>JAWMRA010000050.1:7540846-7560000 GCA_035584735.1 Pseudotriccus pelzelni | reverse complement strand
GGGGGGGGGGGGGGGACTCTCGGTGGGAACGACGGAGGGGCGGGGAGGAAAAGCGGGAATTGAGTACGGCGAAAAAAATGAGACTTCCCTGACCGGGAATCGAACCCGGGCCGCGGCGGTGAGAGCGCCGAATCCTAACCACTAGACCACCAGGGAGCGATGCGGAACGCTGTTACTCGCTGCAGTTCACGCTCCGACACCGCGGCCGGGCGGGGACGGCGATCCCGGGAGTGCGGTAAAACCGGGAGCCACGGCGGCGTAAGGACCGAGAGCCGTGGTGCCGGGACCGGGGGCTGCCCTACAAAGGTCAGGGGGCTGTGGCACAGAAACCGGCGGCTGTGGTGGGAGTGGGGTTTACAGCGGCACTGGAAATCGGGTTCTGTGGCACGGGGACCGCGGGCTCCGACTCACGACAGGAGCCGGTGATGGCGGTGCAGGGTCGGGGGTCCGTGGCACGGGGATTTTTGGGGCTGGGGGCAGAGGCACAGGGGCTCCCGTGGGGCCGGGGGCTGCAGTGGCAGGGGGGACACCCCCAGCACACCGCCCGGGCGCCGCAGCCCTGGCGGTTCACGCTGCCTTTGTGGCGCTAACCAGACTCTCAGCCTGCCCCCCACTCACCGACCCCTAGTTCTGCATACGGTTTGGGCAGCACCTTCACCCCCTGCCCCGCTCCAGAGGGTCCCATCCTGCCACCCCCACAGGCCCTTGCAGGCACCAGGAGCTCAGCATTAACAACTACAGCAAACCAGGGTTTTTTTTAAGCCTGTGAGTCTGTTTTTCCCAGTTGCTCGTTTCCTGGTGCTCCTGGCTGTTCCCCAGGGAAGGTGGCTGTTTCCCGGTGTTGGGTAAAAGCTTGACTTCCACCCATCCACTGCATGCCAGAGCAGGTGACCTCAGTGCCAGCGCAGGGACACTTATTCCAGTTATCCCTCCCATAGCTCCAGCACGGCCCTGCTGGCATTTGTGGCCTCTCGGTGCAGCCCTAACGGCCTTTCCTGTCTGCTGCCTCTGACTCACATTTTTAAGAAATGAACGATGATGGATCCCATTTGCCAACAGTCATCGCCATGAATCACACACCCATGCCCTCTCTTTGCTCCATCCAGCTCTATCCCCAGCCCAGCTCCAGGATCACGCTGGAGCACAGGATCAGAGCACAGAATCCTGCTGATGGAGTGGTTGTGCAACCCCCCTCACAAGCCTAAATGTAAAATTCCTTTAAAAATGTTGATTGTGGTTGAGGCTGAGGGTCAGGACATGGTACCAGCAGGGAAAAGTGGCTCCTTCCGCTTTATGCAATGGGTTACTTTTTGATTCTCCTGTTTATCTGCTTGTTCCCACTTTGTGGGATGGAGCAGTCCGGCTTCCCCTCACCTTTGATGCTCTGGATGATGCACCTGCACCTCACACTCCTCCACCCAAGCTGTCCCATCTTTGGGCACAGTTGCTCACCCTCCCATTTACAGGGATGGAGGTTTCCTTTTGATGGCTCAGGAAATCCAGTGGCCTGCAGTGAACTTTTCCAAGCTCTCCTTTCCTTCTCGGCCATGAGGGAACACAGGGGTTTGCACCCACGAAAGCTGCCAGGAGCACACTTAGAAGCCAGGAAGTGACAGAAACCCTGCCAGGCCTGTAACCAGAAAGGGAAGGTTTGATTATCCTTCCTGCAAAACACCCGAGATCCCTCGCTGGAATGGACTGGGGAGGTGGAAAACATCCCTGTGCCCCTGGGGCTCTCACAGGCCCAGCTCCACAGCACAGGCACTCCTGGCAGCATCTCTCCTCCAGGACCAGGTCTCATACTAACCCCTCTGCTCTTCACCCCAGTTGCAGAGATGTAGCTTTACCTACTGAAGTCAGGTAGTAAAAAGATCCCCAACCTCCAAAACGAACGAACGAGCACCCCACAAAACCAAACCCAAGCCCTCACCACCAAGCAGGTGCCTCAAGCCTAGCCAGGCACCCTTCCTCTGAAAACAGCACAGCGAGGATCTCTGCTGGCCTCTCTCACAACCTAGTTGCCTGCTCTCCACTGCCCTTTTAAACTCGAGGGAGAGCAGCTCCCAGCTCCAGCCATCCATCCACTGCTCCCCCCCCCGTGCCGTGTTGTTTGACTGCCAGAGCTTCCACGGAGGCCACGGATTCCCTGAGGTATCACGCCGGGAAGCTGCGCCAGCACCACAGCTGCAGCTTTTCCTTCCACGTTAGAAGTTTCTCCAGGCTCAGCTCCCATGGCTAAGGTTGCTGGTGGGACTGCAGTCCCACACTCTCAGCTCAGGGAGCTCGACGTTCACCTGCACCAGTGGCAAAGGGAGCGAGGTGATGGAGCTTGGAGCTCCCCAGCCCAGGGCACAGGCACGGCTCGGGAATCAGCTTGGGAATCACGTCCTGCATCTTGAAAAGGAAACATCAGACTGCAAATATTATTTAGTACATTCCTTTATGAGAAAGCATCCGGAGAGCTGACGGACGACGAGCCGGAGGGATAGGACGGAATATTTCAGTTGTTTCTTGCCTCAGGCTGCTGCAGGCAGTTGGTATTTACCTGACAAATTCATAACAAGCACCCAAGAGTGGAGTTTGGTGCTGTTAGACAGAAGAAGACAACGACATTCACCCCATTTTCTCCCAAAGGAATCCTTTATTGACAAGTTTCCTCAATTTTATCTTAAAGAGAAACACTTCCATACCCAAGCTCCCGCAGTCCCCGTTTCACTGGCTCCGTTCCTCACAGGGAGGGCAGTTCCAGTCAAACAAGGAGCGCCAGTGAACGACACTCTACACTCCACCTATGGCCTAGTACATCTGCCCACTAACATTTCATCCCCAGGTCTGCAGAGGGAGGGGAGCAGGGGTGGGGGAAATGGAGATTAATCAAATCAGTGTCAAAACTTGCTTCTCTAAAGGGTCAGAGACGGTTCAGTCCCTCCCGGGTGATAGACCACTAAAACTACCCAGATATGTACATAAGTCTAAAGACCTGAGTAAGTCCCACTTCGCCTCTAAGGCACAGATTTGCTCACTCTAGGTATTTCTATGTGGAGGCACTAGAATAAGATCAGGCCTCTAGAAGAAAACTTGGAATTTGTCAGCTCCTGAGCAATGAAGTTGGACATCAAAAGAGCAAAACATCCAGTCCCTGGGGGGACTGGGTGAGCTCCGTGACTCTCTGCCAGTTACATAAACCAAAATTAGAGCTGGGGCTTTCAACTGAGAAACCCATCCAGTCACAGCCAGATGTACCAGCTGGAGGAGCCCTCGGAGAGCAGAGTCCCTCCAATGGTGTCCCTATTCCAGCCTCCAGAAATTCCTCCTCTGAGAACGAAGGCATAAGCTGAGAAGGGAGAAGCAAGTTTCATACACTCGGGAAACAGAGTGCACCACTGAATTTAAACACAAGAACTGGCTTTATAAGCATGCTGCTACGACTGCATGATGCAAAACTCCAGTGCTCAACAACCAGCTTTAGAAACCTTGCAGTCTTCTCTACAGAAAACAAATCATAAACAAGTAAAGCGTAAGTGATGTAAGGCTTGCAATTCAGCTTCAGAGTCCAAGGGAGCATCGCCCTAATATGATGCCAAAGCTCTTTTTTTTTTTTTGTCTGTTTTTAAGCTTTATTTCTTTAAAGTTCATTGCATTTAAAAATAAAGATTCTTAGTTTTGTTAAAGCTAGAGCATTAGTGTAACAACGAGGCAGCTGCTAAGTGAAGTTTCCCTTTTGGGAGCCCAGAAAAAAAAAAAAAATCAACTGTTTACCCCGTTTACCAGACTGCTCCAATGAGAGCCAGAGAAAACAGTAATGGGAGAAGCCTGGGAGCATCCAGAGTAGCTGCATGGCCATGTCCCACACAGAGAATGGAGCCAGAAGCTGAAGCTAAGGTGCTTCAGCGTTCATTTGGCTTCTCCAGTAACTGCCCTCCTCGTGCTTCTCAGGGCCACGATCTGCTCCAAACGATGTCAGACAAGGGAAAACTGGTTTTATCTATAGCAGTGGCATTTCTGAGCTACTTTAAGGAAACTCCAGCTTACACGCTCTCCCAAAAGGACAGCAGTGATACATTTAATCTACAAACTTTAGTGTAAAATATTATTTGTGTACAAAACTTTGCATTCTCTTTATTTGACTTGGATCCAGCAGCAGTGTCTATGAATGAAGGATGGGTCTCTCCTGACTGGCTCTCAGCCCCTTCTTGGATCGGCATGTTGTTGCTGTGGTGCAGGTTTGGGAGGGAGGGGGCTCTTCCAGTTGTGCACAGCCGTGCAAAGCCACATCCAGGCCTAGAAAGGAGCGTTGTCCTGTGGAGACTTGTCCCCAGCTCCCGAGGGGGAGTGCAGGCCGTCAGTGCTGTTTTCCCTGCTGCCCACCACTCTGTTCTGGAAGGAGAGAAGAGAGTGAGGATGACAGGAAAGCAGCACTGGGAATACCAAGACAATTCCCCCTTGTCGAGGTCACCTACTGTAGCCAAGACTTCACATATCTGAGAGGCCATTTGCCCGAATACTAGTCTACAAGAAAAACATTGCAGAAATTAAAGTTTCTGCACAAGGCTTCACACTGTGTGTTTACAGGACAAAGCAGACTGTTACCTTTATGGTCCCAACTCTATCTTCAAAGGACTTGAAGGTTGCAGAATTCCTTGAAGAAAGAACAGAGAGGGGGGAAAATCAAAACAACAAATCAAGACAAGTTAGTTCTTAACCATATCAAATGGCACACCGTGACTGGGCTCTGTGGCTGTTCCCCTGCAGTGACACCACTACCCAAAACGCTTCCAGCTCCTCACAGCCTTTGGCACAAATCTCTGGGGCACACCAGGCAAGAACACCACATACAAACTCTAGAGGAAAACATTTATACCACATGCAATCCGCTCAATTGCTCAAGCTAGAATCTTGAGGGAAATGAGTCTGAGATCACTGGGGAATCAAGGCACGGTTAGCAGAGAAGAAATCAGCTTAGTTTTACAAGACTTCCAACTAAAAAAACATTTTGTTTTAAATAATGGAAAGGGAAAGCTGAGAAGCATTTAAAACAAAGGCTTCAGCTTCCCACATCACATCCTGTGGGCAGGGAAGGGGAAGAGCCATGTACCTGCACCTATCAGCAGCTTTATTTCTTACAGGAGCGATCACTCGCATCAGGAAATGCTCATGAAAACCACAGTGTAATAAATTAATCAGAGCATTTCATATTTCTAGCAAAGAAAACCAGGTCAATTGTTTGACAACCCAACAAGCTGCTTCTCTGGCGAAGGATTTCAGGGAGAGCTCTGTACTGAGCTTCCAGACCAGGCAATTACTCATAGCGCTGCTCCCCCGGGCCAGGCTGCAGGAGCGCTGGGAGATGACTCGTCTCATCTCAGCTATTTTTGTTCCAAGGAATCGCTTTATATTTGCAGCCAGAAAATAACCTCCCTTGATCTGGAATGAGAATGAACAGAGAGAGTTTCTGTGGGCCTTGTCCAGCCCTGGCAGTTGTTTTTCCTGCAAGGAGATCACCACCTAAGACACCACGAGGGCAGGATGAGAAGGGTCACTGAGCTCCCAGGCTGGAGACAGAGGGTTCTAGTTGGGATTCATCTTGGTATTAGCAATGGCCGTGTTGTACATTGTGAGAGAACTGTAATCCTGCCCTTCAGGGACCCCTGAAAGCTGCGGATTTCAGTCAGACTTTGGTACAGGCGCAACACGTGTGCTAATTAACCATAAGAGATACCGGGTAAACCTCCCACCCCCCCAAACAGTCAAACTGCAGGCTGTGGTTAATCCACGCTCAGAGCAGGGTCTGCTCGAGAAGAGAACCAGTTGTACAGGTCAGAACAAAAACCCCAGCAGCGACGGAGGCAGCTGTACCACCCCCCCAGCCCCACGCAGGAGACACGGGCACAGTGCTACGTTACCTCATGGCTGGCATACTTATGGAGTGGCGAATGGAGTAACTGCTGCTCGGAAGCATTTGGAATAAGGAGGGAAAAGTTAATGACAATTTCACACTGACACCGTGCAGAAGCAGCACAACCTGGGGGCTGAAGCACTCACTGTCCACACACAGCCTGCTGTGGACAACCCAAGTGGTAGAGCCAGCCCTCCCTCTCCTTATTTAACAGCTGCAGCCCAGAATTTAGTTTTCCAGATACAGCACAGTAAGTATTTAACTGCAACTGCGATACAAAAGTCAATCCCAGGGCATTGGTTTGTGGTAGATTTCTCAATCTGTGTCAAAAGTGCAGGGGAGGCTTAAATAACCAGCTTCCCCTTTAAGGTCTGCAAGGGCCTGGCACCGAAACAAATGCTCTTTTAGAGCCTTGAAGAGTATCTTACCTAAGGGAATGCGAGATGGAGTGAGCCCTGGGAGAGGCCACGGGCAGCAGAGAGAAAAGGGAAGCAACAGTCAGAAACTTGTGCAGAGCTAAACACTGAACGAAGGGACACGGTCACAGAATCACGGGACAGCAAAGCCAGCTACTCAGGAGAAAACCTCTCAAAATAAATCACAGAAACAAGCAAAAAACCAATGCTTTTCATTGGCTTAAGGCAAGCAAAGATGTTTTTCAAAGAGCAATAACAGCACCTCCAGCAACTTAGAGCCAGGGTGCTGGGGAGGGGAAGGAGTGGGTGTGCAACAGCAAAACAAAACATTTTTCCTATTCCTATCCATTGCTTTCACATGTTTGTTTTAAGCAATTTTTTTTTCTAAACTGAAGGTTTTACCAAGCACCAGCTAAATTGGTAGAGATACCTCCTTCCCCTAAATCCCTCCATGGTCTCTCATACAAAGACAGCGCTGCTTGGACTTCTGATAAGAACTTGTCTAAGGGCAACCTGCAATGGATACCTGCACGTTATCTTGCCAAGCTTGCAAATCTCAAAGTTACAGCTCAGAGAACAAATGCCCTGCAGCCTAATAAAGATAAGATTAAAGGTATCATGTTTACCCCATAACCTGGTTGCCCATTTTTAGGCTGGGATTCTGCAACGCAGTAGCATCTCAGAACAGACCAGGGTTTTCTATCTCTATTAGTAGGATTACCAGGATGCTCTAAAGGAGCTTCTCCTGCCAGAGCAGTGTTTTATTCCACTTAAATGTAACAATAACTCTTGTCTCTGCTGCAGGAAGCAGTCATGGCAAGCTGCATGTGAAGTACTTGGCAAGAAGTACAAGGGTTTTTCCTGACAGCCAGAGCGAAGATGTTGGGCTTTGTGGTTTCATTTCCCTATGCATCCAAGTCAGCTCTTTGGCAGGGCAGACTCCTTGAAATGCTGCCTTTGCATGTGAAATAAATTAACTTTCTACTTACTGTTGCTTAAGGAGAATAACACAGATAAACGCATCCATGCACCAAGCTGCTCTGTAAGCAATACCACAAGCACTGCTTCACTTGTTCAATATCTCGGCCTGGACCTCCCAGTAACCCTTTTCCTCCTTCCACAAGGATTTCAAGTTTGCATTGATTCAGGAATTTGCAGGTACTTTTGGCACCAGGCTAACATTTCGTAACGAATTCGCTTGTAGCGTTACATACAGCAGCAAAGTTCATCAGACAACGTGAAGTGCGGTGGTGGACACAAACCCACAAAGCAACAAAAAGAAAACACTCCAATTTTGCAGTTTACTGGAACCAGTAAAATGCAGGGACAGAATGTCTAAAAGCCAATTTATTTTTTAACTGTAGGTGGAGATAACAGAAAAAGCTGAACTGGCCAAGATTTGAAAAAATCCCACCCACTAAGGTACATTTTCTCCCCCCAGTTCGATAGAGCATTAATGCAACAAGCACATGGTTACAACACGAACTTCACAAGGTCTTCTTAAAATCCACACCCAGAACACTGAAAATTATTTTGACCAGAATACAGAAACCCTAAAGATTTGACCCAGGGGCACGTTACTTGTATATAACAGCATTTTTAATGGAATTACACCCACGCCCTCGGTGTATCCGAGGCTCTGTCCCATTCATCATGCCTTCCTTGCATTTATCAACCAGTGAAGGCTGACTAAACAAGGAAATCCCTTCTGTTATCTCAACACTTCCAGTGCTGGAAAATAAACTCGCTTTACAAGTGTATTTGTAGTGGTAGAGGGGAAAAACCCCCAGAGTACAGTAATGGAGGTTGCAGTGGAGGATGCAAGGCCTGTAACGGAGATTCCCAGGGAACAGAAATCATCCCACTCGTTCAGAGCAGTGGGCACAGCAATACAACAGACTTCACTCCTCATCAGCTCTGATCACATATCAGAACAGCAGAGTTTCACCTGGCAAGGGTGAAAAGTAGGACAGTTCCTGCAAAAACTTATGCTCAGAGTTAAACCTCGCTCAGGATCAGAAATAGGAAGACTTGGATGCAGCACAGGAGACAGAAGTCTGTTTATATATGCAGAGAAAAACCGAAAGTCTTAAAAAAAAAAATCATTACTGTGTTCCCCCACAGGGCCACAAATACAAATCCTGCTGAAATAACTTTGGCAGGGATTCCCAGGCGATAAGACAGAAGCTGCCTCTATTTCGTAACACCTCACCCAAGGTATTAGCTATAAAAAGGAATGCAGATGTTTAATTTGGTGACTGATGCTGTGCAAAACCATTCCTGCGAAGGCCTGGCTCGTTCCTAGGCCAGCTGATTAGCAGGGGCAGTTTTCACAGGGACTGTGCCAGGCCAGCTCTGTCACCAGGAGAGCACCCCGGAGTCCCCTCCCTCCCTCATCTGCTCCTGGGATGGCACAAACATCTCTGCAGCTGCATGACCTGCATCCTCCCAGCTAAAAGAAAACAGGCAGGACCAAGCCTGTCAAAACAGCTCCTGCTGGTGGCAACGCTGGTTCAGGAGTTCCCCATTTGGTCCCCAAAAAAGCACCGTTCCCATCCCTTTGCTGCAACAGCCTGGCCAGACTGCAGAAGCCAGGCACCACATTTACTTATCAGTTTGGCAAAGTGTGTTCCCACCACATCTTGTGCCAGTATCTGCAATCTGGCGTGATTGCATGAAAATCTCTTCTTCCACCAGACTAGGGAGTTTCCAGGAAAGAAAAGTTACAACTTGAATGCTGGAAAGGGTAGGGAGCCAATTAGTCCTCTGCCAAATTTAGATGTGAGCTACTGAAAACACCAAAAAATACCCTCCAGGAACACAGTAACCAACTCATTGAGGACAGAACCAGAATAAATCAGAGGTACTATGTGATCAGAGGCCAACAAGTTCTTACCACTCGGATACTCCCAGCCACACTGGAATAGGAAATTCCCTACAAAGAATGACAGCTACCTATTCAATCCAAGGTCTGATACAGCACATTAAATACAAGCTCTAAGATTCCTTCCCGATTAACCTTGACAGGTTGTACATTCAGAATTAACTCTCAAATCCAAGAAAACACGGCCAAGGGATTCTTCATGGAAAATCTGGATGCTGCCATTAGTGGGGAAGCAATCTCTAGTTTAAAGTTCTGAAGAGCAGGTAAATCACCACTTTGAACTCTGAACTTTGTACAGCCGAGAATCTCACAGAGCAAGAACCTCAGCCAGGGGAACCAGCCTCCCTTCCCAGTTTGGACAGGTTCAGATTTGTGGTTACTTCAGTGGTCATCCACTTAAGATGAACTGAGATAACCACCACCCACAGCATAAAATTTATAAATGTTGTCATAATCTTCTGAATCAACTGGTATTTTCCAACCAACGTGATATAACTGTGCCTGGAAGACATGCTGCCCTTTTCCACAGAATGTCAACACACGGGGCTGGAAACCACATGGAATGCAGCATCCAGACTTTGCCCTGTTTTAAATCATAACAGAGCACAGGAGGGATGACCCCTCTCTAATCCAAAAAAATAACACTGGGAAGACACACCTCCATCCTCCAGTAAGGAATGGAAAAGGGAAACTTTAATACTAGTTTTGTACATATGACATAAAATCTTCAGAGAAACCATATGACAGTAAAAGGGGCAAGGCTTCTAAAGTTCTCCTCAACCAAATCAAACTTAAATGCCTTAGAACAGGCTTTATACCACCAGTAACCCCTCAGAGAGTGTTTAATCTGTTCTCAACTACAATGCACAGGGCCACACACAAGGGAGTAGTACATCAACAGCACTGTGCTGCCAACTAAGCAGAAAAATGAAAATAAGCCTGGTCATTGTCTAAAGTCTCATTCCTGTTTGAAACCAAGATCAAAGCACTGGAGTGCAAACCAGAAATCTTACCTCATGTCACCAAGCTTCCTGCTGATAACAGAACCTACATTGGAAAGGGCTGCTGAAGTCTTCTGTCCCGCCTGGGAAAGGGTTTCCTGGGTCTTCTTGTAACTAAGCAGAAAAAAACATCATAAATTAAACTACCGGGTCGGATCTGAAAGTGTCCCCCCGGTTTTGAAAAAGGACCCCGTATTAAAGCAAAGAAGCAAGATTAGTGAGCTGCGCTGACTTCACTGAAAGAGCCACTTCCAGACTTGCACATATTCAAATAGTTGAAGTTTTTTAAAAAGCAGGAAGTGTAGGATTAAGCTTTCCATATGCTCGCTTTACCATTTTGACCGTACGTTCTTAAATCTGACACAAACATTCGCCAAAAAAAAGCAAAGCAAAACCAACTTTCCACGTGGAAGCTCTAACACCACAGTACTGTAGCCCAATAGCTTACAACTATCTTTTGGACTCCTTGAGAAAATAAATCTAGGAACCTATTCCAGACTATCCTTGCAGCCTGGAGGAAGTTACAGCATTTGTTGTCGTGTTAGGTTTTGGTGGAAAGCAGCAAGAGGCAAGACCAGTATCACCACATAGAAAAGAAATGCAGGAATCAGCATTATCTCTATGACTGCAGTTTAGAAATAAATTGGTAGAGAAGTTTCCTATCAGTTACCATTAACCACAGTAGGTAAGAAGTCTGACAGCTTGTATTTGTCAGCTGATTGTTTGAGCTTATACCCGAGATGGACAAGACAGACACTTGAGAACCTTTGTTTCCCTCAGATGAGACTAATCTCTGGAACAAAGATTCTTTGAGCCACTTTCATTAACTGATTTCTCTCTAAACTGTTCCCCAGTTGGTGATTAACATCCAGATTTATGTCACTCTTGAAACTACAAAGAAAATACTCAGGCTGGAAAACAAGTTCAACATTTTCTTATTCCAGATATTTCAGCTTGAGATTATTTTTTTGCCTGATCAGGACATTCAGGAGAAGGGCATTATAAACAGCCTAAAGTTCTCTCATGCCTGAGCTCCCCTGGCTGCAAACACCACGGTGACAGCTGACTTACTCACAGCTCCTTCTCTCCAGACAGAAGTGTATGGACAGCACCACAGCACCTGAACTGGATTTGAGCAATTCCAACTGCAACATGATAGTTGTTTGTTTTTTTTTTTAAGAACCACAGCCAAATATTTCTGAATAATTAATGTAAATGAGACTTCTGCAAAGCAAGGCAAAACTGCATCAGCTTTTCCTTTCCTCTTCCTGCTCCTGAAAAAGAATTCCTATAACCTACTTATTTTCCAGACAAATTCCTCTTGAATTCAGTGAACCCAGAAGAACCTGAGTGTGGCCTCAACACTGCCTCTCCACAGCACAATGTTCTGCGCCTCAGGACAATTTAGGAGTGAACTGATCAGCATCAACGCTGCTTGTTCTTACACACGCCTTCCCACTGCGATCACGGTGCTTGAGGAGGATCTCAGTCCCTGCCTTCAGCAGCCAGGCTCCTCCCTGGCTGAGCCCTGTCATGGGATTTGATTTACAGCTGCCTAACAAATGTGGAAGACCTCGTGCTCACCAAAGTATGCAGTGCTGACTCCAGGTCTGTTTGGCACTCAGAGCTCAGCACTGGGGAAGGGTTCACAGCCCCGAGGGACACCATCACACCATGCACACACTGCAGGCTTCCAGGTGTTACGTCCAGCTTCAGCAGACAAAGACCAGAGACCTTCCAACTGTGTTTTCCACACCTGACAGCAAAATTTCTAATATAACTGACGACGGAGCACTCTGGGTGCTTCTGCCCCAGTGTGCTCCTTCCTCCAGCCCAACTGTTTGTGCTGGCACAGCAATCTAGATCAAGAAAACTGCCTGGACTAAATATAAACTTGGAAGAACACAAAGGCAGCAGCTGGATCGGATGGCCAGCCTAGTCCTGCATCCACAGCTCCCACACACACGTACACACCTCTCCACTGCCAGGAAAGAGGCAGAGCCAGGGAGGCGCAGGGGGGATGAGCAGCTCTAACCCAGAACTGCCACCCGCCACACATGTGGAGCTGCATCTCTGACAGCCAGGGATCAGCTTATACAAGACTTTAATGCAACTTAACTACGCCCAGCCCTGACCCAGAAGTTGCAACTCTTCTCCTGCAAGCACCACGGCCAGGTTTTCCACTGGGTTTAAATTCACAAGCACTCACTTTCTTCCCTTAGCACCAGCACAAAGCACAATGGAATAATCCAAATCTGGGAGTAAAAAATATAAGCTTTCGTTAATACCCTGCTTTACTAACAGGCAATTGGCTGCAGCACAAGCTGCAGAAATGATCTCTGCCCTGTGCTATTCATCCCCTGGTATTTCAACATTTCATTGCACCCCTCTCCTATAAACCCTGACAGGGAAGAGCAAGACCTGCCCCCACAAATCCTCCTTTATCCATTAACAGCAGCCTCCTCTCACTTGCTTTTATACAGCAATCACCATTTGAGCTGTCTGGCTAAAGACACAAACCATCTAAGTCATCTCATGTCCTGGCTACAGTGAAATGGGATCCAGGAACAGGCTGGGATGGATTTTGCCCTGTCTATGCAGAGGGCAAGTCTGTGGCCAGGAACTGCCACTACCAGGAAATTCCACAGCACACCAAAGCACTGTAAGGCTGGGAGTTAGGCCCATTCCCAGTTCAGTCAGGAGCCCTGTTAGTTACGCAGAGCAGCTCTGAAACAGGAAAGAGGATTCATTTGCATAAAGAACCCAAAACATATGAATAAAACCTCATCCTTGGGCTTCCTGAACTTGCCTCTTTGCACTTGCTGAACTCTGGACTGAGAAGCAGGAATTCTGATCGATATCTGAGGCACTGCTGGAATCTCACCTTTCAATCTCCCTCCCCTCTCCATTTCAATCAGCCTCTACCTTGCCAGCACCCGACTGTCGCTGCCTGGTGCCAAAGCAAGCAGGAAAACTAACTGTGCCCCAGCTATTCAGGCCCTAAGTGCTCCACAAAAGCACGTTTCCGCCACATTTGTGGTGCTTATGAAGTACAAGGAAACAGATACGACCAGAAGGTTTCTATTCCAGCAGGCACACCCAGGGAGGAACTCTGATTAAACACCCCTGGAGTCAGCCACACTGTCAGCAAGCATAAAACCCAAGGTCATTCTACTTAGCAAGCGAAATAGTGACAGTTTACAGCTTCTTAATCTAGAAAACACCCAGGGAAGGTTGAAAGTAGAGCTGCATTCTTGAAGGTTTTTTCTGCTACTCCTACTTTTTATCTCTGCTCCTCTTTGAACCGTCTTAGGAAGAAAACTGTCTATTCACACACAATGCTGATAACCAGCCAGCTTCAAGGACTGCACCTCATACCCTCTCCAGAGAACAGGAAAAGCTGGCTCACACTTCAGACCTACCTTACCATGGTTTAAATCAGCTCAGAAAACAGCAACACGACCTACCTGCTCCCACTGCAGCACTGCAAGGGATTGCCCTACATACTGTGGGAAAGGCACGGCGAGAAGGACAAAGGCCAACTTCCATAATATCCTTCCATAATTTAGTCCAGATGAGAATTTAATTTCAGGCATTTAATAAAAACATGGCTAAAAGAGCTTTGCAGTAAACAACTGGAGTAGAACAGCTGTGAGGTTTAAGCTGGTTGAGTGCATTTGTGGCCCCAACGTGCCAGAAGAGCTGCCCTGGGCACTACAGCTCTATCTGTTCTCAGCAGGTACCACAGCAAAACAAAAAAAAAACCTCCAGTTTTCTGCAGAGCACAAGAAGAGATCAGTTTGGTTATTCCACAGCTTCTCAGCTGAAGGTATAACAGGTAGCACACAGGTCTCAGCTACCCAGGGGTTTCAGCCAGTTCCTGGGAGCAGGCAGGAATTCCTAAGGTATCACTTGGATTACAACGAAATCGTTTGAATGCTGGCTTGGAGAAAAGCTCCCTCTCCCAGAAGAGGCATTTATTGGGTTAAAAAAGTGAAAGCTGGGAAAGGTAAATGTCTAAATAGATCTAGTGAAAGCAGAGGACTGGGAGAAGGGGCACAGCATGTTAGTGGCAGCACTGTCAGGAGGGCATTTGTTAATGCTGAAGGTTAAGACACTCACGCTTCTGATTGAGTTAATTTTTCATTCCAGTCCTCCAGTGTGCTGCTGGCTGAAAGATATCTACAAACACAATGGAGGTTAGAGGCAGCACCAAGATTCACTGCAGATGCTTCTTTTGACCCTCTCCCCATTATTAGTGACTCTTTACACTTACACTATCAAGGGCTTTATTTCTCTGACAACAGCTTCAGCCTCTCTGTTACAGCCAGAAGCAAAAGAGCTGTTTGAGAGGCAAGGAGACACCTAAGCCCCAGTTTCTTTTATATGAGCATGTTCAAACACTGAGCACAAAGAAACAAAGCCTGCAGTTCAGAAGGTGTCAGGAATTGAAAGACTTTGCATCTTCTGCTTGCTTCCTACATGCTGTGGCAGCTCGGTATTAAAAGCACAGAGCAGGGAACTGAGCTCAGGGCCAACAAAAATCCAACTGCCACACACAAAGCTCTATTTTACCAATACAGCATGACCTGGACAAACACTTAAAACTTTTGTTTTTCAATATTTAGAAATCATGTTTCTCTACCCGCAACAGTACCTTAGAGAACTAACAGTGGGGCTACAAAACACACACACAAGCCCTACAGAATGTGGCTGCTCCCAGCTCAGACAGCTCAGAGGAGGTGAGATATCACAGGCAGTTCACATCACCCAGAATTCACTTGCCCCAACTAGACCAGTGCCACCTTGCCTAATGATGGGATGCTCCCAATCCACATTTTCCTCTTAGCTAAATCATCATCTCCTTCAACAGAAGACAGAGAAACTTCAGTGCAGAAAACATTAAAGGGCCCCCTTAGGTTCAGCTATGCAGCAGGAATCAATGATTCATGTCTAACATGAACAGAGGTCTAATATAATTAAAGAAAATATTCCGGAGGCAGAGGTAGCCAGATGCTCTTTGTCTGCACTTGTCACCTGCTCGGATATACAGCAAAGACTAAAATTCATGGCTTTCTAGTACTGACATCAGGAAAAGGTTCACACATCAATGCAGAAGATTCAGAAGCTCACGAACACACTGGCAGTTGCACAGTTTCCAGCTACAAGGAAACACCTCCAGCCCCTTCCCTCCCAGATGGCCGTACAGAAATAGTCAAACCGATTCCTACCATGACTGATGATGAAAAGAGAAACAGTTTCACAGTGAAGATAGAGAGAGGTTCACTAATAAGACCTCTGACCTACCAATTACCAGCTGAAGGGAAACTGTGGTTACATTTTTGTCCCCTCTCTTTTTTTTTTTTTTTTTAGATAAAATGTGGTCTGGTAACTGATTGGAATTTTTCTTCTGCAACAGCAAGACCATGAGAGAGCTGATGGCAGGAACATTTACACATCTCCTCTGCAACTGAGAGATGTTTCCAGCTGGAAGCCAGGCATGCTGGAATTAACAATCCTACTTCACCAGGCCTCCAGCTCCCAACCAAGCCCTGATGCCTGAGAGAACAAGGAGCAGCATAAATCAGGGAAGGCAGAGAGGAGGCGATGCTGAGGAGCCCGAGGCACTCACAAGTCAGACTGTGTCACTTTGTCATTCCACTCTCCAAGTTTCTCAGATGTTTTCACATAACTAGAAACAGAAAGTGTTAATGAATATAACTTTAATATTCATTTTTTTTTAGAAGACAATGACACAGATTTCAGTGACAAAGGAATAACAGAAATGGGGCAGGGACGGAGGAGGGACGTGAGGAAAAGGGAAAGAATAAACAGTGAGATGAACAGCTCAATGATCTGCTCTGCAGTACCACTGTCAGTAACTCCAAATCCCAGTTAAATTAGAGAAGGCCTTTTAGCCTGAATGATGCCTCTATGGGCACCCAGAGTCCCTGACACCCACTGCAGGGTCAGACTTACCTCCTGGACTCTACTTTTGGGTCTGTCAAGCACAGCAGTGACCGTACCCTTAATACCTGTTCAGGAACAGTCAGTCTCACGTGACACCTTCTTTAGGCAGAGGTGACTGGCAATGCACACTAATATCATAGAATTTTTTCGTAGGAAGTGCAGGCTTCTAATTCAGGCTGCCTGACCCAGGAAATGCTCTGAACTAGCACTGTGCAGCACAGCTGTGAAGCTCCTCGCACTTCCCTTTGAGTCTGAGTTCAGAACAAGGTAGCAGCTGCCTCTGCCTCAAAGAATGGGCAGAAATGGGCAAACTGGACTGTTTAAGTGACGATCCGGATCTCTAACACCACAGAAAAGAGCACCCAGCAACAATTTATGCAGATCACACATAAAAATTCCATTTCCGCAGACAAAACTGCAGTGGGGGTTTTTTTAAGTGCCTCTTACTCTACATACCCATCAGAAGAGAAGCCTCCACCCACTTGGAAGAGCTCTGAAATACACTGCTGGGAAGTGTCATACATAGCGCTATTTAAACACATGTGCATCACAAGCAGCACTTACGCGTTGGAGACTTGGACATCGTGCCAGCTTTTGGACAGGTTTTGCTTCAACCCATCCAAGGGAGTCAGACCCAGCTTCCTCTTCAGCTCTCCACAGTGCCTCTCTTTAGCTGCCAGAACTTGCCTGAGAGTACCAATTTCTTCTTCAACCTTAGAGAGAGGCAAAGGTTTGCCTTAAATCACAGTTTAGTAAAACCCTGGAAATTAAACCAACTTGTTAACGCGAATTTTAAAGATTGGGAAGAACGTCAGGTGCACGCAGAGCAATTCAATTCAACATGAACTGTACTGGAATGGCAGGCTTACAGATCAAACTTCAACTGGGAAAACATCCATACAAGTCACTGGAGTGGTGACTAAGTGGCACAGAGATTAACAGAAGCAATTCCTTGTGTTGTAATTTCAACAGCAGACGCAATTCGGTTGCCAAACCTTATCAATTAAGGTTTCATCTTATGATTCTTCTGATGTCACCAAAGCAAGGAGTTTTTCCTCACAGATCTCTATTACACTTTCAAAGCACTCTGGAGCTGTTTACAGGCAGAGAGGGTTCATTTCTACTTAACCTGCAGCTCACTAAGCTCTGTGTGACCACCCAGAGCAGCAAAGTCCTCCCTTGCCAAAATAGGCAAGTCAAAGAACCACCATGAGAGTCTCAAATGAAGGACAACAAAGAAAGAGCTGCAATTATCTTCAGCCACGTTTCAGACAGAAATTATAAACCGATCTTTAAATCCAGAAAAGTGCTTAGACTTTGGGGTATTACAGGACAAAGTCTCAGCTCCTTGAAAGCATACTGGCAACTATTTTTGGTGACTATAAAGCGTAGTAAATATTTGAGAGCAAGAGGTAGAAAGAAGGCCTATTAAGTTCTCCATTGTGTCAGTTTCCTAAGGAAAAACGAGTTTCTTTTGCATAGCATTTGCCTAAAGTGTTTTCCTGCTTCAAATGGAGCTAAAAGCCTATACCAAGCTCACGGCATCAAAAGCCCGTGAGCTTTTCAAGCCCTGTTTCCTTCAAGCCCTAAATTAGGCTGTTCTGGGAAAAAGCAAACACCACACCACAGCGTTTGAAGTACCTGCCAGCTTTGTGCCTTTTAACAATTGGCTTGAGAGACCCAAAGGTAACACTGCAAAATTAAAGCCCAAAAAACAACAACAACAAAACAAAACAAAAACCAGAAAACCAACCAAACAAAACAACCAGTGCCGCTCCTGTGGCTCCTGTTTGTTCCTTCCCAGCAGAACACAGCTGGGACAAACCCTTACCTTGGCAAGCTCGGATCTCAGCTCCTCCTCCTCGGCCAGGGTCAATCCCTCGGGCGCAGCGCTCCGGGCCGCGTTATCCACGGGAACATCTGTCATGGCATCGGCCAGCAGACCTTTGTTGGGAGAGTTAAGGTTGATATCTGTCGCAGACAAGGAGCAGAGGGCACTGAATAAGCGGCCGGCGCGTTATGCAAAGCGAGGGGGGGACGGGAGGGCTGCGGGGAAGGGGCCGCGAGGGGCAGAAGGGGAAGAGAAACCCGGGAGACCTCGCCCGGAGTTTCCTACACGGGCATCCCCCGGAACCCGCGGCGGCACCGCGGGCATTCCGCAGCCCCGGCACCGGGGGCGTGGGGGCGAGTCCTGGCCAGAGGGGAGCGAGCCCGAAGCCAGGGGAGCGACCCCCCGGCCGCTGCCCATCCCCGGGGCCGCTCCCACGGCCGGGGCCGCGCCGCCCCCCGATGGCGGCAGCGGCACCTCCCGACCCCCGGCACGAAGCCGCCGCGTCCCGGGGCTCAGCACCACCACCCGTCCCGTCTCCGCCCGCCCCCGCGGGCCGTACCCTGGTTCGCGCTCTCCATGGCAGCGCCCCGGGCCCCTCAGCGCCGCCGCCGCCGCCGCCACCGCCCCCGGTGACGCGCTCAGCGCGCGCCGCCCGCCCCGTTCCGGGGAGGGCCGCGGGCACGGCGCGTCACCCGCCGCGTCGCCACGGCGACGGTGACACGCGTGTCCGTGTGTCTGTGTCCGTGTGTGTCCGTGTGTGTCCGTGTGTGTCCGTGTGTGTCCGTGTCTCCTGTCACACACACACCCACCCCCACCCCCCCGCGACACCGGTCACGGGTGGGCGGTGACGTCACGGGGGGGGGGAGGACAGCGCGGCCGGGCGGGGCCGCCGGTGCCGTGAGCGCGGCCGGAGGGCAGGGGGCAGCACCGGCACGGGGTACCGGGATCACCGGGCATCACCGGCACGGGATACCGGGATCACCGGGCACGGGATACCGGGACACCGGGATCACCGGCACGGGATACCGGAATCACCGGGCACGGGATACCGGGACACCGGGATCACCGGGCACGGGATGCCGGGACACCGGGATCACCGGGCACGGGATGCCGGGACACCGGGATCACCGGGCACGGGATGCCGGGACACCGGGAT
>JAWMRA010000050.1:7517938-7539315 GCA_035584735.1 Pseudotriccus pelzelni | reverse complement strand
CTGATATTGATGATATTTGGGGTATTTTATGGAGGTTCATTTCTTTCAGATCTGCTGTGGCTCTGCTGGGGCTGGGCAGTAATTCGGGGGCAAAATATCTGCAGAGGTGTTTTCTCGCCCTGACAGTCGCAGTTCTTCACCCTCCATGTACCCCCGGTTCCCCTTTTGCTGCCGCCGGGATTTTCGCTCGGTTGGGACTTCTTTTTTTTGGCTATTTGCTGGCGAAAGCTGAAATGTCAGACCTGAGGCCAGTTCCCTTCACTGATGCCCTTCCAGGCCAGGAGGCGGAGGGGAGGGAAGGGGCCAACTTTGGTGGGCGGGAGGATGTCTCATTTGTGATGTGAGTGGCATCTCCCTGTGCCCGGGTACCCATGTCTCTGGAACGCGCATGTCCCCGGGCACCACGTTGTTTTCCAGCCCTGGCAGAGCCAAAGCTACAAAAAACTGTTCCCCAGCAAAGCAAGGAATTGCGTGTAGGGCCACGCAGACGGGAAGCAGCACCCGTGGGCACCCTCGGCTGTGGGATGGGGATGCTCCAGTCAGTACCGACATTCCTCAGTTGCCGGTTCCCCGGTGTCCGCACTGGGCTCGGGCAGGCGCTGCTGCTCCGTGGCTTCGCTGGAAGCCGCCGCGATCTGGGCTCGGTGCCCCCTTTTAAAGCAAGCCCTGACCTAGATTTCCCTGCCCATGCACAGCCACTGGGCTCTGCTCCCCCGCCGCTCCTCCCTGCGGCTGGAAGGGGCCCAGTGGAGCTTTCGGATCCTCTCTGGGCTTCTGCTCCATGCGCCAGTGGCATCCGCCCCGGCGGGAGCGGGGAGCGAGCCTGAGCCGACTGATAGAGCTCTATCGCCCTTTTCCTGGCCGTCCCCGATTCCCAGGAGCTAACGGAGCATCCCCCGTGCAGGAGGGGCGGCCGCTGGGGCTATCTCTGCTCTGCAGATGGGTGCCCAGATGTAGCACTGATGGCCCACGGCCAGCCCTCAGCCCTGCCTGTTCCTCACAGGGCAGTGCCCGCCGTTCCCATTGGACCCCTGGCACGTCCCAACCCTCGGCCCTGGCCTGGGCTGACATGGGGGGTGCAGCATCACCCGGGGGGTGCAATGGGGAGAGAGCACAGCTGGATGGCCTTTATCAGGGTGTGCAGCAGGACACTGTCTGTCCATCCATCCACCCATCCACCCATCCATCCATCCACCCATTTGTCCATCCCTGCATCCATCTGCCATCCATTTGTCCACCCATCCATCCATTCACCCACCCGTTTGTCCACCCCTCCTTCCTTCCATCCGTCCATCCGAATCTCCACATCAGAGTGAACCCCCACTGGTGGTTTTATCCCCAGCCTTTCCTTGAGGCACCGCCACTGCTCCCTGTGCTCTGGGCCAGCAGCTGCACGGAATAGCATTTACCTGGGCACTGGTGGCAGAACACACACTTGAGAGCAAAAGGCAGCATTAAAAACGAGTGTGTGCACCCACTCCTGCATCCTGGGAAACAAAGGCAGCAGGAGCTGGGAGCAGGGAATCCCCTGCTGCCCAAGCCCCCCTTGTACGCCCCCCAAAAGCCCTTTTATGCTTCAGGTGAGACAAATCCTCTTTCCCAGTCCCACAGGTGGGAGTGGGGGGTTCCTCCTTCCCCATCCACCACTGGCTCCTGCATGCTGTGGGGCATCACCCTCCCATCTCTCCCTTCCCTCCCCCCCTTCCCTCCCCCCGTCGGTGGTGCCTTCTGCTTTTCTCCAGACCCAAAATAGCCCCCGGACGCCGGTGGGGGGACGCCGGTGGTGACGCTTCCTCTTTCTGAGACGCCACTGCGGCTGCTGGGGAAGGTACAGGGACTCCCGAGTGGGGATGAGAACCGAGGGGACGTGGGTGCAGCTGCCGGGGCTGACACCAGGCGTGGGTCCAGAGCATCCTCTGCAGATGCCTGGCTCATTGCCAAGACCACCCCGACATCCCCCACCCACCTTGCCATCTCCCCGCCGGTGTGGGGGGCTCGGTGCAGACGCTCGGGCCACGTGGCTGCATCCCATGGAGCAGCCTGGGCTGAGCTGGAGTCACGGCATCCCCTGGGGTTCCCCATACCCACCTTCCTACCCTGAACAGAAAGCTCCACGCACCCATGGGCTGCCTAGGGGGTTCCGACTCAGATCCCTCTCTTTCCTGGGAAATATTGGTGACTCCCCAGCCAGAGACTGGGCTTCCCCGCTGGCAGCTGGAGTACCCCTGCTCCCACCCCAAAATGCCTTCAAGGAGCCATGAGACCAATCCCAGCAGGAGCAAGTCAGACTCTTCTCCTTTGAGGCCAGTTCTGGAGCCTCTTATCACACCCCTCTGCCTGGAAATGGGTCCCTAAATTTCTGCTTCGTTTTCCTGGCTCATTTGGCTGCTCTCAGCTCCAAAGCAGCTCCTGCGGACACCCAGGCACACTGTGCCAGGTGCCTGCACTGACCCTCCGACTGTGGGGCTTCTCTCCAGTCCCCACCTCTTCACCTCTTGTTTCCACCCTCGTCACAGGGAATTCCCCCAGCAGCAGCTGGGCTGAGGTTGCTCATCCCCGCAGTTGCAGCAGAGCCCGGGGAGCCACCAGCGCTGTGGGGAAGGAGGGATTGTCCCACTCCAGCACCCTGCTGCCCATGAACCCCATCCCTGTGGCCAAGAACTCCCCAGGGGCATGCAGGGGACTTGGGGGGATGTGGGGTGGAAGGACCCAGTGGGTGACAGAGCCACGTCCCAAAACCGGGACCTTGAGCCCCACAGCCTGGCTGGGACACACTGGGATGCTTCCCGGGAACATGGGGAGCAATATCCATGCTGCTGCCACTGCGGCTGTGACCGGCTCTGGGTATCAGCTGGCATTCCTGGGAGCTGGGGGAAGGATCCGTCCCTCCAGCCCTCCCTCGCAGTCCGGAAACGGGCTGGGCAAAACCCCTCCTCCTCCTTCTGCCTGATTCCCTCTGCCCTGCCCAAGGCTGCTCGGGGACCTGCTTCCCACCCCGCTAACCCTGCCCTGGGATCCATCCAGCACCATCTGCCGCTTGGAAGAGCCCTGTTCCCTAAGCTGCTCTAATCCCCGAATCCTATCTGCGCCCCGCAGTCGGTGTGAGCTGCCGGCAACGAGCATCTCCCCGGCATCCGCAGCCCCCGCTCCCGCAGCCCACGGCCACGCTCCCTGCGGCTCTCCCGGCTTTTCCCTGCCCACGATCGTGGGGCTGGTTGGGCGTTGGGTAGGATCCGGCCCAGCCCAGTCCCTGCGCTGCGGGAAGATGGGAAATGCAGGGAGAGACGAGAAGAAAAGCAGTATGTGATGCCCGACACTGCTGCCTCCTGCCCTCCCCTGCCCTGGGAGCCAGGAGCTCTGAGCCAGGGCAGGAGGCTGGAGCGCAGGATACAGCCTGGGATCGGGAGGCAGCAGAGGGGAGAGATCCCCGGGGATCGGGAGCTGGGGGTCAGCTGGCAGGAGAAGAAAGGGAGCGAGGGGCCGGGGAGAGTGGGAGGGGAGATGTGGGGGATGAGCCCGAGAGTGAAAGAGCCGAACTCGGGAGCAGAGAGACCCGGCGGCTCAGGAAGCCGGGACCGGAGGAGAGGGGGGTCGGGGGGGGGGTCTCCCCCCGCTCACCCCGCCGAGGAAGCGCCTGGGAGAGCTTCCCGGAGGATGCAGGGCATGGGGGGAGAGGAAGCGGCTGAGACAGCTGCACAACATCTGGCAGCGGCGCGGCCCCCCGGGACCCCGAGGCAGCCGAGCACGGAGGGGGCCGAGCCAGCGCGACGCTTCCTGCCACCCCCCCGCTGCCAGATGTGCACCCCGCTCCCCCCGGCCCTGCACCCCCTCCCTTCCTCCCCGCCGGGACGTGCCCAACACCTGCTTCCAGTTCAGTCCCAGTTCGCCGGCGCTCCCAGGACCCCGCGGTCCCCCTGACGCCCAGGGGATACGCGGCCCCGTCACCTCTGGCATCTCCATCCTCTGATGACCTTCCTGGCTCCCGCGGGGCGGGCTGGGGGGGACTTGTCACTGTGTGTGTGTCCCCAAACGTCCCCCCTCTGTGGCACTGTGGTGCCCTTGCCCAGAGCCAGAGTGGGTACCCAGCAGCCCCAGCCCCGGCAGAGCAGGGCACAGGGTGCAGGACCACCCCATCCTGGCCAGCAATTCCCACCCAATCCCTCCTGCCCCCAATCCCTCTGGATGCCGACTGCCTCGGGGCAGGGAGTTGCCCATTGCCCGGCCCCGGCAAATAGCTGGGTAAGGTTGAACAGCAAGACAGGATTAGCCGCGGGCAGGGAAAATAGCCTCTCCCTTCAAAAATAGCTTCCTGGGATTAAAAATAGACCGAGGTCCCGGGGCCGTGGCTGCAGGGGGACACAGGCACCAGCTGGGCCGAGCCGCCCGCTCCCCCGCCGGGGGACAATTAGGGGCATTACGGGGAGCTTAGGGCTGCTCAGAGCCATCTGGCCACGGACAGAGCCCCTCAGCACCGTCCCTGTGGCAGGGTCAGGCCCCCCCAGGTGATCCCAGCAAGTCCCATGGCGGGGATGGTCCCCAAATCACGGTTATCCCCTTCCCAGGACAGGCTGGAGAGGGTGGCCTGTGTGAACCTCCTGAAGTTCAACAAGGACAAGTGCAAGGTGCTGTGCTGGGTCAGGGCAATCCCAAGCATAAATACAGGCTGGGCAGACAATGGATTGAGGACAGCTCTGGGGCTGAGGACTAAGGGGTGTCGGTGGGTGAGAAGCTGGACATGCCCCAGCTGTGGGCACTGGCAGCCCAGAAACCAACCACGTCCTGGGCTGCATCCCCAGCACCATGGGCAGGAGAGGGGGGGATTCTGCCCCCCTGCTCCACTCTGGTCAGATCCCACCTGCAGTGCTGCCTCCAGCTCTGGGGCTCCCAACATCAGAAGTACAGGGAACTTCTGGAGTGAGTCCAGAGGAGGTCATGGGGATGCTCCAAGGAGTGGAGCACCTCTGCTATGGAGAGAGGCTGAGAGAGTTGAGGCTGTTCAGCCTGCAGGAGAGAAGGCCCTGGGGAGACCTTGGAGCCCCTTCCAGTGCCTAAAGAGGCTCCAAGAGAGCTGGAGAGGGACTTTGGACAAGGGCCTGGAGTGACAGGACAAGGGAGAATGTCTTCAGACTGACAGAGGACAGGGTTAGATTGGATATTAAGAAGAAATCTTTCCTTGTGAGGGTGGGGAGGCCGTGGCACAGATTGCCCAGGGAAGCTGTGGCTGCCTCATCCCTGGAAGTGTTCAAGGCCAGGTTGGATATGCCTTGGAGTAACCTGGTCCAGTGGAAGGTGTCTCTGCCCATGGCAGGAGGTTGGAATAAGATGAGCTTTAAGGTCCCTTTCAAGCCAAACCATTCTGTGATTCTGTGAAGTCCCTGGCCATGTTTTGGGCAGTCCCACAGCGCAGAGCAGGGTTTTCCCTGTGGGCTGGATGGGGACAGGTACAGGTAAAGTCCAGCTTAGAGTTCTGTGGGTGCCCCACGACATGGGGACTGCCCCACTGCCCCACATCCCTGGTACCGGAAACCCCCAGCCTGGGGTGATGTTGGGACATGACCAGGCCCCCCAAATCCCAGCCAGCCCTGGGGATTTCTATCCTGTGTCACAGAAAAGTGGCATCAAAGATATTCAGCAGCACCTGGGCTGGGAATCTGGTGCTCAGGTTTTCCCTGAAAGCTCCGGCTCAGGCTGAGCCCTGGGTGCTGGCAGCAATGGCCATGCCACAGTGCTGGCAGGGAGGCAGCCACCGGCATCACCACCACGCTGGGGGCAGGAGGCAAAGGTGGTCTCGGTGACGAGGGACAAGGACCAAAAGCCACCGCTGAGAGCTGTGTCCCTTCACAGCCAGTCCTGGGGGGAGGAGTGGAGGCTGGTTTGACATTTTCACCTCCGCCTCCTGTTTTCTGCTCTCCTCCCACCCAGTGCTTGGAAACGGCTCCTCTTTCTCTCCCTGCTTTTCTTCCCGCATTTCCGCTGGCTGTGGTCTTTGCACATCTCCCGGTGGGAGAAGGAGAGCGGAGAATTCCTCCCACTCCAGTGGGAGGGTTGCGGGTGCGGGGGCTGGTGAGAGTCCCGCAGGTGGAGAGATTTTAGCAGAAGCCGTGCAAGGAATAAATCCTCAGCTCCTGGAGTCCCAGGAAAGGGCGAGTCACCTGGATCATGTCGCTGCAGCCAGAAAGATGCGTGTGGAGTGACAGTGGGGACAGCTGGCAGGGAACGGGAGTGTCCCAGTCTGGAGCGGGGACAGCTGCCCTCGGGACACAGCAGGGTGGGGGGACCTCTCCGTGCCCCCCGTTATCATCAGTTCCATCCGCTGCGCAGCCCCCCTCTGCCCCCGCCGGCATTATCCAGCTGATCCCGCTCGCAGCCTCCCTAAGGCACTTACAGGGGTTAAAAACAGCAACTGTCCCAGCCCTGACCCCAGGGGACCCTCTGAGTCCCCAGCTCCCGCGGGGTGTTGGCACTGACCTGAGGCAGGGTAGGCACTGTGGCCATCCCCCTGCGTGGGTGTGTGTCCCACCGCATTCCAGGATACCTCCTGGTCACCCCATCTCTCCCAGCTGGGACCGTGGGAGTAGATGTGGGGTAACTCCTCCCATCACCCTCTCCCCCCCTTCCCGGGTGATGGGTGATATTTATGGGTGCTGGGCTGGGGGAGGCCATGGTGGGGGCTGCTCTCTGCTTCAAACGGGGGGAGGGGGTCCCACAGCACCCAGCCAGTGCCCCCTTCCCAGCGCCCCCCTCTCTGCCTTCCCCAAAATCCCGCCCGAAGGCATGGAGATGAAAGCGGGGTCATGCTGCCCTGCCTGCCCACATCCTTCCCGCACATTCCTCTCCCTCCTTCATCTCTCCGGGGGTGCCCGTCCGCGCTCAGCGCCGCGGCAGCCCAGGCTGGAGGAGACCTTGGCGTTTTCCCCTCTGTTAAAAATAGCCTGAGATTTATTTTCTGGCAGCATGGAAAGCCCCCGGGGCGGCCGAGAGGAAGCAGCCGGGCTGGGGCAGGCTGGGGCGGCGGGGGGAGAGCGCGGAGGGCAGGAAATAACCCCCGGCAGCGGCTGCCCTGGACGGGGAGAAGGCTCAGATGCGAACAGTGTGTGGTTCATGTGGAAACTCCCAGGACAGCAGCCACAGCTCCGGCCAATTGCCTCTGCCTGCTCCCCGTGGCCAAGGTCGGACAGGGCTTGGAGCAACCTGGTCTAGTGGAAGGTGTCTCTGCCCACGGCAGGGGTTTGGAATGAGTTGAATTTACTGTCATTTCCAACTCAAAGCATTCCATGATTATACAGCAGGGCTACAGCCTCCCCATGTCCCCATACACACCACGGCACCATCCTCCCCACCTGCATTACACACAGGGAGGTGGGATGATGTGGGATCCCCCAGGATGCTGTGAGAGCCCTGGGATGCTGTTAGAGTGCCTGGGATGCTGGCAGCAGGCAGACAGGGAGGGCAGGGAAGTGCCCTGCCTGTGGGAGCACATTGCATCCCACCACTCTCTGCCCTATCCCCCCTCGGTCCATCCCAAACTACCCCTTGAGTGCTGGGCGCTTGCTTTAGGTCCCTGTCCCCCTGTCAGGACCCCGCACGGCCATGCCTGGAGCAGAGCTGACAGCTGCCTGCACACAAACCACCCAGAGCTCTGTGCTGCCCACCTCCTCCTGGCATTTCACTCCTGGGGGACTCACCCGAGGGCTCCCACCCGCCCTCCAAGGATGCTCAGAGCACCTCTGCCTGCATCTGCCTCCCATTGTCCTCCTGCCTAAAGCAGGATGGGGGGCCAGGGCTGACCCCACTCCTGGCTGGCACTTCCCATGCTGCTGAAGGATCCTGCCCATCTCCTGCCCACACACACCACTCTGGAGCACAGACCCACCAGTTCCCCCAGTTTCCCTCAATTCCTCCTCCCCCAGGATGCCTCCTCTGTGACACTGCCTGCCATGACCTCCCTCTGCTACCCAGGGACCGGGTCCCGTTTCCTGGGGACCTTTTGGTTCTTGTCCCCCTTCCCCACCCCATTCGTTATCAGCCTCACTATCATTTCCTCCCTGTCCACCCACCTGCTTATTTTAGCTGCTTCTTCCTTCCTCTCAGCTGCTTTTGGAGCAGAGTCCGGCCCCGCTCCCCCCTGGCAGCCCCCACCCCAGCCACGCCGCTCCCTGCCCACCCACGCCCCCAGTGTCCCCTCGACACCCTGACTGGGGCCCAGCGGGCAATGCCAGGTCCTGGGTGCTGGGTGTGGGCAGCGTGGGGTGCCAGGACGTGCTGCCCACGGGCACAGTTCTCTGCCCGCTGGTGGGGCACGGAGGCTCTAATTAAGGCAGGATCTGCCGTCGCTCCTTGGCTAATTGCAGCTTGCCCTGCCCTGCCAGGCTCCCTGGATCGTTGGCCGGTCCCTCCCCGCGCTGCCTGTGCTGCCTGGCCTCTGCCTGAACCCTGCCTGTGGGCTCTGCCTGTGCCTGGCCTGCCTCCCCCAGCTGGCAGTGCCTTCTGGAACGCTCCACCCTGCAAACCAGTTTGTGAGGAAGCATCTCCCACCAAGGAAAAATGGATGGGTTACATCCCCTTGCCCTGCCTGTGCCCTTCCGGCATTCCTACACCCTGCCTGCATCCCCACATCCATCCCAGCACCCCAGGAAGCACCAAGGGCTTCTCCCTCAGCCAACCCTCAGTGGTTAAATCCCATTCCCAATGCAAGACTGCGATGGTCCATCACAGGAGGCTTTGAGGAGAGGGTTGAGAGAGCCATCAGCCAGTGCTGACCCTGCCAGGGACACCTCAGGACATCCCCAGCCCTTTTCCCTAGATCCCCTCCACCAACCCCACCCCAGGCCGAGCTCCCAGCAGCACTGTCCTCATTCCTGTTGTGTTCCGGAGCGCAGTGGCTGCCAGGGAGTGCTCCCAGCGTGGTGCTGCCAGCAGAGCCAGGAGATGTCGGCAGCTCGTTATTTATTTAAAGCTCCATCTTTGTGGGGAGAGCCTGTCCTGCAGGAGGGATCCGGCTGCCAGGGATAGATCCGGCTGCCGGCGAGGGATCCAGCTGCCAGGAGGGACACTGGCCACCAGCCACCCTCGTGGGGGCTTTTCTCCCTGCATTTTCCCCTGCTCTGGGGGAGGGCGCAGCCCCCTTTGCAGCCACCTCTCCCCCTGCATGGCACCGTCCGTCGAGTGGGATGGGGGGGGCACAATTCCTGAAATCCCTGCTGTCATCCTGAGCTGGCAAGTGGGGTATGGCCTCACCGCCGCAGTGGCTCAGTCCCTCCGTGGTGACAGGGATGTGTGGCTCGGGCGCCGTTTCCAAGGTAACCCTGGATGAGCTCGGCCTCCTCATCCCTCCATGCCCCCGCATCCCTCTGTGCCCCCGCGCCGAGGAGCCTCCCAGTGCTGCAGGGCCTTGGCTCCTTCAGACAGGCACCGGCACAGGGATGGGGACAGGGAGGGTACTGACTGCAGGGAGGAGGGATGGGGAGGTGGAGAGGTGCAGGACATCCCTCGCTTCCCAGTTCCCAGCACAGCCGTCCCCTGGGCACGGGTGTGTTCAACCTATTCCAGACACAAGACCTTGAGGACCTCGGGGACCAGGTCAGGGTGTTCCCGTCCTCCCTCCTGGAACACCTCCCAGGGAGAAAACCAGAAATAGGATCTGTGGTTCCCCACCCAACCCTGGGCATGAGGCCATGGCCGTGGGCGGGAGTGCACCCCAAGTCCCAGGGGACACTCTGGATGAAGTCCCACCCAGGCACCCCCTGCCTGGGCAGGATGGGCCAGGCAGGCAGTGTGGTGGGTGCCAGGAGTCACTGGGGGTCCCATTCTGTGGAGAAGATGGATGGGGTGAAGGACCTGAGGGTGCTGTCCCAACTGGGACATGCTGAGAGGAGCCTGGCCAGGCTGGGAGCCAGCTGGGATAAATCCTGGGGGGTCACCCCACCACTCTGGTGCCCACTGTGCCCTGGGCCAGGAGGGCAGCACTGAGCCATTCAGCACAGGTGGGGATTGCAGCCCCCCACTCACCTCCCCAGTGCCCCCTGCTCGTAACCCCCTGCCCACTCCATCCCTGGCCCACGGTCCATTCAGGATGAACGCCCCCAGTTTTCCATTCTCCCTGGCTTGTGTCAAACAAATCTTTCGGGGTAGGCAGTTGGGGCTGGACCAGGCTGGGATGCTCCAGTGGGAATGGCATGAAGGGGCTCAGCAGGGGTGGGATGCTCCCAAAGGGAAGCAGAGCTGCAGAGATGGAGCCAGACTCATTTCCTCTGCATTGGGAGCCCCAGGGGGGCCATGGGGAGCACGGGAGACCGGCTCTCTGATCCTGGACCACCGGCTGCTGCAAGGAGGGGAAGCATCTCTGCTGCCAGGATGCTGCCAGCCCGCCCTGGGCACCGTTTCCACCACGGCCCTCCCTTCTCCATCTGCTCCTGCTGGCTCCTCAGGGCCCTCCTGCACGGGGCCACCGATAGCAGCGATTTCTTATTACAAATATGTTCCGGTCCATCGCCCCCCAGATCTGCATCCCTGGGACCTGTGTGATGAGGAATTCGATTCCTCGCTGCTAATGAGTTTATGCCAGCGAAGGGCTTTGAAGACATAATGCTCTGTACAGGAGCTGAGCATCATTTTTATTATTGATTTCACTGCCAGCCCCTGAGATGCTGCCGGAGGACACGGACCTCTGGGTAAAACCTCTCTGGGGAGGCAGCAGGGAAGGATGAGCAGAGGAGAAATCCCTTCTGTGTGGACACACATCTCTGCAGCGCTTCCAGGTCTGTGCCCTTCCAAGAGCAAACCCTTTTGCATGCGGTAGGACAGCAAACCTCTCCTTGGGATGGAGAAGGGTTTGTACGGCCAACCCCCACATCGGAGCCAGGGGATGCGACCTGAGTTGGCCACTAACAAAATGTCATCACTGGTGGCATCCTGCCACCCTGCTCCAGCCTCAGCCACCCCGGCATGCCAAGCCCCGCAATCCTGGCACCTCACAGGACCCTGAGCCATGAAGGACCTGGAGCAGCCGAGGTCGGGGTCAGGGTGAGGCCGTGGGTTTGGAAGCAGCAGGAAGGGCGGCTGGAGCCTTTTGTTGGCCTCGGCTGGCGGCAGCCGCACAAAGGTCCTTGACAGACCCCTCATGGCCCCGTCCCCACACACCCCTGGGGACCTGCAGCTTCTTTCAGAGCAAACAGGGGGTGGGTGTGCAGCCTCCTCCAGCTGCTGATCCCCACCAGGGCAGGATGCGCTTTGGAACCCCCCAGCTGCACCCACCGTCACTGCCCTGGGCTGAGCTCGGAGCTGCTGAGATGCTCCACGGACCCCCTGGGCTTTGAAACACCGGGGAGGATTTCCTGCCTGCAAAGGGCACTTCTGTCCCTTGGCCTGGACCGCTCCTGGCCATGGGATTTTCGGGAAACGCCTCCCCAGTTCCCCACTCCTGGGGCCACCCGTGGTCATTTCCCGTGGTGGGAGCTGGCGTGGGTGTGGGGCTCACGCCTCCCTCCCAACACTCAGCTGGGGAAATGCCACGCTGGGAGAAATCACTGGGAACCGCAAAGCCGACGGCTGCAGGAGAAAAAACCCAGCTAATTATCGGGAAGGGAAGGAAGTGGGGAGGGAGATGCTGTGCTGGGGCTGGAGGGTGGGGAGAGGAACCGGACTGCTCCCAGCTCCGCCACTGACTCAGTGGCAGCCCTGGGAAAGCCACCTTGCTCCATGGTTACCGAACACAGGCATCCATAACGCCCTTTGGCAATCTCACCAGAGAGATCTGACCCTGGGATCAGCATCCCTCCCCCCTGGCTACCACTCTGGGGATGCTCTGGTGGCCCTGGGGGTGGCGGTGAGGCCACACCTGTGATCCGGCATCAGGAGACGGCTGAAAAATGGAGGTTAAGAAAAAAACACAGAAACCAAGCGGAGACCCACTTTTGCTTCCTGTTTTGGGGTCTCCATCTCCACCATCAGCCACTGCCCTGGGGCTTTGGTTTGGTGAGAGAGGCCAATGTCACCTCGGTGCTGGGGACATGGCTCCTGGTGTGCGCTGTTCTCGGAAAGGGGGAGTGGGGGATGCCCGGAGCTCCGTCGGTGTTTGGGGGATTTTTGGTGGAGTTCCCGTGGGTCCTTTCTCACGGCCTGCTCCTGCTGTGGGCAGAGCCAGCGCTCCAGGCAGCACAGGCAGGCTGCCCGTGGCAGGAGCACCATTGGACAGGTCAAAGCTGAGTTTTGGGGACTGGGGAGGGAGTCCGACCAGCCAACTGTGGGGCAAAACACCCTCCTGGGTGCACAGGGGGGGCCGGGCAGCGACCCATTTATCAAGGTCACGGCCGTGGGCAGCGCAAAGCAGAGGCGATGTGACTATTTCGGTGAGCTGAGGGAACTTCACTGGCCTGATTCCCATAAATAAAACATGCAGGGAACAGCCCCTGCTCTGTCCTATTAATTTTGGACCCCAGGGGCCTGGCTCTGTGTGCATTCAGCAGCTCAGTGTCGCCTGCTCCACTCCCCTCTCCAGAGCCTGGCTGGGCTCAGGAAGGCTTGAAACCCCCTGGTTTCCACAGAACGCCGAGTGTGAGTGTTCTGAGGGCACTTTATGGAAAATCCATTTGTTTTCTCAGGCACAGAGACGGCTGGGAAGGATGCTGGTGGGTGGGTGGGTCAGGCAGCAGAGGACAGCTCCAGTTTGCTGCAGCTCCCAGCCCAGCTCCCTGGTTTCAAGGAGCCAGAGCTGTTTCCACCAGCTGCCTTTCCCTCTGGATAGTGCCCCCCATCACCTCTCTGCCTCCCAGCTCTCCAGCAGCAGCCATGGCTGGTTTCTCCAGTCCCCTTACAGAAGGCATTAGTAGAACAAGGGAGTTTAATTATCTGGGTTTTCTTCTAGGAGGGCATGAACCTGTCTCTCTCTTGAATTTATCAATTGCTGCCAGATTTTATCTCTAGCTTTCAATTTGCTTGTGGCGGCGTTTTCTGCACCGGGGGCACCATGTCAGCAGCTCCCTCCTCGTACAGCACAGACACAGTAAATGATCTCTCTCTCTTCCCTCCATGGCATCGGGTCCTGGGTGCTTCCTCCGACACCAGACCACATCATCTCCCCGCCCATGGGTGCTCACGTTGGATTCACATCCATTGCTGACCATGGCATCGCCCACCCAGCACAGCGGAAAGAAGCTGGAACGACACCAGCGCCGGGAGCGCCTCTCGCCCCGGGGCTCTGCTGATATCCACAGCCCCACCAGTCATACCCAGAGATGAAGGGCCCCCATTTTCAAGTGACTCAGACTCACCCTTCCTTCCTCAGGAAAACCTGTGATCAGATAAAGCCATCAAACTATCTGGTGAGAATAAACACGCTGCATCTGCACGGATGCAGGCGCTGTACCCCCGCTAACCCCGCAGCCTCTGCTGCCCCATCCCTGTCCTTAGGAGAGACACCTCCACCCCCAGGCAGCACAGCAGGGATTGCACACACGCGTGCAAGGCTGGGAGCTGCTCTCCCTTGTGTAACTGCCCTCGCTGGAGGCCGGGAGGATCAATTCCCAGTCGGCACCGGGCACAGCATCTCTCCATCCTCCCTCATCCCGCTGAGCTGTATCCGTGCTGCACCAGCAGTAAATGCAGGGACAAAGCAAAGGGTGAGCAGAGGAGGAGCAGAGAATGGAGTAGGAACAGAGAGGGAGGGAAAACATTTAAAAACCCCTACAATTGCCAGCAGATGGGCACTGCCCCCACCAAGGTGCTGCACTGGAAGGCGGAGGGGCTGGCGAGAAAAAGAGCAAAGGAAGGTGTGAAGATCTCCCCGCAGATTAAACCAAACCCACACTGCTCTGCTGCTTGTTGAGCCAAGCCTGGGCAGGGAAAAGAGCAGGATTGGGGTTTGGGTTTCTGGTTTGGCACAGGGAGGACCCCCCAGCTCCCCTCATCTCTCCTCAGCTCCCAGCCCTGCCTGTGGGATGTCAGAGGTGCTCAGGGCCACAGTGTTTTCACCCTACCTGGGGGGGTTGTATGATGCTCTGGGGGCCAGGAGCCCATGTCTGGGGGGCAGCTCTGCACCTCTTACCCAAAAAAACCCTCGGAGGTTGGAGATGCAGGAGCGTGGTGCGAGGATGTGGCTGCAGGTGCTGGGGGAGGTTATGCCAGTAGCTCCAGATCTGGCTCCTCTGGGAAAAGCAAGGATGGAGTGGGATCTGAGCAAGTCAGAGGGGAAACACAAAAGGGCTGCTTGAACCAGTGCTGGGTCCAGCAGGATTTGGAGCTCAGGGTTTGGTGTGACAATGCAGGAGCAGATAATGTATTACAGGGAACAAACTCCCAGAGGGATAGTAAAAATGAGTGGGTTGGGTTTAGGAAAGAGCTGAGAAGAGAGCATAGACATTTCTGGAGGGGGTTGGAACTACTAAAGTCAGGGGGAAAAAAAAAAAATAAAGAAGGCATCTGTCTTCTTTGCCCACATCCCTGTGCTGCTTCCCGGAGAGCAGGGGGGGCTCTCCCAGGCTTCGGGGCCAGTGATGGTTCTGCCTCTGCTTGGGAGCACCCCTGAGCCTGGGTGGGGTGTTGGACCCACCAGCACAGCTCTGGCTGGGACAGGCTCCAGGGCTCACCCAGACAGGGACAAGGGGACATGGAGCCCTGTCTGTCTTGGAGCTCCACACCCCTCCAGGCCGACACCCACAGCCACGGCCCCGGGGCGATGATGGGTTTTGTCCTGCCTGGTGGAGAAGAGGAAATATCTTCCCAGCAGAGGCTGGCTCCAGGAGGGATTTTCCGCTGGCTGTTGGCCACATGCTGCTGGAGCCAGCTCAGGTGCTGGATCTCCCTGGCTGTAATTTCATCCCTGGGCTCCTGTGACGGCTCTGGCTGGGCGGCACGAGGGAAGTGACCGGGGCGCAGGTCCGAGCCCCGGCCCGGAGCTGCATCCGCCCGACGTTTCCAGCCCAGCCTTATCTGGCAGCTCCCCCTGTGACTCCCCATTTTCCTCTTCTCCCCTCCTTTCCCCACTCCACCCCCTGCACCCGGCAGAGCTTCCTGCAGCAGGGCGAGGGCTGGGGGCTGCGGGGTGCCTGGATGGACCCCTCCCTGCTGACTCCGGCTCTGCCCAGATAGGAAATCCTGCGGGAGCTGAAGCCTGGGAACAGCGGCCGAGTCCTCCCTGGGGCTTGGCAGCACCGGGATTTCTGACGTGGGTCGCACCAGCCGGCAAGGCTTCCCTGGGAAAAGCTGGGGTGAGCAGAGAAAAACCCAGGAAAGGCATGGAGACCACCATAGAGACAACCATGGCGGACACTCATCATGTAAATGTACTATTTATGCCAACAAGAGGGGGTTTGCACTTGAATGAGCCACTTTCCCATTGAGAATTATGTGGGAGGAAAGGGCATCAGAGCAGGAAGACGCTGCCCAGTGTGATGCAGGGCCACCAGCATGACCCTGGCAGCTCCCAGGTGTGCAGGAACCAGGTGGGTGCTCACCAAAGGCAGTGGTGATGCAAAATGCCATTAACAGCCTTTGAATAGCTCAAAATATAAACTGTTTACAGCCTCATCCCTCCTCCAGACAAGCAATTTAAATATTGTGCAAAACCCCTCTTATTTACTTAAGAGCATTTTGTGAATGTTTTGCCAGCGCCCTCTTAATTTGTTTTGTAATTATTTTAGAATGGGAAGCAACCAGAGGTCTGCCACTCCCCCCAGCCCACAGCTCAGCTCCAGCAAGGCCCTGCAGGGGACCCCGAAACTGGGGCTGTCTGAGCAGATTTGGGACATTGGAGGTAGAAACACAAGGAAGTACCAGGGCAGGAGCAAAATGAAGATGAGCTCTCCATCCCCTCTGAGCTGAGGGGGATGGGAATGGAGGTGAGTTAATGCTTCCAGAGTGGAATGCCAGCCCAAGCTCCGCATTACCAGAGCAAAACTTCACCCGGTGTTTAGCCCACCTAAACCTCAGCTGTGGCCTGAGTCGTTAGGCAAACCAGCAATTGCCTGCCGAAACCCCAAGCCACACTTCCCAGGCTCCAGGGGTTACATTTTTATATATTTTAACTGTTGCCTCTGCCTGTTGTGAAGCCAAGGCCTCGCGTGGAGCCCTGCAATTTCCTCGGGTTCTGGAGAAAACCAAACCTTTGCAAACAGAGGGACTTGCTTCAGTGGAATCTCTCTTGAATGCCGAGTAGTTTGAGGTGCTGTAGCAAAAAGGGTTGAGCTTAACTGAGAGCCAAATCAGACTTTGAAGGATGCGGGACCAGAGACACGTCCCTGGTGCGTCTACTGCTTCTAAAGGAATGGCGTGAGGCCCTGCTAACGGCCAGGAAAGGTTGAAGGAATGAAGGATGGTGATAGTGGAGGAGGAAGGGTCAAAATTTGTTCAGAGTGTGCCGATGTGGCGCCGGTGGTGTCAGAAGAAAGCCTGGCTCAGGCACTGGCTGTTGCTCTTCTACAGGGGTGACGGTCAGCGAGGAGCTGCAGAGGGAGATCCGGTTAAAAAGCACTGTCCAAAGTGCGTGGTGGTGAGCTGCTCCAAATCCATACCTGGGAAAGGAGGAAACCTGAGAAGGGACAAAGTACCAAAGCCCTGTGATGTAAAATACAGCAGGAAGCAACTCCAGGAAGAACCGAAGCTTGGAGAAAGGAAAGCAGAGATCCTTTACTTTACAGGTGACTTTGTCAGGGCACAGGGATCTGCTTGAGGTTGGACCAACCCCCAAATGACCTGAGGCTTCTGGATGGGAGTTGGAGGGGCCCCAGGTTGGCTCTGGGCTCCCAACGGGGTCTTCAAGAAGCAGCATTTGGCTACTGCTGGGCCACTCCCGGGAGGAGAACAGGGAAGGGACGAGACAGAGCCAGGGCAGCAAGTCAAGGACGGTGAGGATGGACCAGCCAGGAGAAGGTGGGAACAGAGCTTCCTGCACCCTTCTGCACCCTCTGTGCCATGGCCCCAGCACCCTTCATCCTTACCATCACCTACAGCCCTGGGGGAACCCAGACGGATACCCTGGAGCTGAGCTCACCCCGGCCACGAGAGGTTGGGAGTGGGGGACTGGATTTGGCAGCCTGGATGCTTCTCCACTTGAGAGGCTTTGAAAGGGAATGTATTTTTGGAGCATTTCAAGATCAACTGTTTCTGACGCCGGCCAATCCCTTGCAAGAGCAGCACCAAAGGAGGTCAGTGGGATGCGGCTGGTCAAATATTTTGTACATGACCATCATCTCTCACCCCCTCAAGTATTTACAGACCTGAGAGCATTTCCTGCTGTTCCCCCCCGTTGAGTATCTGGTGTCTCTGCTTGCTCCAGCAGGACAGTGCAGTGCGTCCCGGAGCGCGGCGAAGCCATGAAGGACCACCCCGGCGCTGCCCTTGGGTGCAGAAAACAAAACTAAATCAGCACAATGTGTTTAGTCACACAAATGGCAGAGGGTTTACCCAGCCAGCAGTGAAACACAGACACGATAATGAGAACAAATCTGCGGGGGTGGTGGTGGTGGTGGTGGGGAGATGGGGTGGAAAGAGGGAGGTTTATTCTCCAGGGGTTTTTTTGTAATCTTCACTCACCATATTTAGGAGGCTTGTGACTTGCCCTTGCTAGCTCATGGAGAATTCCCCCAAGTGTTTACTCCCACAACCTAGCAAATGCCTCAATACACATCATGGAAAAAATACAATCGACATCTTCACTCCCACTAGAGAAGGAATTCCAACTTGCCCGGCACAGACCGGGAGTATAAGGCTGTGAGAGAGACAAATACTGCTTCATTAGCTCCCCTCAGATGTGGTTTACTCCTCAAATGACCTGGTCAGGGCTGCACCACCTCCCTCCCTTCCTTCACCTAAGGAACCCCTGACCTTTGGTCGGAGCAGTGGGGACAGGAATGTGGGTCCTTTAACCCTTTCCTCCGACATCCGCCAGCTGCTCTCCATGCGGTTCACAAAGCTGATGGTCACGGGATTTCCAGGGACCCAGAGATGCTGTGAAGGGAAAGATCAGAGCTCTGCAAAACAGCTTTCTTCGTGCTGTACCCAGGGAGGGGCAGGATTTGGTGATGGAGAGCCATGTCTACCACGTACAGAACACAGAAACAGAATGGGAATTTCTGTGAGCAGAGCTCACAGATCGCTCAGGATTACTTTGGCACCCCTATTTCAGAGCACAAAACTTTAGTAGAAAAAAAACAGTAATTAGGCCATTTGGATTTTGTCATTGTGTTCCCAAACTGCCCACATGAAAAGTGCACACGGAAAATCATTTTAATTTATCAAACATAGAATCTCCTACAACTGCAATGACTATAGGTAGAGCAGAGCTGGAGAGAGGAGTTGGAATGAGAATGCTTCAGTGTTACTGATGATTTGGCACTTCCAGACAGGAATTTCTTTGCCCATATTGGCCAGGGAGGTGGTGGGATCACCATCCCTGGAAGTGTTCAAAAAACCTGTGGATGTGGTGCTCAGGGACATGGTTTAGTGGTGGGTTTGGTAGGGCTGAGGTTAATGGTTTGACTTGATGATCTTAGAGGTCTTTTCCAACCTAAACAATCCCACGGTTTTGCAAATGGGACACACAGCACACAGCCAGCTCTCCTCTGCTGCTGCTCCCTGGTCTGTTCCCACCTTACCCCAGCACAGGGGACAGCGGGAGGATGGTGCTGACTCATTCACACCATCGAGGTCTCGGAGACTGTGCAGGGAACGATCACAGAGGCACAAGGACACCAAAAAGGCAGTGGAATCCAAGAACACGTGTGCAAGTCCACGTGTGCCCATTTGCACAGGCAGTGACGATGATTAGGCACAGAGCACTGGCACGCGGTGTCAGCGCGGCTGTGACGGTGCTCTGAGAGCTCTCGTGATCTTTGCAGAGCAAAACGAATCTCGGAGCGATCCCAAGCACTCTTCTGCTACAGAAATATGACTTTTACCTCTTTTCCCAGTGGCTGAAACCCAGCAGTGGTGTGATATCACCAGTCTCTGCCTGCCTGAAACCTGTGGTATGGTGGCGTGCAAGAGACATGGACTCGGGCTGGAAACACGCGGTCTGTAACCCCTGACATTTCTCCGAGGAGGTGCATCGTTACACCCTTAATCCCTCCTTTGTACGTCTTGTTTATGGTGCTTTGCACACCAAAAATCATATTAAATGCTCTGATTTTTCCTCCAGCTCCTTTTTTTTCATATTCTTCTCTTTTTTCCACGCACGTCCTTTCCTTCTTCATGAGGAGAAAGCACCTCTCTTCTCTGGGCAGGCTGAGCTATTGCAGTATTTGCCTAAAATACAATACGAACTTCTAATTAAAGGAGGGAGGGGATTGGCAAAAGAATATTAAAGCTTTTCAAGTCTCCTGAAATCCTTTGTGTGGAACAGCTCTGGGAAACAGGGCCTGCTGCCACCCTCCCCCTCTTGGGAGCATTCCCCAGGGCAGTGCCCGGGCAGCAGCTGCTGCTGCTCTGGGGGAGTCAGCCCAGCCTGACACACAAATAAATACCACAGGAAGAAATGCTTTCTTCCAGCAAAGACCTGGGGAAGAAACCCTGGATACGAGGAATGTACGTGCTTGCACCTGAAGAGCTTTGGGATAATGAAGGGAAGCTCAGTCTCAAATACAGAGGAGTGAGGAAAGGCAGGAATGCTTATGGATGCAATCGGGTATGACACAGATGTCATGCAAAACAGATTTGCATAAAGACACACCTCCGTTTTCAATCAGCCCCTCCAACCTTCACATTTCAACCTTAAAAAAAGGGCAGACTCAAAGCACGGAAGGATTTAATACCTGAAGGTGTGGAGGGGAAAAGATTCCCATGAAAACCAGCTGGAGCATTTAGGGTGGAAAAGGGATTTTGGTTGGTTCTGGTGCTCCTCACCCACAGGTGAGAGAGGCTGGAAAATTTCTGTACAACAGGGTGAGCACACAGGATTGTGTGTGCAGAGAGAGCAGGTGGCAGCAGAAACACCCGCCCAGCGCTGATCCTGCGTTGCTCAAGTCTAAGAAATTGTGTCCTTCGTTGCATTAACAACTTCTGCAAAGTCTTCATTTGCATTTTAATGGAACTCTTTCTAGGAAGGTGCTGCCTGGACTCTGTTGCAATGTAAAATGAAGAGGTAATTAAAAACATGCTGGAGTTAAAAGGCATTTTGTTTTCATTAATCAGGTTTATTCATGATCTTTTCAAAATTAAAGGTATTTAGGGTACGTGGGAGGAAACGGGGGGTGGTGGTGGTGGTGGAAAACACACGATGGAACATCCGTTTATTTAAATTACAGATTAAAAAGTGGAAAATACACTTTTTGTGAGGGGACGTCCTGGACATTAAGAGCAGGAATGGATTTGAAGAAGGAGGGGGTATAGGAGTCAAGACAAAGGTTCCAACAGCAGGTCTGCCTGCTTGAAAGCCAGAGATGAAGGAAACATATAGGACGAGGGAAAGGAAACCACGGAGGAAACTTTTAAACCTTCGTCACGCAATTACCCGGGGCAAACGACTGTGATTACACACCTAAGCCAGCTATCCATGCAAGCGGGCAGCCCCGGCTGGCCAGGCGCGTTATTTCCCCAATTTTGGGGGCAATCACAGCACGCAGATGCCGATAAGCAGTTTGCAAACGCTTTATCTGCCTGGACCAGCTCCTGCTTTCACAGCCCGGCGACCGCACACGAGCGGCTCCCCCGCTCGCCGCAGCCATCGCGCCCCAGACCCATCCTGCCCTGTTAAGCTCCGTCCTTTGAAATATAGGGCAGTTTCTGTCAGATCCTCCAGCGCGGCAGTCAAAAGGGAAAAAAAAAAAAAAAAAAAAAAAAAAAAAAAAAAACCGCCAGTCCTGCCCTTTGTCGCACCGGGAGGTTTCTCCAGCGCGGCTCTCTCATCCCCGTCCGCTGTGATCTCCGTCCTCACCGGCCATTACGGGTCGGGGGGAGGCTGCGAACGCCGCAGGGGCAGCACTCGGCTTTCCATTATTTTGTATGATTTTATTTCGGGGCGGCGTTGTGCGAAATACATCGCAGCGCGCAAAAGAGCGGGGGAAAAAGTGTTTCGTTTGGGTTCTGCTTTCCTCCCCACCCCCGCAAGGTGCCGAGGCGGGTCCCGCTCCCACACTCGCCGTTGGGGCTGAGGGGACGCGCCCCGCTAGGGAAGAGGGGTGGGGGGGGAGAACTGCCGGCTGTCTCGGCGTTGGGCGCACCTGCCGGCGGCAGGGGACACCCGCGGAGCCGCAGAGGGGCCGTGGCAGGGGCAGGGCCGGGATGGGGAGCGCGGTGAGGGCCGGGACGGGCACGGGGAGCGGGAGCGCTCCGGCAGTCCCGCCGCCGCCCCCGCCTCAGCCCCCCGCGCCGTCCCGGCGTGCCCCGCGCGCCGCGCGCGCCCCCGCCCTCCCTCACTTCCGGTGTCCGGCAGTGGCAGCGCCGCCGGC
>JAWMRA010000050.1:7463834-7517204 GCA_035584735.1 Pseudotriccus pelzelni | reverse complement strand
CCCCCCGTAACCTCCAAAAGGGGAATTTTCCAGCTGGTAATTTCTGCTGCGTCAACACCCAGCTCAAGGGAGAGGAGAAGAGACAAGGGGGCATTTTAACAGCAGCTCCACTTGCGGATAGCCAGCCTCAATCCCGGCTCCAGCATTAAAACCCTTTCCGCCCCCTAAAAAGCAGCATCCGTGCAAGTTGGACCAAGAGTTTGTCAGGAGTGTGGTTCAAAACTGCTTGGAAAAAGGGATGAGGTAATAATACTGGTGAAGCATGTTGTATTTCTCTCTTTCTGCCTGTCTCTCTTTCTCTTTCTCCCTCTCCTCTTTTTTTTTTTTTTTTTTTTTTTTTTTTTTTTAAGCCAGGCCTGTTTTGGGTTATTGTCTCCCCCTAAAGCCAGACATAGATCGCCTGGCCTTGCCTCCATTTTAATTGCAGGCTGAAATGGGGGAAGTGACCCTCTTAAAAAAAAAAAAAAGAAATACAAAAAAACCCAACAAACGAACGAAAAAAACCCTTGAAAAAAAATAATGCTGGTCCTTTGGGGGGGATATAGGTTATTTTTCATGAGGCTGTAACAAGTGCAAAAGTGGCTGGAAATGTTTTCTGTCATGCTGGGAAACTAGTGAGGTGTCCTCTCCCCTCCCCAGAAAAAAGTGCTGGTAGAATTTGGCGGAGGGGAGAAGGAGAGGTGCTGGGAAAAGCAGGGGTTGTGCTGCTGGATTGCCTTTGTGTCTCTGTAAATAGACATGTCAGTTCCCAAAGTAATACAAGTAGTGTCTGATAACTCAATCCCAGATGACAAATAGAGAATGGAGCAGATTTTCAGGACTGTAATAGTGGGAGGATTTCTCTTTTGAAACGGAGGGGGGGGAAAAAAAAACGTTGGTACCTCCTGAGGAGGTTCTTCCCCGGCGCGTTATTGTGAAGCGGAGCGTTCGGATGGAATCCGGAGACATAAACCCATATTTATTTATTTTTACACCTGACCGGGGAAAGATAAACAAAGGAGAGTTTAACAGCTCTTTAATGAATTCCTCATGCTTTTTATTTTGCAATCCCAGTGATTCATTTGGCAAGCCTTGCAGGACCGGATTATTATCAGCATTGTTTAAAGCCATGCTAATTAGGAGATGTGTTTAGCAAACAGTGGTATTGTAGACACCTGTACCAAAGTTCTCGCGTGCATTTTAATTGCATCACCGGTATCATTTTTAGCATTTAGTCACTGTTAATACAGATCTGGGTCTCAGTTCATGGACTCGATCGAGTATTTATTACAAGTGTGGGTTCTCTGTGGGCACAGAGCAGCCCTGCTACTAACGCTTTAAATGTGTTTTCTCAAAAAGGACAGGGAGTATTTTTTCTCTTTTTATTTTTATTTTCCCGTGGGGATTCAGAGAAAAAGCAGTGCTGTCCAAGGAGAGTGGGAAAAACACAATTTTGAGGAGGAAGCTTGCTGTGACTGGATAGCTCTTTCACTTTAATCAATACCTTGCTTGAACGTTGTATGTTTTTGTAGCCTCTTCTAATTGAAAATAAAATTTTACCTTCCCCTTCTAAACTCCATCTAGCTTCTCTCGCTGTTTGTCAAGTTTTGTATTTTGAAATCCTCGGTGATGGAAAAAAAAAATAAATGGGTGGAGTGTATTATTAGTCACAATATTTTCAACACGCGGTGAGGAATTGCTGCTTTGAGGTGTTTTTTGGGAGCCGACAGGGAACAGGGCAGAGGAGCTGCCCTGTGGGCTGGAGGGAGAACTAGGGGACAGGATTTTTGGGGGGGGGGGTGCTCCCTAACACCCGTTGCTGAGGGGTATTCTGTGGTTTGCTGCGTTCGTGGGATAACTGCAACTGAAATAGAAAACGAATCTTTTGGTTTTGATGCAGCGCGTCCAGGAGGGGGAAACTCACTCACGGCGAAACTTCTCTCGCGGTTGTTTTCATAGGCTGCGTGTTCGCCTTGGTGGAACCGAGTCAGCCTTAGTGTGGCACCAAAAACGGGGTATTCTAGTAACCCTTAACGTTAAGATGTTTATTCCCGTGCTTTAAGTGCCGCTTCGTTCTGGAGCGTGGAGGACTGAGCCTTTGAAAACATGACCTGTACTCGGGGTTCTTGGAGGCTGGAGAAAATGGGCCACTTTCTCCCCGTGGTCTTTGTTTTCTGGGACAGTTGTACAACAGTGGAAATGTTCTTCGCAGGAGGATTTTTTTTTTTTTTTCCTTTTTAATTTTGATATCTGGAAGTGCTTAGAGGAAAACCAGTTTAGCAGCCCCCCCTGCCCCTACCCCAGCAGCCCCTTCTGTCAAAAGGGAAAAATGCCTCATGTTTGGAAGGTCTGTTGCTTCCCTGTGTTTCCTCCTGTGATGTGTTGTGTTGCTGTGAGGTTGAGCAAATTCTTTTTGTCTTTGCTATCCACTTGTGTGGATTTTTTTTTTTTTTGTTATTTATTATCATTTTTTTTTCAGATCCGTGTTTTTTGAAGTTTCTAAGCAAAGTTTCCTGTCCTCCCAGCAGCTCAGAGCAGGCTGACACCCAATCCAAACTGCCACTGCCTGCTTTCAGGGCAGGAATTATTTCATAAACAGCTCAACCTTTCCCAGGACATTTTTCCCTCGGTGTTCTCGCCGGTTTTACTGGCTGCTCCAGAAAACTCTGTAATGCTCTCCAGACTCCCCCTAAATTGGTAAAAACCATTCACAGGGGTTTTCCATGCTCCTGTGTGCTCAGTTTAATGGGCAAACAGAAGGGCAGAGAGAGGGCTGAGTTTAAGTCTTTGAAGAGCTACCTGCAGTTGTAATGGTTATCCCACATGTCCCTTATAATTCCCAGGAGCCAGCGGTTTCTGTCCATTCCCGGCTGTGAGCGTTGCCCTGGAAAATTCTAACACTTCGCTCAGAAGGATTAATTCCGTGGTTATATTTCATGCCTGGCCTGAATATTGTGAAGTGGGGAGCTCACCTGTGTTTTCTGTGGGGGATATTTGAAACTTAAAATGTATTAATAGTTAAAGGGAGCGTGCTGTGGGCTGTCTGCAGATACCAGGGGTCACGTTAGGAGAGAGCACGAGGACTGACTGCAGCTGAGAGGCAGAGGGAGGAATTCGGTCTGCCAGAAGTCCTGCGATTCCCCCTCCACACCTAAAACATCTCCCTGTGAAAGGTTTTCTGATGTTTGGTCAAGCACCATGGCAGTCAGGACTCCAGGGTTAAAATTTGTTGCTTCAAAAACTTTGCTTCTTCCCTCCCTGGGGACGTCTTGTATGTTTGTGTTGCAGCCCCCTTAAATACGTCCTTCGGTGGTTGGTTTTCTCAGTTCCCTCTGGATCTTCAGGCAGGATGAGAAATAAAAGCCTGCATCGCTTCGCGCGGGACTTTCACTTGAGATGCAAGAGGGGAGAATCTCGACTTCCCTAAACAGTTCCATGGTTTTTGGGTTTGTGCTGCCTTGGCGTATTTGGATGCACAAGGATGCCCGTTTTGGAGGCATGGCTGCTCCTTGGGACTCCTTCTCCATCCTGTAGCTGTTGATTGAACTGCCTGTTAATCAGTCTCCCCTTCTGTGAAACAGGGGTGCCAGGGTTTACTCAGCTCTCCCAAAACATGTTCTGTTTTATTGATGAAAAATCATAATTGTGCTAGAAGTGCTTTTTTTCCCTAAAGGCAAACCAGGGTGAAGTCCTCGCTGGATTCCCTCCGGGATGTGGTGGAGTCCAGAGGCTCGTGGGTGGGGTTTGACGTCCCTTACCAAGTCAGCTGTGGTGCAGTTATTTTCTGAACGCTTGCTTTAACTTTCTTTCACACCCCTTACGTTTAAGGAACATCAGGCTGCTGTTGAGATGCTGGCTTGAAATAGCTCTGCAGGCAGGGTGAGATCCTTGACAGCCATTCTGATGAGATGGAAATGTGTCCCACTTGGCAGTGCTCAGGTTGGAGTCAGTGATACTCACCTTTTTGCCTTGCCTTTTGGGGATGTGGCTGACTTCTGTTCCAGCCCATACTGTGGTGATCCTGGCCTGTTGCTCGCTTGGCTCGTGTACACGCTCGGGAAGAAAAACATCCTGCAAATGCTGGAAGTTGCATTTGCTTTATTGCAAACCTGAGTTGGGGTCTCCTGCAATGGAGGGAGGCACTGAGGCATCAGAAATACTCTACAGACACACCTACGAGCTTGTGTGTGGATAAAGTTAAACCTGGTAACGAGAATATTGGTCTGTGTCAGGACCTTACTTTGACTAAGAGCCCTACTCAGAAGAGTGGGTAGGGTTTTGCATATTAAGGAATGTGTTTGTACCTCTGTATACTGAAATACTCAGATATCTTTCCTGATTATTTCCCACATTGTATATGTTGAACAAACTGCTCATTCCATCCAAGTGAGTTTGCTTCCTGGTATTTCTCACTTCTGGAGAAGAGCTCTGCATGAAGTTGGTATTTCAGGTGTTCTCTCGCACTTGTTCTCTCTGAGGAAAGAGTTACATGAAATTTGCCCCTTTTGTGCTAATACAGCATCAGAGGAAATACCTGCCTGACTAGTGCTCAGATCATGCCCTGAAACAGAAGAATCAATGGTCTGTATTAGCCATTAGTTACTTAAAATACCCAAACCCAACTAATTTAAGTGCCAGTGAACGAAGTAGTCAGGGTGCAGTTGCTCCTAACAGTCCTGCCACTATAGTGTTGGAGACTGAGGTGGTGGCTAAATATAAAACCAGCTTTTTGACTTCCTCCTTGTTACCACTGTGTCTTTCTTGGCTTCACTCCACTTCTTTTTTTTTTTTTTCTGTTTTTTTAATAGTAGTTGATCAAATCTGGATTATGAGATTTATGCTAAAAAGTAAAACAGGATCCTTACCCGAGGCCCTGAGGTCTTGTACCACAAATTACACAAACAGAATTGGGTTGTTCTCAAAGCACCTCGTATGTTATCTTTGGTTTTGCACTGGTTGATTTTTTTTTTTTTTTTACTCTTAGATTATTCCTGACTCCTTTTGTGACTTTTAGGTGATCTTTCAGTTCCTCCCACTGCTTTACTTCTCTTTAAAAATCACCTCATGATTCTTCCTCCTTTGGCTCCCTCTGTTTTTACGTACTGTGTTTGGGAACTTTGGCAAAGATCCCCTAATTAAAAAGCCAAAAACCAATGAGAAATTTTAGGGGAAACCATTCTTCAGGGCAATTCCCAGTGTGATAAGTTCAGAGTTCTCTAATTCCTCTTTTTTTTTTTTTTTTTTAAGGTCCTTTTTATCTTGTTTTTTTGACTAATAGATGAACAAGTACAGGGTCTTTTGCTTAGATTTCTTTTGTGACTTTGAAGTAGAGGCTTAGGATCTTTAGGAGTGAATGGCACTTGGACAGGTAAGTGTCATGGGAGCCACAAGCACTGGGATTTTTTCAGGTTGTTTTTTAATCTTCACTGCTAGAGTAGCAGATGTATTTGTAGCTAGATTCTTATATTTATTTTTTATTATTTTACCAGACTTCTCAGAGCTGGTTCCCTGTAAAGCACTTGCTTTTTAAGCCCTGGATAGCTCTGCCATGTTCCTTTTGTGTTCTGCAAGGTCTGTGGTGTGGGTAGTGTTGGATCTGTCCTTGGTGCAACGAGATGAGACAGAATGGACATCAAAAGTAGGGGAATGACACAAGCAAGTGTTGCTGTGCTGGGATGGAGAGGGGATGGACAGGCAGGCACGTGGACGGAGTTGGAAGTTATGGGGAGATGAATAAGGGGAATGCAAAGTGCAGTGAAAATATTACTGCGAGCAAGCAGTTGGAACTAGAAGCACCCACCTGTGCCCTGTGGGAAAGGTGCATCCTGTCGTATTAGCAAGTTGTTACCCGTTGGAATATTGTATTTCAGGCTGCACAGCTTTTACAGGCATGGAAAACGAAACTTCTTTCTGCGTTCTATTGGGTATTTGCATCTTTGTGGGTTTTCTTCTGTCAAAGTTTGTATGTGTTTGTAAGAGGAGCCAAGTGCTTTCCTTGGTACCTTGGTGGATTCTCTGTAACATGAAGGTCATGCTGGCTTTTGAATACTGTGGTTGGGTGGGAATAAAACTCAAATCTCCTACTTTTGTATAACGTGGGCACATCGTTTGTTTCTGTAACCTTAGGCAAATATTTTGGTTTGGAGGGGAATCACTGTAACCCTGAGGTGAGATTAATACTAACCCCATTTCAAGCGTGTGGGTGGCAGGGGTCACAGAAACATTAACTGAAACTTTGATGTCAACTGAGACAACGTTAAAATGGTTTGAAATCATTACATAAAGTACCAGTTTTGTAGAGTGACTTTTTCAAAGCACTTCTGCCCGGAAGCGTAGTCAGAAGTTGTTAATAGTCTTCCAATTGGTATGTTAAACTCTTTCTTTAAGTTAACACAAGGGCTAAATCATTTTCCCCTGTATGCTTAATTATGGAAATACATCAGAATATTTCTTGTTGAAATGGGAAACAGTGCTGTAAATGGGCAGTTATTTTAACTGTTGCTTGTAATTATGTGACACTGAAGGGCTTTGTATGGAGTTAAAATTCGGATTCTAATTTTTGCCTCCTGTTCTTTCCATGCCCAAACACAGGACATCTGATGAACCTTTTGGAGCTTGTTACCAGAGACCATTCTCCTCTCTTCACTGAAACATGCACTGCCCAGCTGTGAAACATCGCGACATTTATTTTTGCTAACAGGAAACACTTTCAAATATCGGTAAGTTCTCAGCATTTAAAGATATTTTTGTCACGTGGTGTGGGAAAGAGAAAGAGGAGCTGGAGATAACACTGCCATGGGGGCTGACAGCTCTGTATAAAGCTTGACTTTACATTGATAACAAGGGCTCATTTAGAAATCTAAACCAACTGCAAAAAGTTGGAAGAAATACCTCTGGCTGTTCTTCTGCTCCTTCCCTGTGCCTCCCTTCATTGTGGTCACTCGGTTCTCATCTGCTTGATCAGAAGAGGAAAACGGGTGCAGAGCTCAAAGCAAGAGAAAAACTGCCGAGCAGTGCAAAGCAGCTTTGCCATTCTTGCCAGCCTGCTCTGGCTCCCGTTGTGCCCAGGGACAGAGGTGTAAATGAGAGTTTTAACAGTAACAGCCCTAAGTCTAAGTGAAAATACGCATTCCCGTTACCCTTTGCTAGCAGAGTAATTTCCCAGGTGTCTGGGTTGGTCTGGCTCCCTCACTGCCCCACTTTATTTTTTTCCTTAACTGTCTAAATAAGAGGACTAGAAAGAGCTGGCCAGAACAATTGCTATGGAGAAGCAATCAGAATTAGAGAAAGGCAAGACTTGGCCGTCCGAAATAGAAATTGAGAACAAAGTCACTGGTGTTTGCTTCAATTGGGTCATATTTGTTTTCAGGATTTTCGGTTCTGCTTGCCATAAGAATGCTTGGATTTTCCTTATTGCTTCATTTGTTTATTAGATATTTTATTTCGCCTTCTATAATGACATTAGTTTGTGTTGGAAAAGCTTTCCTAATTTTTAATCTTCTGATGTTTTCTTTCACAATCTGTTACTACAGAAGGTCAGTTTTGAAATCAGCAGTATTGATTTATAGCTTATTTTCATTAAGAGAGCTAATCTGTGTATGGAAGACGTTTGAAAGGCAGAGATCAAAAAAGTCTTTGTCGTGGCTATCAGCATTGAAGCTTTAAATAAAACATACTCAGAAGTTTAAGCTGGAAGTTAAGTGTTGCCAGTACATGCTATTCTGAGGAAAATAAGGTTTGTTTTGTATAGAAAAATAGATGTACAAGACGATAGTTTCTAGTGGATGTGTCCTCACAGACAAAAGCCTTGGTGTAGATGAACTATTCCTATCCCTTGTAGCTTGTAACCATAAACAGCATTTATCTGAGAAGTCTCTCTGGGAATGTGCCTTTCACATGTACTGAAGCACCCATGTTTTACACAGACTTTTTAAATACCGTGGGATGGTTTGGTCTCTCATCCCAAAATGGTGTCAGCCAGTAGAAACTGGCAACTAAACATTTCAAGAGGAAATTCTCTCGAGTATTCCATTGCAAAGTTCTTTCAGGGGCTGTAAGTGGTAGCTTTCTAACCTCAGTATTTCATAGGTCAGATAAGGTGAGTCTCTTTAAAGAGTCATTCAAGTCAGAATGTTTTGAAAAGCTCCCAAACAGGAAACCCTGTTGTTCAAGGATCTGTTTGAAGTTTTAGTAGCTAAAATTAGACTTTTTTGTTCCCATACATTTAAGAAATAACTCTTGCTTATATTGTTACTAAAGGGTAGCCAGGTTTTAATTACCTGCGGTGCATTGATTTGCTTGGAGTTAACTTTTCTGGGGTTCAAGAAGTCGTAAATAGGGATGTTCCAACTGCGAGTTTGGAGGGAAAGGGCTTCAAAATGTCTTTCTGTTCAGTAATCTTGTAGTTTAATGCTAATAATTTCTTCTGGTTTTGCTTTTTTGTCATAGTTCTGTCTTTCTCCTACAAGAGTTCGCGCCAGTGCTGTTGGAAGGTCACGGAACAGGGCACTACCTGTGCTGCCCTGGGGCTGTTGATGTCCTCAGCTGTTGTAGGAGAAACACTAGACCTGGAACCCAGTCTGTTACTGGTAAGAAGTAATTGCCTTGGATTTTATTTATTTCTTTAATAATATGGTTCCTGTGTTTGCTCTAACAGATTCAGTAAATATCATTTCACTGCTTTTTTACTTTTAAGGAAAATATAGCAAAATATGCATCTCTGGTCTTCCCCCCCCCCCCCCATATTTTTAACTTTACAGTTCTGAAGTTTCTAATTTCCCTCCATCCAAAATGCGGAGGTTAACAGTTCTCATTTGGATCTCATGTTCAGTCCTGGTTTTCCCTTGAAATTCTTCACATGCTGTCAGAGCTAATGAAGGTTAATAAATGGATTTTTCTTCAATACCTGCAGAAATCCCGTGTTTTGATTGCATTTTTGTGGTGCCAGCTCCCGCACGGGCTGGCCCTGTAACTTCAGGTGGATGGTTTGACAGGTCAAAGGCCACAGCCAAGTCTCTGGTTTAAGGTTTTGGAGCAGAGGGTAAAATGTTTAATGGTGTCTCCCTGTTATTTTAAGCTGTGCTATTGGAGTTAGATTTTGCTTGTGGTTTGTGACTGGACTGTGCTTTAATGAAATACTAGAAGTGTGTGGTGTTCTGTCCTGCTCTTTGAACTTTGCTTTTGGGCTTTCTGGATTATATCTATGCAGAGATTCTAAACAGAGATGTTGTTTTAATGCCCTGGATGATGGGGTAGCGTTGGCTTGAAGTTGGAAAAATTTGAGTGAATCCTCATTAGGCTGATGTTAATTAAATAATACATGTACACTGACAATTGAGTGGGCCAGTTCAACTTCCATAATAAAAATAGAATTAGTATTTTCCTTTAAACTTGCTGAAAAACCATTTGCTTCCCAAATTCTTGCCTTTTCTGTACTTCTGTAGTATTTCTCAAGCTGAATGATGAAACTTTTGTGGGCTTTTTTTCCTCTTCCTGTGACTCCTAACCCATAAGGCTGAACGTGCACGGCTGGGGCTGTAATTAAACATTCTCATCCCCTGCCATCAGGGAAAAGCGGTGGCTGTTGTTTGCATGAAACCCTGAGCTGTGAGTAACCTCTCTGGCCCAAGGGTCTGCTTTGGTCTGTTTACAAACATCTGCCTGTTTCTCTTTGAATTCGGAGTTGTGGTTGGAATGACCAACTTAAGCAATGGGTGATGGGTTTCGGGAATGGGAATAGGGCACAAGAGTTGCTTTTTTGGCAGCTCTTCGCTTTCCTAAGACGTTACTTACATCTCTTTCGAACAAAGCTGAACATGAGAGTATAACTTGGGGTTGTCTAGTGTCCAGAAATGAAAACTCCTGTGGAATTCTGGGCTTCCTCGAACCCACCTGTGAGAAAACTCTGCGCTTGTGGAGATCCGTGCCCGTAAAGCTCCCGAGCAGCGCCTTTGCAGGCGGCGACCATCCATTAATACCCTGAGTCTTCTTTTGCTCTCATTTACCAGAATAAGTGGTAGGTACTGTCCTTTGCAGTTGCTAAGGTTACGTTGAGGGGTTTTGTTCCCGTTCTTTTCAGCGCGGGGGCACATGGAGAGGAGGAATCCCCCGCGTTCCTGTTGTCTTTAATTGGATAAAAGTGAAACTTCCATAATCTCTGTGTCTTGTTGTGCAAGGAAGCATTTCGGGCCCAATCTCACCTTACAGAGCTCCTTTGCAGAGGAATTTAAAAAATGTTGGAATGTCTTGGGAGTGGATGCAGGGACAGGACACAGGGGAAGCAGAGAAGTGGGGTGTGTTTGTTGGTTTTTTTGCATAAAATAAACCACTGGAGTGAATTTGAGTTCTTCCTTAATCTGTTTTTACTTTTCTCTGAAGGGAGAGAGGGGGGAGGAAACAACACATTTTTGGTTAAATTCCAGTTGGCATGTTTTCTCCAGGGAGCAGAGTGGTGGAGGAGTGCCCTACTGAGTATTTTGGTACTCTGTAACTTGGGTCGTTGGTTTTAACTGTGGAAACATGTTTAGAAAATTGTAACGGACGAAGTGTCATGTAATTTAAACCTTCAGCTCCCTTATACTCTGAGAGAGGGAAAAGTAAACAAACAAACAAATCCTAACAGCAGCAACTCCCCCCAAAAAAACTCTCCAGGCTTTTTTTTTTTCCCCTCTGTTTTCTTTCTGAGTGAAGGAAGTTTATTTTTGGCCCCACTGTTGCCCAGGGGACTGCTCCGTGGAGAACTTTGTATGTGCTTCGTTTCTCGTCTGTAACTTTTTGTCAAAATTCTAGTAACACACACTGAGATTTAGATGCAACAAATTTGTACCTCTTAATTTTACTGGTGGTAATGTTTGGGTCGGGAGACTTGTTCTGATTATGCTGAGAGGTATGGCCCTGTGAGTATTGCTGGTTACTTTTCTTAAAACCCTTCCGATGGGAAGTGAAGTTTGTGTCTATTTAGACTCGGGTGATACTTTCATGTTGAAATAACTGTACTGACAGTGCAAAATAAGGCATTTTCATATTTGTAGAACTAGGTTCACTCTAGCTAGGGTTAAAGATTATATAAATTATTAATAGTTTATTTAAGACCAGCCTTTTTGACGTGAAAAATAAAAGGTAGGCCTGTATCCTGACAGAAGTTTCATGGAAGTGGCTGTTAAATCTGTTCGCACTGTGTTCTTTTTGCTGTTGCATGCCGGGGTTGGTTTAGGGACAATTTTTTTGTCGTTGTTCTTAGAAAAGCAGTAGACTTGACTTACTGTGCTGTCCGTGCGTTGGCTTATGAAGAAAGACTGACACGCTACAGTTTATTTTGTGGAAAACCTTTTGGTGAGCTTTCATGGTCCGTTGGCTTCCTGGAGAGCTGTGCTGTGGCCATGCCTGTGCTGCCATGGCAGGACCAGCCCTGAAGAACTCTGGCAGGTGCTCAGCTTGGAAATCCTTCAGTGTAGTAAAAAGACCTGAGATAAAACAAAAAAAATACATCATTGATCTTCGAGGTTTGTTTCTAAGAAAGCAGCACAGCTTATTCCATCTTTGCTGTGCTTGCACCGGAAATTTGAAGGGTACAGCTTTTCTGGAGAAATCTTTCCATGACATTTTTTAAGTGGAGATAAATATCATTACCAGGAAAAGGGAAAAAAACCCCTTAAACCAGCAACAAGCCACAAAACAGCGTGTAAAATTGGAACACAAGAGCACAGGGTTTTAAAGCTTCCTGAATTTTTAACTACTAGCAAATTGCCTTAAATTTAACTTGGATTAATTCCCTAGTGATCCTTGACATTAAATGGATGTTCTGGTTTGACATGGGTAGACAGAAAACTAATTAATTCCTCTGAATTTGAGGCATATTTAATTTTCTCCCCCAAAGACCTCTCATTTGAAAGGTACAATGCCTGTGACAGATGCTGAACGTGGAGCGATGTGTGCAAGGTGGCAGACCTTCCATCAGAGGAAGATCAAGACATCTACCAGAATAATTCCTGACTTGAAAAATGTTAAACTTTACTGATTACACTGAGCATGGGAGACTCCACGTCGTTACTTGCTTACTTGAAGGTGCTGGAATGTGCCCGCCTCACTGGCCAGTAGGGAATCTTGCATAGATTTGTGTGTGTCTGGTAAAATTTTCCTGGTATCTTTTCTCTGGCTTTATCTCCTGCTTCCTAAAGGGATGAGCAAGTGCTTCATCCGTAAGTAGCACTAAATTAGTCAATCCCTGAACCTCAAGCTGGTCCAGTCTAAACCAAAGGTAGCAAGAGACAAATATTTTAAAATCTGTGTTTCTGCCACAGGCAGCTTTAAAGAAGGACAAGGTGTATCTGAAGTGGACTGTTATCAATGAGGGGGGAACCCAACCCATTGCACTAAGCTCAATAAATGTATGAAATAGCAAAGAAATAAAATCTCAAGGAATTTATACAATTTCCAGGTGAAGAACATTGAAGAAGAAAAGCTCTTGTTGCATAAATTCACCAGAGCAGGTGGAGACATTGACAAATACTCCTGATGTTATTCTGTATGAAATTGAGGAAGATAAAATTATCTTTGCAGGAGATTCCCCCCCTTCCCCCCCAGGTCCAGGAAGTCGCTGTTTTTGAATGTGGATTTTGATATCCATGAAGGTACAGCAAAAGGAAATTCCATATCCAAAATATTCTGGTGGCTTCTTGATTGTATCCTGTGAGGTTTTCTTGTGTCTCCCTCTGAATCGTGTGGATATGGCAGCTGTTGGACACAGGACTGATGATGGACAACTCACTTTATCCTATGTGGCAATTCATATTTCCTGAGGGGACAAAGCTGACTCTTCAACTCCTAAAAGTAGATGCAGTAGTGGTTTCTGGAATAAAGACAAAACGGAGCTGTCATTCTGCCTTACGAGGCGGTTCTCTCCAGCACGGAGATGTTGGGAAGCTGTGGCAGCCACCTCCAGAGCCTGGGTTGGAGAACTGCTGTGCTGGCTGCTGCCATCACAACCTTTTCAGACTAAACACCTGAAAAATCCTGTTGTTTGTTGTTTTTTTTTTTCCATGCTCCCTGACTGAGTCTTTGTTTGATTTTCACCGATTCATTTCAGTTATTTGAGATTGTGATGGCACCTGTGCAAGGATTTGGTTTGAGGTCTCCAGGCAGGTACCTGTGGTAAATAGGTGTTGCTCAGTGTACAGCTGTGATGTTATTGACCTCTTCCAGTTCAAATAAATAATAATAATAATAATAAAAAAAGATTGGTTTCTCTGTGCATTCTGTGCTTAATTCTGCAGAAAAGCTGCGCTGCTTTGATATTTGGTGAACACCAGTTGAGGCTGGTTGTGTTGCAGGAAGATGGTCCTTCCTCTCTGGAGGGAAGCAAATGCTTGTGAGTGATCAGGGACCAGCTGGTCACGCAAATCAGCATTTCCAAGGCTGCAGAGAGGCAGCTCCATCCTTGCAGAACTGGGGAAGCCTGGAGCAGTCTTGTATAACTTGAACCTTCGAGTCACCAGGTGACTCTCTCGAAGGTCACATCTCACGTATGTTCTGTGGGCTGGCAGGTGGCTTTTCTGGCCAGCGGTGTTGACTAAACTGCAGCTGGTTTGCTCCTGCTGATGGTAATCATAGCACAGGGTAGGGAAAGAGGGCAGGGGGCTTATGGGTCTGTATTCCACAGTACAGGAAACACACTGGCATGTGTCAGGATACTTCCTTAATCACGGCTGTGCTAGAACTGTGAGCCAATTCGAGCAGATGGGACTGAATTTGTGTGTGAACTCCATGGATGTTAGAAAGGTGCTCCAGGCTCTCATCAGCCTCCTTAATGCCAGTGTTTATATTGAACCGTGTCTGCTCCTAGACCGTAAGACCTCAGAGATTTCGGTTTTATAAGTAACAACCAGTAGCCTAAATCCAGGCTTCTGGATGTGTGTGCCCACCCATAATAACATTCGGAGCTGGGTCCAATTTTACAGTTGTGTGTTGACACGTGGACCCTCATATCGATTCTACAGCTGAAACTTCTTATATTGGAACAAATTTAAGTTTTTGAGAGAAAGGGGCAAGATATCCTTCACCTCAGTGCTCTTAATTAGTTGCACCATTAAACCACTGTGACACGGTGTATAAACCGAGATAATAATTTCCAAAAAAGTGATGTTAAGACAGAGAAAATGGCAGAATTGAATGCCAAGGGATTTGTAAAGCTGTGGCAGCAAAGGCAAGTATGGAGTTGCAAAGGTAATAACTGGGTAACATTCAGTCTGAAAATCCTAACACTGCTGATTACTGTCAACATACCCACATTTAGGACCCTTATTTCTGTTTTGGGGTGTAGGAGGATAATTTGGAGCATAACTTACAAGATGCATTGCTGCTGGCACTAATGCCCTTTTTTTTTGATAATACTGCCAAATTTTATGAAAGGTGATCAAAGACCCTGTGAATTTTTCTCAGCTTTGTTATGCTGGTCCTTTCTTTAGGGGATCATGAGAATTTCTCCACCCAATATCTGAGGGTGGCCGTGGGGTAAACTTAGAGATGCAAAGCCAAGGAAATAGCATGTTTGTTGCAATGTAAAAAAATCTTGTCCCTGTAAGTAGTTAAGCTTCAAATAACATTAATTTCATAGTTGTGATGTATTGCCAGTTTAGTTTGGGTGGGGAGTTAACATTTAGCGATCTGTGGTCTTGGATTTGCCTGACTTTTAAGCCGTATTTATAGGCCCTCTACAGCAGTATAAAGAGGGGAAATGCTGGATTCAATTGGCTTTTGCTGTGTGAGGATTTCAGCCATGCAGGGTATTACACACCACGCTTGTTCCCTCGAGGAAGTTGTGTTACAGGGTGCCCTTCAACAGTCTTGCCTCCATCAGTGTGGTTTCGAGTGCAGCACCTGTTTCAAACCCAAATTTTGCCAAACTCAGAGTAAAAACTGACTGCTGTTGTACCCTGGTAACTTCAGGTTTCCTTAAGAGCCTGTAGTAATTTAAAGAAATGTTTGTCTGGGATGTTACGAGCCACAGGAGGATTGGCTTCAAATCTAGTTCCTCTTAACATGAATTACTTGAAGTCTGGTCAAAGTGAGCTGCATCGTGTCGGCGAGTGTGCCGTTGTAGGCAGTAGCTGTGTTTGTGACATTCTTTCCCGACGAACCTGTTGCTTGATTTGGCACAGCTCGGGGTTCGCCTCGGCCTTCGGAAAACACGTCTGCGAGCTCAGCTCATCTCGGATTTTTGTAACGCTGTCATTTCCTTCCCCGTGCAGGACCTGTGGAAGAGGAAGCATAAAGATTTCCAGATGAATAACCGGAAGGAAGATATGGAGATTGCTTCCCACTACCGTCACCTGCTGCGGGAGCTGAACGAGCAGCGGCAGCACGGCATCCTCTGCGACGTCTGCATCATCGTGGAGGGCAAGATCTTCAAGGCCCACAAAAACGTCCTCCTGGGCAGCAGCCGCTACTTCAAGACTCTCTACTGCCAGGTGCAGAAAACCTCCGACCAGGCCACAGTCACCCACCTGGACATCGTCACCGCCCAGGGCTTCAAGGCGATCATCGACTTCATGTACTCCGCCCACCTGGCGCTGACCAGCCGGAACGTCATCGAGGTGATGTCGGCTGCCAGCTACCTGCAGATGACAGACATCGTGCAGGCCTGTCACAACTTCATCAAAGCGGCCCTGGACATCAGCATAAAGTCTGATGCCTCGGAGGACCTCGTTGATTACGAGCTGGGGGCCCCTTCCAGCAGCAGCACGGACGCTTTGATTTCGGCGGTGGTGGCTGGCAGGAGCATATCCCCGTGGCTGGCTCGGAGAACCAGCCCGGCAAACTCCTCTGGAGACTCAGCTATTGCCAGCTGCCACGAAGGAGGGAGTAGTTACGGAAAAGAGGATCAAGAACCAAAAGCAGACAGCCACGAGGACGTTTCGTCCCAGTCTCTCTGGGCCAGTGACATGGGCTACGGGTCTTTACGTATCAAGGAGGAACAGGTTTCGCCGTCACATTACGGAGGGGGTGAGCTACATTCTGCCAAGGATAGTGCAATACAGAGCGGGTTCTCGGAGCAAGGAGTGGGGGATGGCTGGCAGCCCACGGGGCGCAGGAAGAACAGGAAAAACAAAGAAACTGTGCGGCACATCACGCAGCAAGTGGAGGAGGACAGCAGGGCAAACTCCCCGGTGCTGCCTTTTTCACCCGCCTCAGGATGGCCCTACAGCAGTCGAGACCCAAGTAAGTCATTCCTCCAGTTTTTTGGGGCTGAAATTGAAAGCGTTGAGTTAATTAGATCTGTTTATGGTATGATCTTATTGGTCTCTGAATTACGAGCCTGACGGTAGAAACTCGTGTTGCCAGCAGTTCAGAAGCACCAAGTGCTGTGCGGTTCAGGCAGGAGCCTCGGTGTCACAGGCTGGTTCTCCTCTAAAACCAGAAGTTTGGGGTTGTTTTGGGCTTGAACAGCCTAAACACCTCTATGATTGCTGGAATTAGTGAGAGGAGAGGTTGGAATTTATTTTAGCAGGTGTGCAAACTGATGTCAGGGTTGAAGAATTTTCCTTGCACAGTATGTTGATGATGTAATTACACCACACACGGGTGTAATTTAGTCCTACCGATACCATCTCCAGGACTTCCTGATGTGCAGGTATCACTTTCTCCTGGGTAAGAAAACCACCATAGCTCCTCGCTGGTAATGGCAGGGTCAGTGTTTGGTAACTCTTAAGAATAACGTGGGTTTTTTTGAGGCACCGCTATGGCTTCAGATGTATTTTGATGTGTGACTGCTTGTGGTCTGAGATCAGTGGCTGCTTTCAAAGTGTGTAGCCAGTGAGAAAAATGATTTCTGGACTTCCTTTGAATCTTCAGCAGTTATTTTTCTGTCTCGTGATAACTGTCCTACTTGATTCATTGATCAGTGGCAATTAATAGATCTCGAAATGCTATTGAACCAGGAGGTTGATGGTTTTTCCTAAGGACTTTTAGGGAAATGTGGAATTAAACTCCCTCAAGTTGACTTGGAGAACTTAGTCCGTGCTGAGAGTTAGCCTGTGTTTCACTGCATACCAGAACCCAAGTCAGCCAGGAGAAGGGGGTGTGAGATTATAGACTTTTATGTTGCCAAATTTGGATTAAAAAAAGCAATATAAAGAGCACTGAAAGTCTTAAGAGTCTTTATGGGCTGAAAAAGGAGGTTTAAGGTGCTTACATTCTGGAGCTTAAATGTGGTTTTCATTGAACGGGTAACTCTCTACGAATGTCTTGAGATTTATAATGTTTTACGGTTATCTGCTGCAGCAAGCTTGCATGTAATTATTCTAATTAGCTGATGATAAAATCTAAACAACGTCAGTTAGAAGAAAAAATGCAAGATAATTTAAGATAACAGTGATTTATGATGAATCTTGGTTTTGTAATGCATGCTTTTTAGGCTTGTTTTGAGTTAAGACTCGGCCTGGATTGCCTGGTGTGCTGTTCTCGTGCAACTGTTTTTCATTTCTCATGGCATCCCATAAAAACAACTCAATCACTTGTACTGTCTGAGGGGTGTGGGCTTGGACAGTACCTGGAATGAACCAGACACGGAGTGACTGCAGAAACGTGCAGCTCTGATCCTCCTGGAAAACTGGGTACAGACTGGACATCTTTACTGAAAGCAGTGCAAAATAGAAGCCACTGCATTACTGGAAGCTGAATGAAGCGTGGATTATTTAATTCCTAATTGTTAAGGAATTAAATTGCAGTGGCTGTTTGCAGATGAGAGGAAGATGGCTCAGGGGCTTGACTCAGCACAGTGCTGAGACAGCACGTCAGCAGGCACATCAAATTATTTGTTCCAAATCTTGGCTTAAATGCGGTTTCCAATAAAAGAGGTGGCTCCAATGGTGGGAAGGGGGAAGCTGAGTGATGGGTGATTGGGGGAAGATGGCAATATTCCACTCGTGTTGGTAAAACAAAAGGGAAAAATGAATGGCAACACTTCTGTCTGTCCAAAAAGAACAGGCACGGGGGCTGCTGCTTCAAGAGCAGTGTGTGCCAAATGTCCACGAGGAACAAGGAGGGTGTGTGGAGACCGAGCTCTGGTGTGTTCCCCATATTGGCCAGCTGGAGGGATGAATGGAAGTGAAGTTCTCCTTCCTGCCCTGCTGGAAAGGGAGGCTTCTCTGCGCTGTGGGGCCTAAAACTGTGGGAAGGGGGCGTGTGGGCTTAACAGCAGGGATTGCCTCTGCGAGCCCTGCTTGTGCCTGGGGTCAGATTGTCTTGTCTCTGGGGGATTTTTTTTTGGGGGGTATAATTTCAAAGGATTCGAGATGCAAATGTTCAGTTTCGGTTAACCTTGGCCACCTGGCCAGCAGCCTCTCGTGTGGTAGGCGTGTGGTTTGGGTGAAATGGGTTGGTCACTGAGGTGAGGCTGCAGCTCTTTCAGGGTGAAGTGAGAGCGCTCCTGCTCCCCCAGCCCAGCCCCGTCTGGGGCCCTGCAAGCAGCAGGGTCTCCCGGTCTCACATGGTTATTTCCCATATCCAGCAGGTGGAAGCAGCTTTTCCTGCAAACTGCTCCGTCTCCCAAGTTGCCGAGCTACGGGGTTCTGCCTAGGCTGAGTTTTGGTGCCCCAGGTTCTTCCCTCTCCTGTTAGAATTCAGCAGTAGTGTAGGGGTGTTGCAAAACTTGACTCCTAAATGTGAAGAATAATTGATTTTTTTCTTGTGCGCAAATGGATAATGACACAGTGCAGACACTTCCAACAAATAATTGGGATGTGTTTAAATTTCAGCTTGAAGTTGTCTTTGATTTAGTCGTGTCAGGTTTCATTCTTTAAAACACACTTCATAGTCTAGGGCTCTTTTTCACCTCATTTATTTAGAAGTGTCCCATTGTTCACAGCTACGATGAAAAGCTACTCATTTGCTGAGGAAATGGGTGTTGAATGTTCTTTCATAAGTAACTAAGAGGAAAGAAAGTTACCTAGAACTCTTTGTTCTTTGAGGCTCCTTCACTTTTCTGATCTAATCAGTTATTTTAAGATGCTGGTTGCTAAGGCTGAAAGCCCTCATTGTGGGATAATTTGGGTACTGTTTGTGAATGCCTCTGTGCTGGAGGACTGACAACAGACCTTCTGGCAATGCAAAAGTTGATTTAGAAGGATCCATCTTCAAAGTTGAGTCTTCCCGAATTTAAGCAAGGTACTCATTTGGTCCTCGTTGCATTTCAGCAACGTTTTGGAAGGGGAATCTTGCAAGTAGCCACTGCATCACCCTTTGATTATTTGGGGCAGTGTACTTCACAGACTGAAAGTGCTGCTCCTACTCCTGTATTACACAGGAGCGCTTCATTCCAGTTGTATTACAAAGAAGCACATCGCAGGCATTGAAACTGCTTTTCAAGCAACTCACAGCTCGTTCACACTCAGCAGTGGTGCTTCTTTCAATGGGAAACACGTTCTTGTCAATGCAGGCAGGTGTACTAAAGTGTCTCAAATATTTCAGCAGACTGTATTTAATTACTGATCAATGAGGTCTGAAAAAGACAAAGATTTTTTTAAATTGAAAGGGTAAAAAAATTCTTTGTGAGTCAGTTGATTCTTTCCTAGGTGCTGGCGGGGTGCTGCTGAGAGTCTTTGAATCTGACAACATTACAGATCAAAATAAAAAGGAGTGTCTGGAGTAATCGTATTAATGGTAATCAAACATCGTGGAAATAGCAAGAGATTGTTCATGTCTGCCATGAAGGGTCTTCTTCAGAAGGGATGATCAAATAGGATTTGCAAAAGAATGCAAACGAAGTTGAGGTGCTGGATTGAGAGTGTGACTCAGCTCGCGGTTTCCCAGGGTGTTGTCAGTCAAGCACAAAGCTTGGCGAGGACCATTTTTTCATGGTTAATTCAATTTATTAGTTTGGATTGTCTGTTTAGCATCAAACACTTTAGGTTTTCTCTTTCTTATCCTGTTTGGGTTTTTCAGGATGTCAGCCTGTCATTCCTTGTATGAAACATTCATATATATGTTTTCCTCAGCAAGCCACATTACCTTGGAAAAGCAGTTCTCCAAAGTAAAGTGGCTTTTATCAGTAATAACTTTTTTCCCAGATGAGCCAAGAAGAATTTCCTCCACAGACTTGCTAAAAGAGCAGGTCTTCCTTTTATTTTATCCCTTTTGAATTTCATAGGTTTTCTGAAGAAACATATTGCTCTTTGTTAGTCTATCATATCAAAGACGCTTATGAAATTCAGAAGTGGTCTTGTGCCATGAACATCTTCATTTTCCTTAGGCTACAGTTCCTTTAACACTGCTGGATAAAGTTTTTGAGGGTTGACATATCACGAGTCCATGGACTAGAGGATCAGGTGGTGTTTGGAAGGCTCTTGCCGAAGAGGACAGTTATCTTCAGGATTGAGAGCTGTTAGGATAGCAAAATGTTGCTGGATTTGCTTCTTCGTGTAACGGAAAACTCTTGTCACTTGGAGGGTGTCTTTTGAAGAATTTATTGATGGCTTTTTTAATGTGTTAGCTCAAGCATAGTAATTGTGATTCAGGAATTTATTTCTGAGGAAATACTCCCACGCATCTTCTGATTGTTTGCACCCAAAAGCTGCAAGTGGATTTCCGTGTGCCAATTGACTGCGAAATGAAGCTAATTATTTTAAAACCAGAAAAGTCCTGTTTAAATACTCTGCACTTTGGGAACTCTTTGCCTTCCTTTGGTTACGTGCAGTGGAATTTCTGTATTCTGTAAGAAGAGCTTCAGGACTTGATCAAGCCCCCAGTAGTGACCTCCATGGCAAGGACGGGCAGGACTCCGCTGTGTCCTCCTGACTCTGCAGAGTTCACAGTCCCTTTCACGTTCTTTTCCCCTCTCAAAAATCTTTTAATTATGCACAGGTTTCCTCCCTCCTGGTGAGGAGACGTTGGAGTTCCTCATTTTCCAGTGCCACACACGCCGTGGCAGTGGCTGCTGCAGGGAGCTGTGCTGGCAGCTCCCCGGGAAGCCTGGAGACAGCTGCTGTCGTCAGCCCTTCCCCAGCCCTTTTCCTGTCTTGGTTTCCAGAGAGCAAATTATGATTACAGGAGCTGTTGGTGGGCACAGATGCTTAACAGTTGGATCATATAGTGAGCTTACACTGCAGAAGGCTTCAGAGGGAGTTAAAGCCCGTTCTAGATGAACTCTTCAACTATTTTGTGCAGGTGAGGTCTGTGGAGCTGTCTGAGTGCAGGCAGGTGAATGATTTTATTCTTGAAAAAAAAGTCTTTTTCTCATCAAGCTACCAAGGCTTCCTGTCCTTCTGTCAATGCAGATCTTTCCTTGATTCATATTTTCAAATTATTATTAATAATTCCAGTGGAAATTCCATTGTTTCTGTTGGGATATTTGGCAAAAGTATCAGTCCAAGTAGAAGAATATAGATTTTGCAAAATGAGAAAAGGGGGGGGGGAAATAAGGATCCAGGGTGTTCAAGGAACTCTTAAAGATTTTTGTTCTGTTTTATGAGACAAAAACAAATGTACTGAGGAAGGTGTTAAGGAAACTCTTGGAAGCATGTGGTGTTGAAATGATCCATGCGGGGTGGGAGCCAGAAAACTCACTGGGATGGAATACAGTCAGTTATTCTGCCTTTCAAGGGGCTTTGCTTTGAAGAGATGGAGTGTCCAATCCACCTACCATGGTCTGAGTCCTGGTTGCGGTATGAAAACTTCTGGCAGGAGTTGAAGTGTTTGTCACAGCCATGACCGAAAACTGGAATGGGTAAAATTTCAGTTGGCAGATAAATACCTGATGCCCTAAACCGACACAAGCTCAAAATGTTAATAGTTTCCTACAGTTAGTTTGTTACTTAGATCATAACTCAGCTTATTCTGTGATTCTTTCATGCCTAATTTTGGAAAGATCACTTTTCAAGGAGGACAGGCATTTTGGATCAAAGCATTCAGCTCTTTGGAAAGGTGTTGGAGTATTTTTGAGGGTAGATAATAGTAAATTACAACTTTCCTGCCACTGGGAAAATTAAATTCATTACTGCATTTTCCCCCTTCTTTTCGTGGGTGCAAGGTATTAAAATTTCCTTTGCTACAAGAGGGTTTTAACGATGTTTTTTTCGGGGAGATACTTCAATGCCATAAGCAGCGGTGGTCAGCGATGCCAGCCTTGCTCTCTCAGCCAGACCTGGAGGGGTTACAGCTTTGTGCTTTTTAATGCCACCCCCTGAATTCTTTCTTAGCCCGAAATCGGCTTAGCCTGCATTCCTGGGGCTTATGGAGCTGCCCAGGTTCCTGGACCCTCCTTGAAACTCCTTGGTGTGCACGAAGCGCCAGTGCACTGTGTGGAGGGGGCTGCGAGTTGCATCAAAATGCAAAACCAAGCAAAAAAAACCCCCAAAAAACCCACCCCAAGCCCCACTGACCTGTATGGTGAGTTATGCAGAGGGTGCTCAGTGAATAATTCAGGTTCTCTGTATGGCCACAGTTACAGGCTAACGAAATTATTAGGATGCAATCTGTGTGGGAGTGACTTTGGAGTTTCTGTTATTGAAGGGTTAGGTTATTTTCGAGTTTGGAAACGAAAATCATCCCTTTAAACCCAGACACTCACTCCCTGGCTACACCCTGGCTTTAAAATGGTCCCACCCTAAACCAGCTTTAGCTCAAAGCTCAGTGTCTGTTTCCTTTCCCCACCCTACATTCCTTTTTCCCCAGGCTCCCAAGCCCTCCTCCTCCTCTTCCTCCTCCCCGTGGTAGCAGCCCTGATTCTGTTAATCTGCTTTAACTCCAGAGATCAGAGGCATTTTCCCTCTCTTGAGTGCCCTTCTCACTATTGTATTTGTTCCTTGTGCCACGGTTACACTGGGCTCATCTTTAGAGATCTCAACCTCTCAAAAACAGTTCCCCCCCTGCTTTTTTTTTGCTTCTTTACTGAAATGACAAGTGAGAAATCAAGAAGTTTTCAGTATTTTAACATAAATCCTACTCCTGTTTTGCAATCAGCACTGTTCAGGACTTTAACTTCCCTATTTGCAGTGGTTTTGCATTAAAACATGGTAGGAGTTAATTCTTTAGATGCAGTGATAGAAATCAAACCCAAACTTCGCTCTGCTGGTCTCAGATTGATTTATATTTTATTACTTTATTTTTTTTAACATTCCTTACAGGCACTTGTTTCAAAAGGTAAATATTTGTTCTGAGGGTTTTTAGAGTTTATAACTCAGCATTCTGTCATATCACGAGTGTTCATATTTAATGTGATACTTGAATGTTTTATTTCTGTCCCTTCATGTTTGTGTCTGTTCCTGTGCTGATGAGCAGGGAGAGGTTCTCTCTGTCCCAAGGAGCACAGGGAATAGTGTCAGTCCTTTTAACTGCCTGAATTACTAGACTTGGAAAAAGAGGTTAAGCTTGCAGTCAACCTTGGTATTTTTAAAGTGATAATCTCAAGTTACTGCACAATTCTCTTTATGTTTTAGGGAAACAAAAGTCGCTTAAGGTATTTCTGCACTGCCCAGTCATTCCTGCTCCTTCAAAGATACTTTATTATTCCATTTTAGAATAGTTTCAGACAGAAGGAACTCATTCAATTTAACCATTTCCCTCGTTTTTGGATTTGGGTGTTCTGCTTTATCTTGTTTTAGTTGAGCAGGTTTTATCTGTAGCCTCACAAACAGCTGAGTTGAGGTCCCTCACAGGCAGTGGGGGAGCAGCAGGATTGGGGCAGGAGATCCTTTTGCTAACACAGGCCGTGGAAAAGTATCTGCAGAAACTTGTTTCAACGGTAGAAAAACAAATATTACGGGAAAGAGTTGAAAATTGATTTTTTTTTTCCAGCTACCTGGAGGACTGGAGGGAATTTTCCTGTTATTTGTACACTGGTTACTGTTTGGAGGAAGGCAGAGATGGAGATACACTTGTGCTTTTAGAATACACTGCAGAAGTAGCAACGTAGAACCAGGTTGTAGAACAAGGCTGATTTATTTTAGCAGCGTTATTGTTGAGGTGTTGAGGAGAATGTTTCTGTTGGCAAAACACAGGCAGTGAACGATCCTGGGGCTGTAGGCTTGAAAATTATATTGAAGCCTCTGTGGTCCTCCTGAGCCTTCCAGAAACAGCATTGGAAACTGAGAGTTTCGTACAGGATGGGGTTTTTTCCGAACCCAAACGCTGACAGTCCCAGATCACCCTGCTTTGAGTCAGGGTGGAGAAGCTGTAGTAGGACCTGGAAGAAGAGCCTGAAGGAGGAGATTGTGTTTTTGCTTCCATAAGGATTCACTTAAGACGCAGTCCTTAATACCAGGGCAGTTTTTAACAATCGTATATGTTGTGGTTAAATATCTATGTTTGCTTGATAGTTTCCTGCGCTAGGAAATTGGAACTTACTTTGAATGCTGTGCACATTTATTATATCCACATGTCTACTGTTTTGTTTGCAAAACAGTGCAAATCAAACCCAGTATAACTCATGGCATCGCTTCCCCGTGTAAATATTGCAGTGGGTGAGAACACTGGGGTTTGTTTAGCAAATAGTAAGTTGTGAAACACTTTTGAGGGATTTCTGTTAGGAAGGAGGAGGTATCTGACACACGAGCTCCGAGGGTATTTTTAGCAGCTGGTAAAAGATTGTCATTTTTCTGCCAGCCTGGGTGCTCTTTTTTTTTTTTTAATTCACAAGAAAAAAAACACTATGAAATGAAAGCGCTGCTTTTTTTTTTCCCCCTTGAGAGTTTAAAAATTAATTGTCTTTTGTACAGAAGGAGATCAAGCCAGATCTTCCTAAACTTATGCAAGAAACATCATCCCTGGAATTCTAGATGAAATCTGCTGTCGGGCAGATGCTTGACACAAATAGGTAGAAGAACTTCAGAAAGTTAAGTCTTTGATTTCACCTAAGTTTTTTCCAAAATAGTTTGGCTCGAGTCACAGTTTGACTGTGTCCTTGAAACAAAAGCTGAGTTAAAGTGGCTCCCACTTTCCTTTGGTGCTTAATTGCACCCCCACGCCCTCCTGCAGTTGTTCCGGTGAAAATGTCTCTGCACCCATGTAGAGAACCAGATTGGGGAACTGATCTGGGTTTAAAAATAGCTTTTTTTAATAAATCAATTTATTTTTAACATATTAGTTCCTGTCTCAAGTTTACTTCACAACTACGCTTGTGGTCTTGGTACCACTGAAGGAGTAGCAGGGGAGGATGCAGGAATTTGGGGTGGGAGAACTTGCTGATGTTGGAACCTCTCCCCTTTGCCCTTTCCACTTGACATGTGGGAAAAACAGCAAAAAATTACGTTTGCCATCACACTAAAAATCATCCAGCTGTGTGCAGGAGATCCTAAACATCTGCCCCAGAAACATCTGCCTGCATCCATCACAGGCTGCTTCCAGGGCCGATGCTGGTGGTGGGGATGTTGTGAACCCTCGGCAAGTCGTTGGATGGCACCAGGCTGGGAGGGATGATTTGCTGGGAGCCAGCAGTGCCAGGCACAGCATGAATTCCACCAAGGCAAGTGTGAAATCCTGCCTGTGGGGCAGAATAAACCCGTGCAACAGTTGGGGTTGGCAGCCAAGGGGAGGGAAAGCAGCTTTGCAGAAAATCTTTTGGTGACTGAGGAGCTGAAGAGGGGCCTGTGTGCCCTTACAGCAGTGAAATTTGGCTGCCTGCCTTAGGAAGAGCATCTGGAGTACAGGATCCAGTTTGGAGGTCTCCAGGCCAAGAAAGACTTTTGACAAGCTTAAGCAATCCCAGCCATCAAGATGATGTGTATGAGGAGGGGCTGAAATGGCTTGGTTTAACCCTGAGAAACAGGAGGGGGGGTAGATGGATTGCCCAGAGCCAGACCCTTCTCAGAATCTGGATGGAGAAAGGATGAGAAGGACTGGACATGAGTTACAGGAGGGGAGATTCTCCTGGGGTGGAAGGAGGAAATTCCTGACAGAGTGGTCAAATGGTGGAGTTGTGGAGAAGCTGTGCCCTCTCTCCCCTGCAGGTGTCCTTAACTGGGCTGTACAAGCTGCTGAGCAACAGGATCTAACTCCAAAAGTAGCCCTGAAGTCACTTTCAACCTGACTATTCTGCAATTCTTTGATGACTCCAGGTAACAGAGCAGTGATGCTGTCCCAGGTCACGGTGACTTCTCTCTCACTGTCTGATGGTGACACCACTCCAGATGTAATTCCAGTTGCTGGTGCTTCCAGACTGTACTTTCCCTGGTGCTTGCCTTGCTGTGGCTGACAGCAGGACTCGGAAGTACCCAGAAGTGTCTTCCCTGCAGTTCACCTTTCCATCCTAATTTATGTAAAGAGAGAACATTCTCACCACCTTAAGGGTCAGCTTTGGGGTTTCATGTGCTTTGTTCTTAGAGGTGGTGAAAAGAAAACGAACAGTATGACTTGTTTCATGTTTGCCTGGGGAGGGAAAGTATTTGGTGGACTTGGCTGGGAGTTCCACTGTTTGTGACTGTCAGTGTGCTTTGTAAGCAAGAGTAGGATATAAGATTATCCAATGTTTCTTTAATTAGCTCCAGATAGTTGTGGGATCTTGCTGTCACCCCTGGATTTGGCAAGTGTCCACAAAACACAGGCAGCCAGAGGCTTTGGCTGGGTTGAGCTGCTGGTGATGCTGGTGCTGGGTTGAAAAGGATGCAGGTGAGACCAGCAGGACCATGGCACCTAAAAAGGCTTAAATTCTGCCAAAATGAGTCCTGCAGGTCGGGTGAGCTGTGGGAAAGGGGTAAGGAGTGTTTTGTGGCAGGAGGTGGAGGATTGACCTGGCAAAACACTGCCTTTAGTTCTTAGGGGAAAAGGCTTGTTCCTGCTTTGAATTTTCCAGCAGCAGATGTAACCTTGTATGGCTTTCCTTCACACCTGTCTCTCTTCTCGTGGGTTTAGTCCTCCAGCTACAGATTTCTAGATGTTCAGCTGTCTGCGTGAGAGATGAAAAGAGGTAAAAATTATTAAAAAAAAAAAAGGAATTACGAAAGAGAATAATAGCATTGGGAGTCTGGGAAACCCCACTGGGGGTTTACTGAGAAGGCTAAAACACAGTACAAACAAGAAATAAGTGGCGTGAGAGAAGCAGACACTGAGGAGGTAGTTTGGTAACAGATGAGTTTAAGCTGTAAGGAGGAAAAATGACAGAAGCAGGGAGAAGAAATGCAAGGAAAAAAATTGTTTTCTGTATTAAAGTAATTAATTAGGGTAGTCAAATGGAGTCTTTAAAACAGAGAAACTTTTCCTTGCTGTTTCTGGGGTGGCATGTGTGCTTTGCTTGGTTGTTGGACTGGGTTTAATGCCTTTTTACTGTCAGGTGTAAGAACTTGACCAGTTCAGGGCTGTGTGGAAATGCTGTTGCCAAAGTGGTCAAAAAACAGACCCCGTGTTTTATACAAGAGCAAACCCCAATAATAAAATATTCTTTCAAGTCACCAACTAAGAAAGCTTTTCTAAAGCCTTCTGTGTTTGGAAAGCAGGCTGGTGTAATAGAATAACTGCAAAATAATGATTGGCTAAAGAGACTAATGAGCTCAGTTTTCCGAGCAGGATTAATCCCGTGTTTAGCTCGGGATTTCCTGCGTGTGGAGCCCGGCTCTCTGCAGTCACAGGGGCTGTCCCAGCGGTGTGAAAAATGAGATGTGGAGGGCTTGGATGGAGCTCTCGGACCCGTGGCAGTGAATAATTGCAGAATAGAAGCTCATTGACTAAAGCCTGGTTTACGTGGGGCTGAGGCTGTAGTAAACAGTTTAGATTACTGGGAAGTGACGGATGCTTTCGATTCATATAATTCTTTGGCTAAATCTTGTTAAAAGGAGCTGCATTCTAGAGAAAAGAGAAGTGGTTTTGGAGGCGCCGTGGAGAGGAACTTGGTGCATTTTTTTGGGTTTTGGTGTGCCGGGAGTATTTTAGTACTTGTGTGACTAAGTGGATATTTATTTTGCCTTAATGTGTATTTGATTATATTACATCAGCTATAAATACTGGAAGCTCTAAAGCGTCTATTTCACTGTCTGTCTCTAATCTTGGCTTTTGAGGAACATTTAATGTCTTGTTGTGGTTACAATTAATCCGCGTGTGTTTTAGCAATTAGTGTTTATGCGCAGCAGCGGATTCTGGCAACTGTCAGTCAGCAGCTGTAACAGGCTCCGAGAAAGGATGGCAGAAAACACAAGGTGATTTCCTGCCTGCCTGGTTGTTTGGGAACACAGTTTGGTGGATAAACACCCTTTCTGGCCCGAGTTATGTGCTGTGGTTCCCTGTGTAGGCAGTGAGGGGCAGAAGTTGTGGTATTATCATGGCTTGGATGTGATGGAGCTCTGTTACCTTCCGGGTTTAATGGGCTAAAGTTTAATTTACTTTCTTCACCACCTTTTCCAACAGCTGCTGGTCCTTCATTTCTTGTAATTTCCCTTTATGTGGACATGCTGATTTGTTTTAAAAAAACCTTCATTATCACCTGGAATAACATCTGTCCCCTGTGAGCCATTAACAGAGGGGTGACAAAATACGTAAAAATTCGAGGCATTTAAATTCTTCTTGGCCAAGATTTAATAAAACTGATAATATGATACTGTACAAGGAAAGCACAGGTGAAGGAGGGAAAATGCTTTGTTTTAAACAGCATCTCTGATAGTTCGCATTTCTGAACTGCCTACTGTGTTGGTAGCCCCTAGTCATGAGTATTCCCTACATGTCTGGGGTGTGGGAGTGCTCTGCCTATGATTGCTTTTTCCTTACTGTTTGCTTTGAGGCTGTTTTTGTTTTTTAAAGGAAGTGGAAAAACTTAAGAGTGAGAGGTATTGGCAGACCAGTGGAGCTTAGTAAAGCCGATCTGGACGTGTTAGGGAATCTGGCATGCCCTGGGCTGGGACCGGGAAGTCCACCAGGCTGCTCCTGGCTCCGCGGGCTGGACACCTCGAGCAAGTCACTGCGCCTTTCTCTGGCAGCCACCACCTGTAAAATGGAGATAAAAATAATGATCTTCCTTCAGCTTTTTTTCCAGGCTGCAGGAGGTGGGCACGGTACCAGTGTCCTCATTAGCATTTTTTAATAAGGCTCTGCAGATTAATGCCTTGCCCTGGATTGAAGTCGCGGAAGCCGAGGGCCGGTGGTGTCTCGCTCTGCCTCCCCCCTTCTCCCGGGCTCTGCTGCCCTGAAACCTGGCCAGGAGGAAGTTTATTGCAGTGGTGTGTGTGGACAGCACCTGAATTCCTTGCCCTGAGGAGGGCAGGGTGGATGTGTGAGAGCAGCAGGTATTGATATCCTACGTGTCCTCCCACTGCTTTGAGCTGTAATAGTTGCCTCTTGCATTAAGTAGATTTAAATCTATTTTAAACGAGGAGGCAGTAAAATGTTCAGGATCTGCAAAACCTTTCCATCCGATTGCTCATTATCTGTGCCTTCTCTTTGGATTTGGATTTTTTTCCTCTGCATCTTGATGGGAGACATAAGTTTGGGAGGCTTCGGCTCCGTTTGCCGGGTGCTCAGCTGGGTTTTGAGTGTGTCAGCTGTGTTTGCTGCTGCAGATTGCGGAGTAGGTAATTGCAATTTGTTTCATGCACTTTATAAATGGGTTAACAGTCCCTTTTGTACATTATTTTTGTTGCTTTCTGTGAAGAAAAGAGAGGAGTCTATGAGTCACTTTACATAAAAATACATAAATTATTTAAGACTATGAGAGAGTCAAAGTTCAAACAAAAGAGAATCTTCAGTTAGACCTCCCAAAAAATACAAAAATAAGCTGCGCTTTCACAGGGAGGAATTTACCTTATCATACCTCTTTTTGATGTTGTTTGGGTTCAGTAATTGATATTTTTATTAATAATTCATTACGTTTTCATACAGTTTCTTTGTAGCTACCTGTTGTAAAGTGGCTGATGTGTATCTTTGGGGTTTTTTAACTGTATCACTTCTATATAAAACCCGCCCTCTGATAGGTGCTGGGAACCACTGATTGCTGTGTGTTTTCTAGATAAGTGACCCCACTGCTTAGCAGCCCACTATTAGAGGCTGTCTGTTACTGGATTTTTCCAAACCTTCATCACGGGGAAGAAACGAGAGAATGAAAATTTGGACCACTGGAGTCAAATTATGAAAAAAATAAAACTTAATCATTTGAATGTAATTTCACTACTAGCAGACTACCCTGAAATCTTATTTTATCCAAGTATTGGTTGTGAAGGAGGCAATACCCATCTCCCTCCCTCTGCCCTGCCTTCAGAGTGTGCAGTGGTTGAGCCCAGTTGGTGGGGCAGGGGCTGGAAAACCAGAACTCCCAGGTTTGGAGGGAAGCACTTCTCACTGAGCCTCCAAAGGGCCGAGTCGTGGGGGTTTTGGAGAAAAGAGGGATGAGAAACAGCACTCTCATGTGAAACACAAAGCCAAAAGAAGTGTTGCTCCATTCCTGTTGCTCCTGTTACTGGACCCGTGGTGGGGCAGGCGCATGGTCCCGGTGCCGCGTGTTTTCCCGTGTCCCTGACGGTCCCTTCCCTCCCGCAGGTGCTGACGTGACAGGGACAGAGCCCAGCAGCTCTGACAGCAGGGGGGAGCGGCCGGACCCCTACGCCAACGTGGAGGAAGCTCTCCTGAGTGGAGAATCCAGCTACATCCACCAGCCCCTGACGCCGGAGAAGGAGGACGCGCTCCAGGCCGCCACGGTCGCCAACCTGCGCGCGGCTCTCATGAGTAAGAACAGTTTGCTGTCCCTGAAAGCCGACATGCTGGGCGAGGACAGCTCCCTGCTCTTCGAGTACCTTCCCAAAGGCACCCACTCGCTCTCTCGTAAGTTGGTGTTCTTATATATATATTTTTAATTTTTTTTTGTATAAAGGAAATCTTTAATGAGAAGAAAACACAGGTCACCGCCTCGTTTCTTACCGCTGATATATTTGCATTCAGTTCTTTTTTTCTTCTGTAAAATTTGGAAACCTGTGTCTGATATCGAACCATGGCAGAAAATATTCAGTCTGCAGCAGTTGTCCTCAAATTTCTGTTTCGCTGCTTCGCACAACAGTACTTTGCAAACAAGATACAAAATGTTTGTGGTAAAGGAGTAGCTCCAAAGGGTTCAAATGCAAACTGGATCGATGTTGAACTGCTTTGCTGTTGCTCCTGTGTCTGTGAAAACAGTTGGGGTGTTGCAGATTGCATGTTCTTTATTTGGAGCAGTTTAATTTTGGACCTGTAGGTAATGAGCAGCAATTGATTGTTTTGTTATGCATGCACATGGAAACGAATGTTTTTCTACTGGTGATCTGTTGGGGACAGCTGATGTGAACCATTAGGTGTGGAGAGTTGATTTTTCAGCATACTTTCATGTTTTCTTCGTTGCACCTTGATTCTCTAGTGCATAAAGAGAGAGAAATGATTAGTGCTGTATTTTAATAATGCTCTCAGAAGGTGGGGATGTCATTTGTGACACAGAATAGGGCAGGCAGCAGCTTTCTGAGGACTGCATGTAAATTTCCAGGAGAAAATGTTTATTTTCATTTGTGCTGAGAAAACGGACTAGTTAAATAGAAGGAAAAGTGCACTTAATGTATCTATTAGTCAGTTTTCCTTCAGTTTCCTCAATGGCAAAAGATAAATAACTTTTAATGGTCACAGAGTCAGAGAATGAATCGAAGAATCACAGAGTAGTTTGGGGTGGAAGGGACCCTGAAGACCATCTTATTCCAAACCCCCTGCCATGGACAGGCACACCTTCCACTTGACCAGGTTGCTCCAAGCCCTGTCCGAGTGGCCAGCTGGTCGCTGGAGTTGTAGGGCACAGGGAAATCACTGCACAGGGTAGTGGCAGACTTAGTGTCTCTTTTCACTTATCTTCTCTAAGCAAGGGGATTATTTTTTTTTTAAGTCTCTCTAAAGAACCTCAGATTTCTGTACCTCATTTTGCAGCTTAAGTGTTTGCGGGGAGCGGCTGATGCCACGTTCTGGATTCTTTCGCAGTAACTCACTGAACGATCTCCGGTTAAATCAGATTCAGGTGGTTCAGGCTGCGCTCCAGGGTTGGAAATCCCTCCATGGCAATGGAATAGCCCGAGTTCTGCCTCAGTTCAGTGGCTGGGTTTGCGTGCAGGGAGCAGAGTGCCCTCAGCTGGCACCGCGACAGGGCGAGCCTGGATCGATGGCGACCGCGGGTGATTGATGGGCCGCGGGTTCCGATCTGTGACTCGTGACAGGTGGAATCAGCACTTTCATCTTCTGTCATGATGAACTGGAGTAATGACGGGGCCACCCTCTATCCATCATCCTTCTCCTGGTCGGAGGATTTTAGGTTTTGCTTAAAAATTGAAGCACCACTTGGCATAAAGACAGATGAGTATGAGGCAGTCATAAATCCGGGCTGCGAATTAGAGATTGCCCAACCAGCTGAGAAGGGAAATCTGGGTGTTTGACAGTCATGATGTAGGCAGAAGACCTACTAAAATAAACTAAAATAAAGCTGGATACATTAGGAAAGGGGATGGTTGGTAGCTCACTGAGGGGTATCATGGCTCAGAAGGTCCTTCCAGCATGTATTTGAGGTCCCTGCTTTCCAGTCTTCTCACTGTCACTTGAATTTCACTCAGCTGAGCTTCAGTTATCTCATCTTTTTGGAGGCAAAGTGAAATGCCCACGTCAGAAAGAAGACTGCCCGCTTGTTCTGTAGCTCTCACACCAGTCGGGGATGTTGCTGTGGCCTGGTAAGAGGATTTTTTACAGAAGCAAGGAGTTAAGGGACATATTTTTCTTTCATGTTACTCAGATTCACAGGTATCAATTTATTTTAATCACTTGAAAAAGATCTTCTGATACACGATTCACTTTTAAGTGGTCATTACTGAATACAATAGGGCATCAAGTTTAATGAGGATTTTCAGTGTAGAAAATGACAGTGAAGCGAGTGGTGAGAAGGTTGTGGAGATCTAAAAGCACAGTCTAGGCTGGTGCTTTCTTTGTAGGTGTTTTTGACATTTTTTTCTTCAAAAACAATTTGAGGATGTTGAGTCATTTTAAGTCCTGGGTTATATTAAAAAAAAAAAAGGGAGGGAGGAGTAGGCCAGAGCACAGTGAAAAATACTGTATTTAACAAAACAACCAAACCCAACAGTTTTCATCTGTCTAATGTGAAAAAGAAATGCACTAATTTGGGGGATTATAAGTGATCAGTCTCTTTTGACTTTAAAAACTGTGAAGTGCGTTTTAATCTTGGTTGCTGTCACTGGATTGTCTTTTTGTTCTCTGATGAAGCACTGCAGTACATAAGTGGCTCGAGGAGCAGTGTCCAGGTTTATTTTGCTTTTCTGGAGCAAAAAAGACTTAATGGAGGTGGGCAGATGCAAAGAGGAAATTAAACATGTTTAAAACTTTGACAAGCCATTTCCAATGGGGTAGGTAATACTCTCCGAGTCACTGCATACACTGAAAGGTTTTATTTGTTCTTCTGCATACTTCATCGTATTGTAGAAGTTAGAGGATACCCCAAGGTCTTCATTTTCCCCCGTGCTGCTCTTTTCTCCTGTTTCACTGTACGTGTAATGATCACATGAGGTGTGAAGCTCTTTGACATTCTGGTGGTGGAAAACGAAGCCCAGGAGGCGTGTTGGGGGGGCTGTTGTGTGACTCTGAGAAGTTAACCGGTTCAAACCAATTTAAGATCAGCAGGGAAAATTTAAATACCTTTCCATTTGGGTGGCACAGTTGCCAGATAACCTGCAGCTGGAGGGCTCTGCGAGTTTGACGTTCGTGATGCGTGATCAAGACTGACGTTGTTCGTGTGCTTGTCAGAAACCTGGAAGGCGCAGGTTTTGCAGGGGAAAAAGTGAGTTACTCTTGGGTAACTGTTGGCTGTTGAACGTGCATGGCTCGCTGCTGGGGAGGGGTGTCTTTCAGATGAGGCATCGTGAGAAATTCGATTTTCCCAGTCTTTTATGTGTTTTCTTGGTCTGTCTGTAAAAGCAGGTGGTCGTTGTGTGATTTCTGACTTCAGCAGAGCTCCTTGGTTTGATAACCTGTGTCTTATTCCATTTATGAGCCTGAACTTTGGTAGCATTGTTCCCCACGGTTACATCACATGGCCAGAAGTCTCAAAGGCTTTAGTCGAGTGTTTTGAGCTGGTTTTGCCAAGTATAATCAGGAGAACGGGAATTTTAATATTCATTAGAAAATGAGGTGGTTAGTTCACATCCTTGTTTTCTTATTAAGAAATTAAAAAAAAAAAAGAGAGAATTTTAAGGCTGTGGGATGACTGGCTCCCTTAAAGGGCAACTTCCACGTTTCAGAATAGTACACTGCATGCTTTTTTATATGTCTAAGTTTGGCTTTTCCTGTTTACCCTGTTGCAACTGAAACTGTTTATAGAAGCAATTCCTATGAAGCTTCCAGTCCAAGTGATTACATGGTACACAGAGCCCTTTTCTTTTGGGCAAACCAACTAATAGGTTATTTTTAGTTAGTGGTTCGTTGGAGCCAATAATTTATTCTTGCACTGGATGTTAGGGAACACATTTTACACAGTGGTCGACTTTTCCCAAGAGGAAGTTAAAGGTATTCAGTTTGGCGTGGAATTTTTGTCCATGGTAAGTGAAGATTTAGGGGATAATGGATGCAATTTTAAACGGGATATAATAACTTTGCCTTTCACTTTTCCACAATAATTTGCTGTCCAGCTGTCAGAGAATGCTGTATTCATATAAATACTGCTGAACCCCTGCTTCATCCTCTGTATGAAGGAAAATGCTTTTGATTTCTGATTTAGGAAGTTAAAATATTTTCGATTAAAATTCGTTTCTGCACAAATTTAGGAGGGAAAACGTTTTCTCACAGCACTAGTCAGAATGGGACAAAGCATAAATCCAGGTGCTGTCTGGGTTCTTGTGTACCAAGTGTGGGTCATTGGTGTGGGTTTCTTTTCTTTGTGGTACTTGCAGTTGTTGAAACCAAATAAATACTAATTATTGTTTGAAAACTCGTCTTTGTACTTTGTTGTGTTTTATATCTTCGTGGCTCAGCTGGATGACATTTTATTGTTTCTCTGTGCTCTATTTCACTGCTCAGTCATGAGCCTTAACTTTTGCTTTAAGAAGTGCAGAGTTTCTTGGGAGCCTTTGGAACTCTGGAGAGGTGCTAAAAAAGAATTAATCAAGCCAGGCCCCACTGGCTTATCTTTACTGCATGCTGAAGTACCATTAGTTAAAGGAAGTGCAACCCAGAGATGCCTCTGGGGCGGTTTGAATCAGTTTGGGATGTTCAGGGGGGAAAAAAAGGAATGTGTGTCTGTCTAGGCAGGAATTCTGCTATGGACTTGGAGAGCTGGATTCCTGCTAACGGTTTCTAACAGGAAATACTGATGAATTCCTGTTTCTTCTGATTTTTTTTTTCCTGTCTTCGATTTATGGGATTTTACCATTTTGTTGTCTTACCCTTAAATTACAAGAGCAACAGATGAGCACGACCGGAGTGAAACCTTGGAGCATTGTTATCCCAGCTGAATAGAGTTAATGAAGTTGTGAAAGACTTCAGTCTGGGATCAAAGCGGAGGAAGGTAAATCAAACATCCAGCTTGTGGCACAAGAGCAGAATTTCCTTTGATAGCTGATTTAAAAAAAAAAAAAAAAAAAAAAAGGTAAAGTTTGGGATTGTTCACATTTCTTGGTGTGGTTTCACTCGAGTGCTTTGTTGTCACCCCGATCACAGCGCTTTGTATTCGGACACAGTGTAAACCTGGACTTGTTATTTGTAGCCGGATTGGAGAGTGTGTTTTTTGTATCCCTGAAGGTGTCAATCAGACTCCCTTGTGCTGGAAGTGGAAAAGCCTTTAGGGCATAGGGTGCTTTAAGTATGAATTTGTTTATTTTATGCCATATTTGCTTCTGGTTTTACCTCCTTGCTTTTCAAAAAGAACGACCCACTCGATATGTCATTCCAATATTCATTCAAGGCGTGTGCTAAAATGTAATAACTTATAATAATGTACACTGATTCTGATGGCACAGTCTTTATTTGTATTTAGCTCTCTCATTGATTTTTCAGGACTGTTTCTGGAATATTGTTTTCCATTTAGTTGTTGCTACAGCGTAGGCAAGGGGGTGCAACTCTGCTTGGGCCAGACACAGCGTGTTTTCCCTCCGAACTAAGGGAGATTTTCAGACTGTAATGACTGTTAGGTGTAATTGAAGAGTTTTGTACAAATATTTGAACTTCCTTTCTTGCTAACTGGTAGAACGACAGGAATCGTTTTTCCCATCTTTTGTAAAGCACTTTGAGATCAAGGACTGACAGCCCGATATTAAATAAACCGCCATGGACAGATCTTGAAATGTGAACCTCTGACATAAGCTTTCAAGTTAGTGGAATGAAGTCTGTGTGTATGTTCCTTAAAGATGGAAATGTCCGTGTTTGGAATGGTGCTTCTCCAAGAGAAATGTGATTGCTCTGGATATTTGTGCTGCGCTGTGCTTCTCTCTCTCTCTCCCGACGGACTCCGTAGTGACCGTGCCGTGCGATGTAACTCCAGCACACGCAATTGGGTGGGGAGGCTGGTTTTAAAAAAAAAAAAAAACACAAACCCAAGGAACCAACCAGAAAGACCAAAAGCCTGGCATGCCTGTCCTGCTGCGTTCCCTCCCACTGACAGAAGATGAGCTGCGAGTGCTGGGGCGCTGCCTTTGCGAGGCCGTTTTTTAAAGCCACCAGCTGGTGCTCGTTCACGTGGGTGAGACTCGTTTCCTGTGTTCCCCAGGGCCTGGCACCAACTCGAATCCTTCAAGGGGCGAATGTGATGGCAAAGTGGAAGCACCATCTCCCCCGCTGCCTTCAGCACACCTTGCCACTCAGAGCCCCCCCGGGATCTGCTCTTCTGGTGAAATGTCACCAGAAACTGTGATAAAAGGAGAGGTGCCTTCCTCAACCCAGGTAAGATCGGGGGAGAAGCGCAAGGGTATTGAAATGCAAAGGTGTCTGTTTGATCAAATCCTTCTCAATTAGGAGTTTGAAAGACCTAATACCTCCTACTTTAGTCTGTTAGTTTTTTTTAAAAGGAACACAGGTTATTTTAAAACTAGAAGTGTCTTGAGGTCGGGACTGGTGCTGTCCCAGTTTTAGCCTTTTTGCCTTACCTGAACAGAACTTCCATTCAAAAACCTCTGGGTTTTTTTTTAAATATACCTGCCCTTTTTGTTGTAAATCCCTTCATTTGCACAGCATTGCACACAAGCATATAATAATGGCATGAAGATAACCGAGACCTCAGCTACCTATTGCTCACTTCTGGAGTTCTGCATTGGGGTTTCTTGCAACTGTCTAAATTCAGACAGAAGTGGGATGACTCTATTACGGAAGTCAGGAGTTTGACCTAAAATCCGTAATTTTCTGTGGCATTTCCTAATGTTTTTAAGTGATGCTTTAATTCTGTTAAACAAATGGATGGAAACACAGATTTTCCTCTGCAGTCCCTGTAGGGTGAAGCGAGCTGGTCTGCCTGGTCTGCACAGACCTGCCGAGGCTGCAACGTGCCCCTGCCTCATACAGGGTTGCCATCTGCCACACGCTGGCATATTGCAAAGGATTTATGAAAAAAAAAAAAAAAAGAGTAAAATCAGCTTTTATTTAGAATTTGGCCCAGCAGTGCCAGGGAGCATTGCATAAAGGGAGCTACACAGAAGGTGTTTGTCTTCTACGGGCTCCTCTATGTGGAAAGGAAAAGTAGCTGTGGAGGGCTAAGGGAGAATTTTCCAGTTCTGATGTATCTGCCGTAAATTTTCCGCCCAGAGTTTCCCTTTGGCCTGAGTGGGAGCTACGGATGCTTAGTGAGACTGGAAACTGGGTGGTTACCCGGGACCTAAAGAGGAATGTTGCTTACTGTCTTCAGAACACCAAATCCTCCAAAATACATCCCAGTTCGCTGCTTTGGCAGCGAAAGCTTTGCAAAGGCACGTAGGGTTGCCAGGCCGAGTGATTGAGCCTCCCTTAGAGAAGGGGGGATGGCAGTGCCAGCAGCGGGAGTTGGGAGCTCTGCCTGCAAGGACAGGTCCTTGTCAACGCCTGCCTCAACCTCCACGTGCTTTTCCTTTGCAGGCCGCTTACGACAGAGCGTTGGCGCTTTGGCAGTTTGATAACTCTGACTCAGGTAAGCAGAGGGAGAACTGTTTCTTTAAGCTGTCCGTCGTTTTACGCTGAAGGCACTGATCTCTGCGCGTGTGTCCGTGGTTCCGTTTCAGATACGAGTTTCTCCAGGCCCGAAGACGCAGACGCTGCCGCCGATGGGACGTTCCTGGATTCAGCCCTGGCCAAGAGGCTGACCTGTGGTTTCTGCAGGAGGGTGTTCCAGTGCGCTGAGGAGCTGAAGGAGCACATCCACGAGCACGCCTTCTCCGTGCTTCTCCCGCTGGACGTGGTTGACTGCTCCCGGCCCGGCCTCGCCGACGGCGTTCCTGCCGGCCAGCTCGGCCGCTTCCAGTGCTCCAAGTGCCCCGCCAGCTTCACTCTGAAATCCAACATGGATCGGCACGAGAAGACCATCCACTTCCACTGTAAGAAGATGCAGTGTCCTAACTGTGCCAAGCTGTTCCGCGACAAGACAGACTTAAACCGGCACCTTCTGTCCGTGCACTCGAGCGAGCGCACCTTTGTCTGTCTCTGCTGTGGGAAGGGCTTCGGTACCCAGAAGAACCTCAGTAGCCACGTGAAAACGTGTTACCTGGGCTCTGCCCCCCTGGCTGGGTTGGAGCTTTTGGACAGTGTAGGACCAAGCGAGGATCCTGAGGATGCGTAGCTGCTGTGTTGTGTTATTACGAGACACTTCCCTAAACTAGGAAAAGCAAATTGGTCCCTGGTTTCTCGTGCTGCAAATAAACGTTCCACGGGTGTCATTTCAGAGAGTGACTCCCCAAAGCTGGTCAGTTGATGCTGTGCTGGTTCCAGATCCTGTGTCACTGCAGCCTTGGTGCAGTTTTTGTGCAGAGACAACTTTTGTCAGTCCACACAGTGGGCACTTTGGCTGTTTTGTTGTTGTGCTCATACTGTGTTCTTACACTACCTTCAACTTTATCAGTAGATCTCAAAGTGCTTTATAAAAGAAATGGTGATCTTTTCCTCCTATTCTCTGGGAAAATAACATATCTCAGGTTGTTGAAAGTATTAGTAATAGAGCTAATAAGAGAATTCAGTTCCAAGGTCTGCTCTAGTACTGTGCCTTTAGACAATTTGGGCATTTCAGGGGTTTTCAGTGTGGACTTAGGAGCTGTGGAAGCACTGGGTTGCTCAGCCCTGTAAGCTGTTTGTAAAGTCTGTCTTTTAAAGGAGAAAAACATGCTGCTTGTTTGTATGTACAACAGAGTTTGAAAGCTGTCTCAAGGCTTGTATGTTTTATTGGTATTATATATGAGTACTTTTAGGACTTCTTTTTAAGAATCATCCTGGAGTATGGCTGTGGTTCTCAGGAATTCTGTACATTTTTGTGACTCATTTGTTTTCTATACTGTAATTAAATCAGCCAGCCTCAGTGTGTGGTGTTGAAGCAGAGGAAGGGGATCTTCACACAGATCTAATTGTGACTTGGGGTGTGCACACAGAATCAGTAGCGGCTGCTCCTGGTGGGTAGAAATCTCACTGTAATTCCCGTTTTATTCTCTGAAATTCACTTACTTTTTAAAAAGATTAAATATTTCTGTGTCTCTCGCTGTATATTTACATACTAAACCAGATTACGGTGACTGTGAAATGAAAGTAGCATAATTAAGTGCGGTGCTTCCCAGCTGCTCTGTGTGCAGCACAGCTTGGCAGTGTGTGGGGTTGCTTTCCTCGGTGGGTGAGAGACAGCTGAGGAGAAAAAAGCTTCCACAAACGTTCTCTAGAGTTCCTCAGGAAAGTTCTTTCTCGTTATACGGTTGGGTCTCAGGGAGACAAAAACGAGACGTGTTTAGTCGTGCACAAAGTGGACTTGAGCAGCCTGGAGACTCCAGTGGGGAGCTCTTTGCAGAGCTGTTTGCTGTGGAAAGATGAGAGAGCCCATCGATTCCTGCTGCCTTTGGGCTTGTAAAGAGGGAACAGGTATATTCTGGTGCAACGCTGCTCTGCCTGTTCCTGCTGCGAGTCGGAGCTTCAGGGAGACATCTCAGTGCCGTGCCAGGGCTGGGAAGCTGGGGTTTCCCTGCCTGGCTTAGTTCTTACTCTTCCTTTGAGCAGGCTGCAGTCAGGATTGAGAATAAGTTCATACATAAGCAGGGCAGTACATCGTACTTTAATCGTTTAGGTTTAAATTTTACGGTTTGTGCAAAGCCATGTTTATTTTTTCCGCTCTTGTTCCCGTTGACGTCTTTGGCATCGGGGATCTCGGCTGTCTGTGAATGTGTGTAGTTTATAGTCTGTCAGCTTCCCTTGTGACAGATGTCAGAGTAATTGCCTCGTGATTTATTTTGCTCTTAAATAACCAGCGAGTGAGGAAGGAGAAAGCTGAGCCAGAAGACAGAGTTGTGACCAAACAAGTCTTAGCTGGAAATCTGGGAGCAGTGGGGTAGGATTTGTCTGAAATTGGAAAGTAAGATGCTAGCAAAAGCAATTTCAGCAACATTTAAAAGGCTTCATTTATGTGATAGTTCATGATGTTTTGTGTTTGTTCATTTTTCTCGTGTTTGAGAGTTTAATTTAACGTGAATTTTTTTTTTCTGTAGTCAGATCAATTCACTGTCGCTAAGTAGAAGTTTAAGTACTGTTTTCCTTGGCCTGTACATCAGAATGCTTCCCAACATCAACACTGGGAATTTCCAGTGTTTCCTTTCAGGATCAGGACTAGGTTTGTTAAGTTGTTAGAACGATAGGATTAGCAGAGAAGAGCCTTGCTGGGCTGGTGTAGAACAGGTGTTAGAAGCAGGATTTTTTTGTTGGGAAGTGACATGGGAGGGTGATGGGGAGTGTGAGTCTGACAGTTAAATTACACCTCACTATTTATAACCTTAAGTATAATGGGCATTAAGTGGACAAGAAGCCTCCTAAAGTTTGTGAATTCTTCATAATAACCCAATGAGTGCAGTATTTTAGCGATTATTAACTAGGTGTCAGTTTACAGAGTTAATCCAGAGCGGCTCTATCAAGCAGAGCATCACTAGTGCTTTTTCTTCTCTCTCAGGGATATAGGAGCCTGTTTCCTTTAACAGCCTCTGTGAAATAAGTCAAGTTACTTGAAATGACAGTACCAAAGGCTTTTTCCCAGGCATTATTGTATATTTCAGTGACATTAAGTACACAAATTTTTACTGTGGCACTGTTTGTGTTTCCTTCTCCGTTTCTTGGCGCTGTGTCCAGTAGCTCATCACCTACGGTGCTGCTGTTAATCATCTTGATGATCGTGTTAAAGATGATTGCTTAGGACCTTAATGCTGCTATATTTAATGCTGCTCTATCAAATACTGTCATTTAGACAAAGGTGGTGCTCATAACCAAAGCTGATATGTTGCTCATTAAATAGATGTACTGTGGGTGCATATCTTTAACAGGACTGTGAAAATGTTAACTCTGCAATACAGTTACTTTTCTGACAATGCTGCTGGTTTTCAGGTGTTTCCTTTTGTAGACACAAGGACTAAATATATGGCCATTTGGTGAAAAACCAGTTTTCAATAAAAGTATAGCTGCAAACAGTGTTCTGTGAGTATTTTTAAATGTAAGCATACTAGAAGCTGGAATGTTTTTCTTGAGTGATTTAAGCTAAATGCAGGCATGAGGGATCTTGGAATCGGGAAGTGTTAGGAATAGCCTTGAAAACACATGGATGTGCTGGAAGCAGGTGGTTGTTGGTGTTGTGGAGGAGGGTGCTGGGGGTGCAGGTCGTGCACCTGACGGTGGGTGTTGCCTTTTCAGCTCTGCAGCAGCTCAGCCATGAAGTAAAAGGAGAGGTGTGGGCAAGGGAGAGCAGGCACCTGGTCACTTGGGAAATAAACAGGGTCAGGTACAGCCTGATGATGCAGGAAATAAGGGATTTTGTGCTATTATTTCCTTAAAGTACCTTTGCTTCGTGATCCCGGGATCTGGTTGCTGTCAGGGATCTCTGTGTCAGTGTTTTCCAGTGGTTCCACCCGGGTTGCTCACCTTGCCTGGGCTCCATAGTAACAGGGTTATTAGAAGTCTGTGTGTGGCCTGTCACTAATAGAGTGGTTGCAAGATCAGATTGGAAATGTATTTATCATAAATAGCTTTGTATCCTAAAATCATGAAATTGCCCCCTGTTGTAGGAAAACGTGGGCTGCTTGCCTCTGAGTGTGTCGATGAGGGGGTGGTTGAAAATAAAGGAGAAGATAAAGCAAGAAAATAACTTTCCTGTAATGTAAAAGAGAAAGTTTTCATATTCTGGGTGTTAAAAAAAAAAAGGAGTTAAAATGTTATAAATGAGAAGATCAGTGTGGGGTAGGAGAAGGGCTGGTGTTTAGGTCACCAACCAAAGCTTGCACAAGGCTCTGGGCATCAGGCCATGCTCAGGCGTCTCCTCTGGGAGGTTCCCAAAGCAAGTTCAGAGTCTCTTGAACACTCTGCCCCGTCGCAGTGGGTGAGCTTTGCTGGCAAGTGAATAAAATATTCCTTAGCCTTGGCTTTCCCTGGTGTCAGTGTTGCAGCCATGGCCCAGGTGAGTTGGCACTTTTTTTTTTTTTTTTTTTCTTTCCCTCGGGCTAGAAAATTCTCTGGACAGCTTTGGAAATGTGCTGAGAAAACAGCAGACCACCCAAAAAAAGCAGCTGTGGGCTGGACCACCACGGGTGCTGAGCAGCCCAAGGCACCGAGTTAGAAGTCCAAGAACAGAATATAAGAATATTAAATACAATTCAAACTGATAATTAAAGGAAGTTTTTTCCCACAAAGTGTGTAGGATATGTTTAATTCTGAGAAGTCAAAACAAATACTGAGATAAACTTCGTATTATGGCAGCTTTTAAGATCTTGAATAATGCTTTTAGTGGGTATTAGAACGATAGAAAACCTCGTAGAGTACTTTTTTCTAAGATGAAACGTTTGCTCTGATTGTGCAAGGGGGGGGTGTTACCTTATTTAAAGGTGTCTTTTAACAGTCACTTCCAAACTTGTACTGAGCCGGGGTATCCTCAGGAAGCAGCAAATACTCTGTTTTCACCTGCTGTATTCTGTGTGTGACACTACTGCTGTGTTTGGGGGAGGAACCAGGGTTGGATAACATCGAAGGTGATGGTTTTAATTGTCCTTCTTCTTCTGGGTTATCCTCAGTCTCTGCTCCTTCACCAAAATGCTCCTGGGGCGTGTGATGATGTTCTTGCACGGCCCCGTAAACAGCACTAAAGCACAAAGTGCTGTTGGGGTGTTACCTCTACAGGCTGCTGTTCCTTGCTCCCTGCTTCCTCCACAAGTAATAGGGTTAAAATTTTATATCTTGATGTTTAGGATCATTCTTTATAATAAATCAGGACCGTAGCAGGTTGCCAACTGTCTTCATTCACCCTTCAGCAAGTGTTGGGCAATGTCTGTAATAGGCTGTTGCTAAATGTTGATGTGTTGCCTCGTCCAAAAGCTGCTCTGATAAAGGGATTTAACTTCTTAGCTTTAATAATATAAGGGCAATAATGTAATGATTAAAATGTATAGATGGTTAAGGGGTGAGAGTGTGATTTCACAGTGAACTAATTTAATAGTGAAACAGTCAACCAGAAGACTGTTTCGAGACACCCTGAGGTGAATCTGTGTGTTCTGCTTGCTCTCTTACAGTCAACGAGTTCACAGTCATCAGGAAGAAGTTCAAGTGCCCGTACTGCAGCTTTTCAGCCATGCATCAGTGCATCCTGAAGAGACACATGCGATCCCACACGGGAGAAAGGCCCTACCCCTGCGAGATCTGTGGGAAGAAGTTCACCCGCCGGGAGCACATGAAGCGGCACACCTTGGTAAGGGCAGTGCTGGGGGAATCAGCCCTTTCGCTGGGGTTAAAAAGAAGAAGGGCTTCACCTGATTTAAGTCTGGATTTTGTTTCCCTCCCTGGGGCTCGACTGAAGGCTTCTACTCTGTCTTTTCTCCCTGCCTTTCAAAGGCCTTGTCGTTGGCTGCCTGTTCATCCAGAGCTAACCTCCTCCTGCTCTCCCAGCTCAGCCGGAGGGTTTCCAGGGTTTAGACTGGATATTAGCAAAAAATGCTTCATGGAGAGGGCTGGCAAGCCCTGGCACAGACTGCCCAGGGCAGTGGCGGAGTCACCTTTCCTGGAGGGGTTTAACAGGTATATAGATGCGGTACTATGGGGGATATGGTTTAGTGGTGGGCTTGGCAGTGCTGGGGGAACGATTGGACATGACCTTGGAGGGCTTTCCCAACCTTAACAATTCCATAATTCTATGACTCAGCACAGAAAGCTTTAAAATACATTGCTCAGCAAGAATTCGGGGCAAAGCTACTCTGGTCTGGCCACGCTCAGTTGTCAAAAATACTGTTACACCTTATTAAAGGACTGCTCAGCTCCAGCTCCAAGGCTGGTGCTGGTGTCTGGCTCTTCACAGCTTCCTCAGAAACAACATTCTAAGCCAAACATTGGTTATTTTTCTTTTTTAGGGTAGAATTAATTCCCCATCCTAAAGAAGTTCTCCAATAGAGGTGCTATTGTGGGAGAGCAGAGAGTTTGTAGGCGGTTATTTTGGCGCGGGGCACAGCTCACCAACGACGGTGCCCCGGAGCACCGGGATCATCGGGGGCCTGCCTGACAATTCGCCACAAACCCCCTTCCCACCTCCTTCCCTCCCTTCCCTGCGCGTGTGTCCGTTCGGATGAGTGCCCAGCCATCTGCTCGGGGGACTGCCCTGCTCCCCGAGACGTCCCTTCCCTATTTCCTTGGGGCCTCGCGGCTCTGGTGCTCCGGAGGCAGATCCAGCAGCGAGCTCAGTCCTGCTGCAGGCGCGCAGGTTTCAGGGGGGGTTACTGGTTTTGCGGCAGGGAACACCTTGTCGTGCCAGCTGGTTGCCTCCAGCATTTTATTTCTGAGAATTTTCCCTTTTTACAATTTATTTTTTTTTCCATAAACTTAGGGTGTTGTCAGCACATTTCCCCCACCACCACCACCCTCTCATTTCAATATTGGTATTTAGTCAGTTAGAATACAGTATGATCTTGCTAATGGGGGGTCAGATGCTAATGCTGAGGGTCAGATGCTGTTTCTGTGTTTAATACTTACTAATTTGGCAGTAAGGGAAATATGATTAATTTCTGCTCAGCTGCATCCGGGAATACAGTTCTTTTTGAAGCAGCTGACTGAACTGTTGGAAAAGAGGGAGAGAGGTGATCAGGATTTTAACAGACATTCAGCCGACTCTAGTGGCAGGTGTCCCTGCCCATGGCAGGGGGTTGGAACAGGATGAGCTTTAAGGTCCCTTCCAACCAAAACCAGTCTGTGATTCTGTGATAATTACAAATTGCTTTAGTACCTGTTTTATAATTCCTTCTTTTTATGGTTCGTTTAGCCCTTATTCTGCACCCCTGACCACCTTCTGTTCTCCTATTCAGCTTTTGATGCCTGAAAATCATTCTTCTGCAATTTAAAAGTGAGTGATACCTCTAGATCCAGCTGGGTGACTCTGACCAGCCCTGTCCAACTGCTTTTGAAGAAAATAATAAAATCCAATGCCTTTGCTTGATGCAGTAGAAGAATGTCGTGGGGACTAGCTCAGAGCAGGGGAACCTGCAGGCAAAGCACATCAGAGGCACTCCCAGGCTTTGAACACGGCTGGGACTGTTGTAACACAGAGCCTGAGCCAGTGTCCTGTGGCAGCGAGGGCTGAGGGGCTACGATGGGTCAATTTGTCCTCTTCCCAAACATCTTTAGCTCGGCTGAGTATTCCAGAGCACGGGGTTATGGAGAATCAGGTTGGAGCTGTTGATCCCATGCTGAGGCAGGAGCAGGGAACTGGCATCCAGGCAGCTGCTTCAAAATGTAAGGAAGGGCTTTAACCAGCAAAACTCTTCTCACAGGCTGTTTTGGGAGCGTGGGAAGAAATGAGTTAAAAAAGGATTAGGGACTAGTGATTCATGCCCCAAGGCTGTGGTGGCTGATGGGCTGACCCCAAGTCATTGGCCACTGGATCCTTATCTGCTTCTACAACACTTCCCAAAGTGTCCCTGAGGATCAGTTCCAGCCACAGGGCATTGGCCAAGGCAAGTGCCTGGGCTGTCCCCGTGTGATGTTAATATATAAAAGAAAGAATATATATATATATATATAAAAGAAAAATTTATAATGTGTATTAGGCAACCCTAAAATAGGCAGTTGGACTAGAAGATTGGCCTGGGTCCCTTCTGACTGAACTATTCTATGTTCTATATATATATATAAAAAATTCATATATATTAAAAAAATGAAAGTACCTGATGAGGCTCCTTGTGATGGAATTCATGAGTTCTCCCTGGTTTCCTTTGGCAGAGGAGCAGGTGAGTGGTTTGACAAGCTCCTTGCCTTCCATGCAGGGCAAAAGTGGCCAAGGACAGATTTCACTTTTAATTGGTTGATTTCTCCTTCTCAGAGGGTGTAACTTTGCTCACTGAGTAGTGAAGTGTTTGACTCTTGAAGTGATTTCTGGTTTCCTGCAGAGCATTTTCCCACTTGCCACATGTTCTGTGATAGCAGAGTGCAGCCTGAGTTACGGAGCAGAAACATTTGTGACAAACCATAGTCAGAAATAAAGTCACAAGTGCAGCCAGATGTGGGGTTGTTTTGGAGATAAAGGATGCATTCTCAGTTCTCCTGCTCTTTGGTTCTGGGCAGCAGTAGGATCAGGATGAAGACCACTAAATCACCATGACATTAACACTGTTTTGGGTGGTTCTGCTCTGGTCTGCACAGAACCGGTGCTTGGGGGTGGGTTTTTTTCCCCTTATTAAGATTTTCCTCGTGGTGGTGCAATGCAGCTCTTGCACCCCAGAAAAACAGAAAGAAAAGGGAAGGAAAAAAATGCAAGTGTTAAAAGTTCCTTTCAGAACTGCTTGATGATGAACAGGCAGTCCAAAAGGATTTTCCCCAGTGTGTGTCACCATTCCAGGGTTGAATTAATCATGGTGGGTTTGAGTTCACAGTAAAGCCGGTTGTGATCTCGGGTTCCGGCGGTGGATTTGGCTTCGCAGAGGACATGGGAGCGTGTCCTTCCCTGCAGCTCTCCTTCCACCTCCGTTGGCAGTAACCTTTCTGGTCGTTCTCCTTTTCCAGGTCCACAGCAAAGACAAAAAATACGTCTGCAAGGTGTGCAACCGGGTGTTCATGTCGGCGGCCAGCGTGGGGATCAAACACGGCTCCCGCCGCCACGGCGTCTGTGCCGACTGCTCCGGCCGCGGCATCGCCGGCCACCTGGACCACAACGGGGGAGAAGGGTCTCCAGACGAGTGTTACCCTGGGGAAGGGCAGTACATGGAAGACCCGGATGACATCAAAGTGGAAGGAGACGAGGAGATGGGAGACGACGACGACATCAAGTGGAAGGACGACGTGGGGATGTCACAGGATGACGTGATTTTAGATGACGACAAAGATGTTGACTCCCCGCAGGAGCCGGACAACTCTGGGGAGAACGACAAGGATTTTACCTGGATTTCTTAGGGATTATTTTTTTGTTCTGGTTTTTGTTTCGCTCTGTTGTTTGTAGGGGGAGGGAGGGTGGGGAGGAAGGAGTATGTTGGAAGAACTTAAGTAGCCTTGTTGTCGTCCATGTGTGCAAAATAACTCTCGTGTTTTCTAAACAAGTCCTTCTCTGTTCCACTCAGACACTGTCTTAGCAGTGTCGCTTCCAGCGGCACGACTGACTTCGCCTTCCCTTTTCCTCCCTTCTCCCCCTGGGAACCCCCACCCGCAGCTGCCCCTCCGGCCGAGCCAGCCAGGATGCATGTGAGGGAGATGGAATTTCTGCAGGTGTGAACAGGCTGGGTGAAGCATGAGTCCTCCTCCCCTTGGCACCCTGAACCGAGCACCGGGGAGGTTTTTGTGTCCAGAGCAGTTTGGTTGGTTGGTTGGGGTTTTTTTTTTAACACCTTATCTGTGCTAAAATCCCAGCAGCAGTGGAATTCCAAGCTAACGTTGTGAAAGCAGATGGATGCATGCGTTGGAGGGCTTCCCCTGACGATACAAGCCTTTTGCAAAGTTATTTAAAGAGTTTTTATTGTTGGGGGGTTTTTTTATGGAGCCAAATAGATCAAAAGGCAAGTCAGACTACAGCCTTACGGATACTTCTCTGAGATTCTTAGCTTCCAAAAAAATCACCATCAAAGGGAGATTGTGACTTTTCTTGGACCTACTGGCATCTTCCCCACATCCTGTCTTCCAGCCTTGGTTATCCGCGGGCGCCGAAACGCGTGTTGGTGCTTCTGGAAGCACCTTTTGCTCTCGAGGGCACAGGTAGTTCTGTGCCTGTCGTTCTGCTCCAGGAATATCTCCACTTCTCCCCCTTTGCTCAGCTGCCTTTTTCGTAAATATATGCAAACCGTAGCAAAAACGAGGCATTCGGCCAAGTGCAGGATGAGCTGGGAAAGGCGAGAAGCCAAGGTGAGGAGATCCCAGCGGGGTGGAACCTTGCTGCTCCCGTCCCACAGACTGTGGTGGGGCCAGGGTTTCACCTGGGTACCTTGTTCTTCCTTGCCAACCTAAACACTCTCGTTCATCACTGGTAGGTGTAACAAACGCCTGCTTAACTCATGACAGAAACCTTCAGCTTTAGCTGCGCTGGTTCCATGTAAATGTTTCAGACAAACCATTTTCTCGTTAAATAAGAACCAGGTTTCTCTCCCAGAGTCTCCTCAGACTTTGTGGGGCTGCTCCAGGTAGTTGGATTCTCCCTGTTCATATCGGCCACTGTTGCCTTCTTCCAGCTACACCTAAATAACAGTAACAACGTGTGTTGGAAGTGTCTTGTTCCTGAGACGCAGCTCGTTCTACCTTCACTTCTTTGCTTCTGGTGCTTTTTTAAAATAAATAAATAAAAAAAAAAAAGCTGAAAGACCTCACTCCTTCCTTGCCATCGAGCAGTTTTCTACGATGTCTGTGACAGTGGTACCTTGAAACCTGCCACAAAAGACAACCCAGAAGCCAAATGACTCAAGGTGCTATTTTCCTCCCTGCGGGGCAGAGAGCATTCCTGCAGGCCTGGTGGTCCCAAAGGCAGTGCATGGTTCCACCCAGCAAAGGAATTAAAAGCATATTGTGCGTAGACCCCCGTAAAGCAAATCATCTGGAAGGATTTAAGGCACTCGGTGCCGGGATTTGGTTGGAGTGCGGTGGGAGCTTCGATCCTGGCACTTGCAGGAGCTGGTTCTCTCTTCATCCCCTGGTTCCACTTGCATCCTGGGTTTATGGCGTTCAGTCTCTTTCTCTGCCCCTCAGTTCCTTGCAGGCATTCGTTCACCACATCCTCTCTGCGTCCATCACCCCAGTTCACGCTGACCATCGTCCCAGGCTCCTGCTGGGTTGGTTTGGGGGGTGCCTCAGCAGTGTGGGAACACGGGGCTTTCCTAAAATCCTCTGTGAGGCCACGCCAGCATCGCTGCTGCTGCTGCTCCTTGGACTGGGGGAGTTAGTGGGACTTGTTGCTTTAGCCAGTGAGCGTGGACAACCCTCTTCCTCAAATATGGGAAGAGCAGAGTGGGTCGTGCAGGAACATTTTTACTAAGCTGTAAAAATCTCATTTTGCATTTTAGCTTCTTTTCCTTCTCTTCCCCTATTTAAAAAGCTGTAAAAACCCACCCAGTATGTCATGATTGGACCTTTATATACCTTTTTCCAGTGGTTTTGGGGGGGGGGTTTCCAGAATGAGGGTGTTCCCTTATCCCATTTTTGGCCCCCCGGAGTGTGGGCTCTGTATTTATTGTCATTTACCCTGTAAATATGAAGAGGGTGGGGGTGCCTGAGGTCCTGAACGTGCAGCCTCACCTGTTACGTGTAGACAAATACATACAGTACTTAAAGATTTATCTGTAGCTTTGCTTTTTATATGTAAAAATCTATTAAAAAAAAAAAAAAATAATTTTAAGACCCAAACAGTTCAAACCCCTGGGTTTGCGTGACATTCCGGTCGCCCATCCCCTCTGATTCCAGTGTGTGCATCCACCTTCCAAAGGAGGAGCCAGGTCTGGGCTGAGTCCTCCTCTTCCTTCTGCCCTCGCCCTGTTAGTAATTGGAGTTACGGGGTGCTGAGCTTTGCTTCACAATTCCTTTGGAAATGCTGTATTATTTTCTTGTCTTTCCTTAATTTTTATTAAGGGTGGGCAGAGGGCCAGGCAGCGCTCAGGAGCGTTCCCCAACTGTGCCGCTTCGAGGCTCTTCAAGCTGAGGATGCAAAAAATAAAAGCAAGAAAAAAAGGAGAAAACCGGAAAATCCACGTAAAAACTTAACTTCTCCCAGGTTACCGTTACAACCTCGCACGAGCTTCTGTCCCACTAACACCACGTACCAAATAAACCCCTCCTGACACCTGATGCCTAGTGAAGTGCTTTGTTCTGATGGAGGTGGGAACGCAGGAATTAACCTTCAGCCTCCCCGTGCTCCAACTTGGGTTCAAAAACAGGAATTTGGGCGCTTTTTTTTTTTTTTAATGCTGAAACTTTATATAAACTTGATCAGTTGCTCCGGGTGATCGCATCCCTCCAGCTTCTCTCCGGGATCTCTCGGATCTACTGCCTATGCAAACTTCTGCTCTTGGAGATTTAAACAAAACCCCACTAATTCTGCCTGTTCTGCATCTCGTCTTTGTACTTCCCTTCAGGGCTTTGTATACTTCACTGAAGTCCCCCTTTTTTAATTTTTTCTAAATATATATATATATGTGTGTGTGTATATATATACAGACTTAGTCCCGAAACAAATAAACCCCTTAGAGTTAAAAGGTGGGTACACTCGGCCTCCAGAACTTGCAGCTCATTTTTTTAAAGCATTTATACACGTAAATGTTCCTCCTCAGATTCCTTGATGATCCTGATTTTTTTTATTTAAAACATGGGGCTGAAGGCATTGTCTTGCCTGTGCCCTCTGGAAAACATCCCAGGGATACATGGACTTGGGTAATACCTTAAAGGATGGAGACAAACGAGGTCCTTGGTGTCTGTCAATTTGGAATTTCCAAAAATGCTATTTAAAAATTGTTCATTCCCCAGCTTCATGTGTTTTAAGGTCACCCCAAAGCCTCACAACTGCGGAGTGACCGTGTGGAGGCACAGGGGGACGTCCCTGAGGAAGGTTTGCAAAGCGACTGTCCTTTCCCTTTTCCTTCTTTTTTTTTTTTTTTAATCAAAAATCAATGTTTTGGACAACAAAACGAGTATTTTTTTGTACGAAAGGAAACCCCACTCCGGCATTACTTCCCCTTTTATTTCCTCTCCCCACTCCTGCCTTTAAACACTCTGCTTTCCCGAAGCGAAGCCGTGTGGCTTTGGGGTGGGTTGGGTGTGTTTTGGGACTGATGGCTCTGTCCTTGTCTCCCAGCACCCACCCCAAAATGCTCCCCCTTTTTGCACATTGCCCTCGAGGAAAGAAACTCCATGAAAACAATGCAAAAACTGGAATTTTTTGCAATATTCTGAAAGATAATTTTCGCTCATTCTGTGACACGTGCGACTCCTACGAAAGCCATAATTGATGGTTCCTTTGATTTTTGTAGATCCTGAATTGTGGTTTGAATTTCAGCCTTTTTTTTTTTTTTAAGCCACCCCCCCTAGTCAGAGTGCTGTGTGTATGCTTTCATATATATTTATTTTTCAACGTGCTTTAAACCTGTCTACAAAAATAAAGCTGAACAAACACAAAAAAAGGACGGTGTTTGAAGATTGTTGATTTTTTTTTTCTGGGAATATTCTATATTATACTGACTTTATATTAATTATTATAAACCTGTGTTTGTATTGAAGATGTGTTTAATATTTTGGGGAGGTTGAGGAGATTTCGTAACCAGAAGTCAGTGGGAGAACATGCTGTGTTGTACTGATTTTCTGTCGATGTAGTTCAGGTAAATCTGATTTGATTTCCTAGTTGCTGCCCGGTTCCTTGCCTGCCGGGGGGGCTGCCCCTCGGATAGAACCTTTGTGATGGGATTTAGCTTAGACAAACCTGCAAAAATCAATCAGTTTCAATAAATTGGGAAATTGCTGCTACAATTTTGTCTGGTTTTTCTTTTTTTTTTTTCCCCTCCTTGCCCTGTGCGTAAGGATGGGGTGACAGGGGGGACCTTGGGCACCACCCGGCTGCAGCCCTGTGGTGCAGCAGGGCCCTACACCCCCCCCTTGCTCCTGGATGCTGGGATGGGGGTCCCCACTCCCCAAAACCTCCCTTCACCCCAGCAGGGAGCTCTGCTCGCCCTCAGGCCGGGGGATGCTTCTCCCTCACCTTTCCCCTTTCCAACCTCTATCCCAAACAGGCACCTCTTGTGGCTCGTTCCCCCAATTCCTGCTGCCTGTTGGTGGCGATTTCCTTATTTTTAGGGCTTTATCTGAAAACAACTCCCAGGAGGATGCACAGGGCGATGCCATTCCCAGGGGATGCAGGAAGGGGGGTGCCAAAGGTCCCAGGGTGCCCACCCTGCCTGTCTTAACAGAAGCCAAAGAACAGGAACCATTAAAACCAAAATCCAAATACTTGTTGGGTTTTTTTTCCTTCTGGATCTGACACATTACATGCCCAGAGGGGACAAGTGGGGGGGGGCACAGCACCAACCAACCCGACCCATGGGGCCAAAGCAGTGTCCGACCCCCTGAGAGGGGGGACCCTGCAATGGGGGGGTCCCTGACACAAAGGGAACTTTCCCACAGCGCAGGAAGGTGGCAGGGCCATCAGCCCTCCCTGTCCCCTCCCTGCACGGTGAGCAGAGCAGGGTGGCATGGCCTGGCAAGTGACAGGACAAAAGGGGAGAAAAGGGGGGGTTTTTTTGGGTAAAAAGGGGGTTTAAAGGGAATTAAATCCCTTAAAACCCACCCGGGGTTGGAGGCGTCCTGCGGCCCGTGCGCTCTCGTGCTGCGGGAGTGGTTGAAATCACGAATTTTCTTATATTTTATTTAAAAAATAAAAACCACACGAAGGAAAACAAAAAAAAACAAAAAAAGAAAAGAAAAAAAAGGAAAACAAAAAGACCCCTCTTTGTGCAGTTTGGCTTAGTGCAAATGGGCGCATTCCTGCAGGCACTTCCTGGGGCATCGCCCCTGGAGGGAGCTGCTGCTCCCCGGAACAAGAGAGAGAAATGACAATACAAAGAGTAAAAACCCCCTGGGGGGGTTAAGGAGGGAGGGGGGGGCAGGCGCCCACTTCTGCCCTGGGCACTGGGGCTGCCCCCCGGGGAGGAACAGACACCCCCTTTCCCGAGCCCCCGCCGGCCACAGGCACAGCTTATTTGGGGGGTCCCCAAACCAGAGTGGGGAGGGGGCCGGGAGCAGCCGGCCATTCCCCCACCCCCCAGCCCCCACCAGCCAGGAGCGGGGTTGGATTTAGCTTATTTTCGAAGAGAAAAAAAAAAAAAAAAG
>JAWMRA010000050.1:7410427-7458984 GCA_035584735.1 Pseudotriccus pelzelni | reverse complement strand
CCCCCAAAGGTTATGTCCCCCACCACCACCAAATTATAGGGCTTGCCGATGAGTTAGAGGGGTTCTCCAAAAGCTGCGGCGCTGCCCACAAAGTGATACTCCCCCAAAACTTACAGAGCCCCCCCAAAGTTCCCTCCGAAGTCTTAGACCCACTTGAAGTTGGGTATAGGGCTCCCCCAAAAGCTACAGTGTCTTTCTGCTGGGAAGGAGGTGTGGTCTGCGTGGGTTGTGTGGTGTACAGGGCACGCAGGGGGTACTGGGGTGCCCTGGCTATGTGGGGTGCACGGGGTACTTGTAAGGTACTGGGTATTGGGGTTTCGGGGTGCTTGGGGAGCCCGGGCTGCCTCCCATCCATGCTCTTCCTCACCTGCCCCGACTCCCCCGGGGCTGGGAGGGCCGGCGAGGGGCCACCAGGTCCTGCCGCTGCTGGATTGACCAACCCGCATTCTGGAGGCCGGGACAGAGTCCGTGTGTCTGTCCCGGACGGTGGCCCCCGCCTGTCCCCCAGCAGCCCTGGGCTGGCTCACACGGCTGATTCCCGCGGCTCGGAATTTTGGGGGTGCTGGGGCGGCATCCTGGGGATGCCCTGCCCGGGAAGACGATGCTCCCAGCTTGCTTCCAGGGGTGCTTTGGCTACACCTTATTCCCTGCTCTGGTGGGAAGGGACGGGAGGTGGCTGGAGATGTCGCTTCCACCGTGCGCCATGTCCAGGTTCTTTCCTAAATGTGAAATAAAGCAGCAAACCGGGAAAGCCCCCACGAGCCCGGCCAAGAGCCCGGGTGTTACCTCGGGACTGCCGCCTTCGGGGTCCCCGTGCATGGAGGGGGGGGACCAACAGCGTCCCCGGGGAACCGGGAACACCCGCGGGGCCCCAAACCTGCGCGGGGAGAACGGGAGGAGGAGAACAGCCTGAGCATCCCCATCCTGTCCTGTCCCTGGGGTGGGTCCGGCCCCTCAGCCCCCGTAAGAGCAGCCCTAGAAGAGCCCGGGGGAGGCTCCGCGGCCGCCCCTGCTCTGGTTTAATGGTTAACGGCGGCCGAAGCGCTGAGCTGGCGGCTTCGGCAGCTCCGTTCGGTGTTGTGCAACCCCACGGGCATCCCCCGTCCTTCCTCGCACAGGGCCCCGGTGCCACCATCCCGATCCCCGAGGTCGGACCGAGGGGGGCTCGGCAAGGTGCCATCCCAGAATAGAGACATATAATCTCCTGAGCTGGAAGGGACACACAAAGATCGAGTCCAACTCATGGCCCCTGCACAAGACGCCCTCAAGAATCACCTTTCCGGCACTGGCATCCCTGGGAGATGCCCCTGTGGCACCTGGATGTTTTTCCCAGGGCCAGGTTGGCTCCGGACTGGGCTGTGATGACCCTCATCCGTGTGGTCTTGCAGAGGGAGTCGAGGTCGTGCCCACAGTTCCCACCTCCCCTGGCTGCGGGCTGGGGAGTGCAGGGCTGCCGGAGCACGGGAGTGATCTCCAGGGATGTGGGGCCGGGCGGGGTGCGGAGCTGCCCCGGTGTGGAGCTGGTTTGGGTGCAGAGCCGTGTGCCGCCGAGCCGTGCGGGGACATTCGGGATGTGGACACTTAGGGTACAGAGCCCCGCACAGCGCCCGGTACAGCACCGTGCGGTGTGTAACGCATCTTGCAGCACCGTGTAACGTCCTACAGAGCGCAGGACTACGCGGCAGTCCCGTTCTGCACCGTACGGCGTGAGCTGGGCTCCTGCTCGCTCCCTCTTGTGGGAACAGCACCGTTCAGCACCGTCCCTTGCAGCACAATCCCCTCTCAGAGTGACTTAGAGCCCCGTACAGGTCTGTCCCCGGGGCCGAGGAGAGATGCTCACAACCCTATCCGCTTCCCTCGCTCTGACTTCAACCTTCCCGACCAGACCCCAAGCCTGCAGTGCTCCAGGCACATTTTCCGTCGCCCTGAGGACTGGGCTGTTGATCTTCCATTTGAGTCCGGCTCTTCCAAGTCCCACAGGAATTACGGGCAAGCAGGCAGCCCTGCACAGTGGGCTGCATCCGCTGCTGCTGCTGGGGCAGGATGGAAAGATGCATTGGCCACCTGAGCTCTGCCAGAGCAGGAGCTTTCCCTCCCCAGGTGCCATGCCCAGCCTTCCTTTCCCCACGGAGGCGGCACGGTGGTACCCACGTGCCGGGCCCTGGGGCAGCACAGGGCCCACTTTGCCCCAGAGCGAAGCTGCCCTGATCCCACACGGAGGGGATGCTCCTGTGTGAGGCCACGCAGCCAAAAACAGCTCCCGGGGGGTTCAGGTGGCGCAGGAGGGACTCAGCCCTGTGGGGTGGGACGAGGGAGAAGGGGAGCAGGGGAAGGATGCGGCCGGGGCAGCGTAGGGGGAGCCGTTGCCGGGCTGGCAGCAGGAAGAGTGCAGCAGCCCCGGCACCAGCCGAGTTCTATCGGGGCCCTCATCTCGCAGGGGGATGGGAGCAGCTCTTGAGCGGGCGCTGTGGTTTGGCGTCGAGCGCGGGGCTGACGAAGGCTGGGGTGCCTCCGGCTCCAACGCCTGCGGCGGGGTTTGCTGAGCATCGTGTTTTCAGTTTTAATCTCTTCACCTGCCGTGGTGTGGGGGCAAAGCCGCTGAAGGAAGGCGTGTGGCTTCCTGCTGCAAGGCATGGCACAGCACGGCACAGGGGCTGCAGGTTCCACCCGGCTCCAGCGAGCACCAGGCCACTGTGCCACCACGCCAGGCAGCCCCTGGCCAGCCGGGCTACACCCGGGGGAGGCAGCGGTGTGACCAGAGCCACCATCGTGGCATCAGCTGGGGGACACTGGACATCCCTTAGGGCAGGGATGCCCAATTCCCAGTGGGGAGAAGAGGAGAAAAGTTTAAGCCCTGGGGTCTGAGGGTCCAGGGTTGAACGTCCAACTCGTCCAAGTGCTCAATTTTTGGCACACTGAGGCTGCAGGACCCACGGGGTGACGGGGAAGTGAGCAGGCAGCAAGTGCTGTGCAAACACGCCCTGGTTCCTACCCCAACCCTGTGCAAAGCTCCAGAGGAAGTCCCTGCTCTGGCACAGGCCATCCCATTTTGGCAGCTCTTGGTGGCTGCGTGTCCCCATTTCGGAGGTGCCAAACCATCCAGGCAGGGCGGGTGCACTCACAGTCACACTGGGCCCAAAGGGGCTTTCCCAGCACCGTCGTCACTGCGTCACTGCTGCAGCAGCACCAGCCCCCAGAAACACAGATTTAGATCCAGTTTAGGAGTGCTAACACCCTCTCAACCTTTTAATGGTGCTCAGGTGACGACTGCCCACAGAGACACCCTTGTGTGGGTCTGAAAGGGTGGGAGTGGAAGATGGAGGATGGAGCAGAGCCCACACTCCACACACGGCCACAATCCACAATCCACAAGGTGGGATTTCTGGGTTGCCCTCTGCAGGGCCAGGAGTTGGACTCAATGATCCCCTGTGGGTCCTTTCCAATTCAGGACATTCTATGATTCCATAGAAGCACAGAGATGATTCCATCTCCCCATAACAAGGGACGTTCCGTGATGGGAGCAAAGTCACTCAGGGCTTCCTGGGAGCTGGAGAGGGCCCTGCTCTCCCCCAGGCAGCGGGAGGAGGACAGAGACCCTCACTCAAGGCATGAAACCCCTGATGAGGGTCTGATCCTGCAGCCCCTGACAGGGCTGACCACAGTCCTACCACCCCCTGCCCCAAAACAGGACTGCTCTGCCCCCATCCCTGTCTCGGTGGTACCACCAGCCCTGTCCCACTGGGGTCCCACATGGCACCCAGCACCCCCAAACTGCCCATCTTGGGGCATCCCACCATCAACCTGCCGGCACCAGCTGGGATGGGATGGGACAAGGACACTTAAAGAAAAGTAACAAAAATATATGCAGAGAGCCTGTGCAGGGATGCCCCAGGGCTGCAGGTGCCTGTCCCTGGGCACTGACAGTGTCCAGCCGGGGTGGGACCCCCCTGTGGCACTGACCCTGCTCCCGGGGGGGCTATAGGTTGGTGATGTACACCTCCAGCCCGTTGGCTGCCGTCCGGGTGGAGGATCTCCGGGGCTCCCCCGCCCAAATGTCCCCAACGCTCTCGTACAGGTTCTCAGGGACACAAGTCTTCCCCAGCCTGTCCCGTTTCGCTGCCTTCTTCCAATTAATGTCCACAGCCTCGTAGTCAGGGTCGGGGCGACGGCCTTGAGCAGTCCAGGCTCTGTCATTGATGGATTCATAGCAGGGGTCAGAGGAACCTTGGGATGACGGGGTCCAGCACCCGGCTGGGGCACCCTCCTGCTGGTGGGGGGGTGGCCACCCAGAACCCGACTCCCCTGAGGCCCTCGGGGTCGATGCAGGGACCTGGGATTTCTTCCTGGTGGCTTTGCACACTGTCGAGTACATCTCTTCCAGCTGCAAAAGGAACTTTTTTGGGTGGGGGTTTGGGGGCGATCCCTGCCCACTGTAGGGTATCCCCGTGCCTGTGACACCCCCCCCCTCAGATTCTCACAGCCCCCCAAGAGGATCCTGGCAGTGGATTAACTATTGGGGATCCCACTTTTCGTGCAGCCCAGGGAGTCTTCTGTGGAGCACACAGAGCACTATTGTGGGCATCACCTACCCCTTGATGTTTTGGCTTCGTTCTGCCCCCAAAAAAGCCCCAGTGAAAATGCAGTAGCCTAATTTATACACTGCTCCAAACAGAGGGAGGCAGGGAATTACATGACCCGCTCTGTACCCCATCCCTGACGCCCCCCAGAGCCGTACCTTGGCGCGGGGGGCGTTGCCTGTGCCATCCCAGCATTGCTGTGCTCCAGAGGGTCCCGCCATGGCCCCGTCCTGCACCTCCACAGGCACCGCCTTCTTCACCTTATGGACACAGGCGTAGTCGGCCGCCCCGTGCCCCACCCGCGGGGGGGACAGCTGGGTGCCAGCGGGTGTGAGGGACACCGGGGTGTCCTCCCCCCCCACTGCCAGGGACTCATAGACGGTGTCTGCCGCCGGTTTCCGCAGTGGGGTGAAGAGCAGGTTGGAGTAGGTCTGGTCGGGGGCCGGGGTGGCAGTTGGGAGCTCGGGGACAGGGATCCGGGGCAGCTCGCGGTGCAGGAGGCCAGAGCTGGGCAGGGACTCAGCTCCAGGGGCTGCGGGACAGGGGAGATCCAGGCTGGCTGGGCGCTGGGCTGCAGGAGAGGAGAGGAGAGGAGACGAGGGGACATGGGGGAGGCAGCAGCACCAGCCCCTGTGCCAGCACCACGCCGGCACCGCAGCAGGGGTGCGCATGTCGCGGTGTGCTCCCCGGGAAGTGTGGGGGCCACAGGCACTTGCCAAGGGCCACCAGCCCCGTCAGCTCCCCTGGCTCCACCACCACTCACCGCTGTCTCTGGCCTTCAGCCGGTACAGCTCGTGCAGCTTCGTGTCCGACTTGCTGAGCGATCGCAGCTGTGTCTGCCGGAGCAGGGACTGCAGTGGGGGAACACACACTCTCAGCTTTGTGCCTCGGAGCTGGGGGCCCCAGAGCTCCCCCCTGGGGCTGATCCTGCCCCCCAAAAACGTGCTTACCTCATCCACCAGTTTCACCCCATCTGGAGCGACCTTCTTCCTGCCCTTGCTGTGGGGAGAACTGGAGCTGAGCTTGAGGTGGGTGGCCAAGCCAGGGGTGAGGAGCAGGTGCCGCAGGACCCCAATCTGGCATTCCCCAAACCCACATCTCCCTGCTCCTTCCCCAGCCCTGCAGCAGGGTCTGTGCTGGCTGGGGAGGTCTCAGTTGCATCCTGCAGTCCACTGAGCTGTGCTGGGCACCACTGGCACCACCCTCAGCATTGCCCCTGGCATCACCCATCCTGACCATCCCGCTCACAGCTCAGCCCCCTCTGGGTTGCTATGAGGTTTTTGGCTTCAAGAGATGTCCCTGGGCACTGGGGTACAGGGCACTGGGGTTCTGGGTGAGCAGCAGATCCCAGCAGTCCCAGCTCAGGAAGGGCACACATGGGGTCTCCACACGTGGCCACCAAATGCCACCAAGAGGCCCCCCAGCCCCATCCCAGTGCCAGGAGGGAAAGCAGAGGGGCTGCAGGCAGCACGTACCGTCTGCAGGCAGCACACAGGGCACCCAGGTAGACCAGGCCACCGAGCAGGGCCAGGGCAGTGCCGGTTGGCAGGAGCAGGGTCCCCACTGGCCCCTCGCCACCGGTGGCAGCCATGGGGGATCTGCTTCCAAAACCACCGTGGGGCTGAGCTCTGGGGAGAGAGAACACGAGCTGCGGTGCAGCCGGGCACTGCCGCGCTCACCACAGCACAAAATGGCGCTCCATGACCTGAGAGGCCCCTCTGGGGGGTGACATGCCCTGGGTGTCCCATTTTCTGGCCAGTAGTTGCCCTCCCCAGCGTCACTGTGGTGCCTCCAGAGCCCCACCCAGTGTGGACACCCAGCATCAGGTGCTCTGCCACCTCCCAGGAAAACTTTTGGTTCCTTTTGAAAAAAACAACCCAGGAAACCCAACGAGATTCAAGCTCCCAAGTTGCCACTGAGATGCTGAAAAGAAGATTGCCAGGGGACACAAAAAACCTCTGGAGACACTCAAAAAGTGACAGGGTGCTTTCTGGGGACACCAGGACACCACCTGGGCTGTGGGATGGAGGTGACACCACTCCTGACCGTAAGGGAGGCCAGACAGGACAGGCAGATGATTCAGCTTCCCAGAAATGGGGAGAGCTTCAACCTCACAGCCACCTCTCCCTCCTCTCCCTTCTTACACCCTGGGACACCCTCTGACTGCAGCAGGTCTCACATACATCCCCCCTCTCTGCCACCATGGCCCCAGGTCTGCAGCTGCTCTCTGCTGTGACATGGGAGCAGACAATGCCCAACCTTTCCACCACCTCCCTCTGCCTAAAGCCGTGCTTTGCCCCAATCCAGCCCTTGTCCCTGCATCTTCCTCAAGGGAAGAGTCCTCCCCTGCAAACCACAGCAATGGCAGGGCCACAGCAAGTGGTGCAGAGGCACAAAGGTGCTGGAGAGCCTGACACAGAAGTGCAGATGCTCCCCAGCCTGTCGGGATCATTCCCAGGAGGCTCTTGGTGACCCCTGTCCCACCATCCCCGTCCTTGCTCAGCCGTCAGCGCGCTGCAAACCCAAAGCAAGAGCTGACATGGCTCCACCTGCCCCAGCGTTGGCTGCGGCTCCCAGCTCTGCCCAGCTCAGCTCTGTGCACCCCACGCTCCAAAAAGTGCTGGCCCGTGACCCGCACCTGGGAAACGCCGGAAGGAGGATGAGGCAGTTCCCAGCCCGGCTCCAAGAAGCCATGGAAGCTGATCCAGAGGGGGCCAGCAGGGTCCTCGGGCAGAGCTGAGCAGGACAGCTTCCACCAGCACGGCTGGGCACCCAGAGATCCTGCGGGGCATGCCGAGCGCCTCTTACCCTCTCACATATCTCCATCCAGATGACAAAGACCAGGAGAGCTCTGGTGAGAAGCCACCCTGCCTGCCTCATGAATCGCAGAAGCTTCAGCAGCTCCCTGGTGAGCGGGGCAGTCTGTGCCCGTTGTCCCCACTGCCCGGACCTCCATGTCACACTGCAGTATCTTTGGAACATCTTTTACCCCAATAACTGGCAGGTCTCTGCCCACTCGAGGCGCCCTTTTATCCGAGAGTACCCTTTTATCTGAGAACTTCCCATGCCTTTGGAAACTGCCCTGACTGAAGCCTGAACCCTGGAGAACAATTAGTTCAAGGTAGAAAGTGAGACAGCGAGTTTTCAGGGACTAACCAGGCTGGACAGACTGGCTTAGATCAGAGCTGGGAAGGCAAGGCTGTTCCCTCTCCAACGACGTTTTAATTAGACAACACAGCTTTTCTGTCTGAGCATACATTAATTATAGGGATTACCTGCAACAGGGCTGTCGTGTTAGACAGAGCCTGGAGCTCCTCACTGGACTCGCTCAGCTCATTAGAGTGATGGGATCACAGGCTGCAGGAGCTGCCGTGCTCAGGGCAGAGCCGAGCAGGCTCCGGGGTTCAGCAGACAAAGTTCTAACGAGGAACGACAGTCAGGAACCGGTGTGGTGTCGGAATCGAGGTGGGAGCTTTCAGCATGCTGAGGCAGGCACACATGGGGCAGCTTATCCCATAGCAGGGGGATTTTCCATCCCTGAGTTTTTGAGATTGAAGACGGGAGAGGCTTCCTGAGTGGAAATGAATACAGAGAAATTCTTCTGACCTACTCGGCTGTGCAGGTAGGTGGTTGCTCCTGGATTTCTGACCAGTGAAACTGCAGGCTCAGCAGTCACTGGGGAAAAGCCACTTTGGACAACCCATTGGACCTCCCAAAACTACGTATTGGCAAGCAAAACTCAGTGCCTGACTGAAGCCGCTCGGGTAGGGCCAAGCAGGTTTGCAAGGCAAAGTCTCAACCAGACCTTCCGAAACCTACACCTGAATTTCCTGCCGACAAAGTTATCGATCTCCCAGTCCTGGGGCTGTTCCCCCCGGGGCAAGGAGACTCAGCAGACGAGGTTTCACAAGGTGCCAGCTCTGCCAGCCCGGGTGGCTTTGAAGGCAAGGGCGGCCACGGCCATTGGAGTACGTGCGACACACGCCCACGGCCCAGGAGGGATAACTTCCCTCCGTGACACCCCAGCACGGGCACCGTAAAGGGCAGATGGTTTGTTAACTGCAGGACGTGGGAGGTTTTTTTGTGACTCCTACAAAAAGCGCAAGTTCCTCAGCTGGGTTTCGTGAAAACAAGATCAACTTCACTGCAAAACTCCGAGCTGCTGCTGATTCTGCCCGACCTCTGATTCATCTCCCCAGATAAAACCACACAGTTTTCAGTGCAGGGTGATGAGCAGAAAGTCTGTGAAGCTACTCAAAGCCCGGTTTTGCAAGAAACCAGGGGGAACATTTTGAGCTGATTTCAATCAGCGACTGCGCACATGGCAGCAGCGAACTCCTCTCAGGTAACCGGGGGAGTTGTGCTGCAAAAAAGGCCCAAGGAGCAGAAGTAGATAGTGGGTTTTTTTCTTTTTAATTATGAAAAGTGAAAGCCCTGTTACAGTTAGCCACAACACCGAATCTGCCCTAGACCGTGGGGTGCAATTAGTGATTTTTAAGACAATTTCTAACATAGAGCAGGCACGAGATCTCACCCACTTCACTCATCTCTGCAGCAGGAAGGAGATATTTCATGGTCAAACACCTCTGGAGGCATTTCATTTAGAAAGGACCAACTCTGTTTCTAAATGCCAGACCCAAATGCTCCCAAGCTTGGATGCACGCTTCCAGCTGCAGTTCTGATGGCTGGAATGGCATTTGAGAAAATGTGATTTTAAAACCTCCATTTAAGTGGTCACCCGCCCAAACCGTGGGGCTTTTCTCCAGGCTGACACTCTGTCAGCGTGTTTCTTTCCTCCTTCCCTTCCCTGATCGCTGGACACTCACTCACTTGGGCAGAGAAATGCTCTTCTAAGGCAAAAACCTGCTGGAGAGATTTTCTGCAGAGCTGAGCCACAGCAGGACACCAGTGGAGAGCTCGGATCGGCTGTTATGGAAAGCCAGATTCCGAACTACAGAATGTATTAAGGTGATACGTGCCTTTTTGAGAACCACCTGCCTACCACAGTGGTTTTCTTGCCACACATTCTGTAGTTGTGCATAACCTCAGGTTTACAGAGGACACTGTTTCAGTGACCACGCTCTCAAGCCTCCTCACCCACAGCTCAACACAAGCAAAACTCCAGTCCCCCCTCCCCACAACACAACTGGAAATTTTCCTGTTGTTAAAAAAAAAAAACCGCAACACCCAACTAGCTCCCACTCAGCCTCCAGACTCCAGCCACGGGATCCCAGCAGAGCTGCCGACCTCCAGCACCTTTTCTTTCCTTTGAAGCCCAGCAGCAGATCACAAGGCACAGACTGGCACACATCCTCCAAGAGTGCCATACAGCCTCCAGCCCAACCTGCAAGGTTTAACCCAGCTGGTGCTTCCCCAGAGCAGAGCAGGAATCCTGCCTGTCCAGTCTAGCCAGCGGCAACAGCACCTCCAACAACGCCGTGACTTTCGTATAGTCTCGTAGGGTTTTAAGAGTATTTCCCCCCCTCCCTGTTTAGCTGCAGATTCTCCAGACTGAAAGCCAACACCACTTACTTTGCAGGAACTCAGCAGATGGTGGAGCACAGGGATCCGGTCATGCTCTCCTCTTTGCCAGCCAGCCTGGAGAATTCAATTTCTTTTATCCCGCCGAGTTAATCCCAGTTAGGGGTTCCTGCGCCTTTCAAACTCGCCGAGCTCTCCCACTCCCGAGCTCCGGGAGGAGCTGCCGGCTGTGAGCACGCACGGAGCGCACACACCGCAGCTTCCTGGCCTCGGAGGTGGCGGCTTCACCCAGGGGTAGGCTGGGTCTGTGCTCGCAGGCTCCCGGCACACACCAGCACCCTCTGCCGCGCTCCGCTCCCCGCCCGGCCGGTCTGGGTGCTCAGGGGAATATAAGGAAAGAACGGGGCGCCCCAGATCATCATTACCTTGCAAATGAGCAATGCCTTACATGGAGAGAGGGGAAAATAAACACCAACTTTATTCATCAGGGATGTGGATGTGTTGGGTGGGAGGTGGCAGCCACTGGAACAGGAGACTGACAAGGCAGGCTGCGGAAATCCCAAAGAAGGGCACGATGCCACTGAGCTGAGACACAGGGCTAACACACCCAGTTCCTAAAGGGATGATGTTATATAGTCTCAGACCACAAAATAAACCCAAAAAATCTGTCTGCCCAGCTCAGGTCCCCAGTTATGGGCCACTTCAGCGAGCACCCATGCTAAGCTGGGCACATCAGTCCTTGTCACCACTCAACACTCAAGTGCGGGAAACAAACAGTCATTTGTGAGGGAAGGGCTCTGAGCAGCCATTGTTACACCCGAGAGCTGAGCCCCGTGCGTGGAGGACACAAACTCAGAACAGTGAGGATAGTACGGACAATTCCATTAGGAACTGATGGATGCTGAAGTGCCCAAGGCAGCCCCTGCCAGTTCCACATCCACAGCATGATCCAGGTGCTCTTCAGGAGCAGAGACCAGCTCCCACAGGTTTCCTGAAGATGTTCATCTCGTCTGGTTTTGCTGCCTCGCTGTGTTTTCGGAGGTGTGTCTGCAGCAATGCGAAATCCCACATGACTTGAACAGCTCTGATCGTATCTTCCTCAGCCTCAGATTTTCTGGTTAGTTTGGCAGCCTGGCCCGGCAAGCAGGCAGAACCCTGCCCAGGCCGACACCTTTACAGGCTTCTTAGGCACAGATAAAAAAGGGGGGTACTAAAGGAGCAAACCTTTTCGTGAGAAAAGTGACTCACAGAATAAAAGGAAATCAGTTTCTTAAGCTAAGAAAAAACTGTGTCCTTAAGATACTGGCATGAATTGCAAATTTTTTTTTTTTTAAAAAAAAAAAGTCTTTACAATGCCTAAATCCCACCAGAAACAGTCTGATGAAACCACCATCTCCTCTGGGGCAAGGGCTGGCTGCCACCAAAACAGAATGTAGCAGAGGGGAGAGAATAACCTTCCTGTCCAAAGACTCTCCAGTGGTGCAGGGAAGGGCACTTGGCTTGCCTGGGCTGCTCCCAGCCCAGCCCCAAGCTCTCCCACTGCATGGTTGCACATACAGATCCTGCTCTTTGTGCTCATCTGGGGCCCACTCCAACCTGGATCGGACCTGTGCTCAGTGAGCCACCTCGGACAGAAAAACCCAACTAATGGTGACAAAAATCACACGGGTCCCTGTGGAGTTGTTCCTAGGGTTTGGGAATCCCACTACACTGCTGGCTTATTCCCCCAGTGTTGGCACTCTACTTATGGACCCACACAGCCTTCTATGTCAAGCCAAATGAGTTAGGCTACAGCATGTCCTGGGATACTCTTACAGTCAAACTGCTGAAATCTGATCCTTGAGGCTGCCAGTTCCCACCTCTGAGCTGCCAGTTTTCTGTGTATTCCTTACACTAAGGCTACAAAGAACTGCTCCCCCAAAAAATGGAGTCCTCAGATAAATACCATAGTAAAAACCAGAAGGCAGAGAGCAGCTGATGCACATTCCCCTTGGTTTTTTTCTCCCAGCACAAGCCTCTTCTGCTTTGCCAGGCCGTGCTCGGGACCCTGCCTGTACCTGTGCTCATCAGGGGGGCTGCAGACAGAAGCCACAGCTGATGGCAGGATGTGGGGCTGTCCAAGCCCCCTCAGCTGCTTTGCAGCCAGCAGTGTTATCACCTGAGCAGCCACTGGCTCTGGATGGAGGTGCTACCGCAGGGAAAACGGAGGAAAGAAGTGTGCAAGAGAGCAGAGAATCGTATTTTGTACTGTCAGTCCTCACCCAAGGGCCAGCTCAGGGAATGCTTTTGGGGCTGGACGGATAGGTACTCCCCCCTCAGTCCCAGCAGAGCTCAGAAGCATCCAGAAACTGCTGCTTTTCCGCCCAGTTTCAGGCTGGGCACCCTAAGGCCCAGAGGAGCAAGAACGGCTCACCCAGGCTCTGAGGCCAGGAGCACTAGAAGGACAATCCCTGCAGTCCAATGCCTTCCTCAGCACCTAAAACTCAGTCATCTTCTTGTGGGTTTCTGCTTTCTTCTGCTCCCTCTGCAGCCTGGCTTCCTGGTCCTGCAGCTGCCCCAGCTTCTTGTGAGCATTTGCCAGCTTCTCCTCCAGTTTGGCTGCAGCAACGCTGTGCCTGAAAGCAAAAAGCACGGTGGCAATGTCACCCTGCGTGGCAAGATCAAAGGTTTGCCCTTTCCTGTAGGATCAGCACAAGGGACCTGCTAAAAAGCCAGAAAGAACCTGATGCTTAGCACAATTTGGGCTAGGAAATTTCCTCCTGGGATGCTCAACAGCAATGTTGCAGTGGTGGGCACGAGAAAGAACGAACTCCAACACCTTTCCTCAGAGAGCTCCTCTCCTTCCCACAGCCTGAATTCCAGCCAAAGGACCACAGACACATCTGCCAGTGTCCAAGATTGTCTGAAGCACACACTGAACTCTCTCTTCCACTTCCCCTTGGGTCTCATCCATATGTTTCACTGGTTCCTCCCCCACCCCATTTCAAGCCCACCCCTTCCCAGAAGCACCAAGAACTCGGTCCCAAAGGGAACGTTTTCCTACCGCCCGGTGTTGCGTTCCAGGGCCTGCTGGATTCCCCTGATATCCCTCAGCGTTTGTTCAATCTTCTCCGCGGTCTGGAAGAGGTGGACACTCAGGGCTTTCCTGGTGCTCTTGCTGGCGTGGTAGATCTCCTTGCTGTTCCTCTGGGGCAGTGCCATCCCTCCAGCCTTGTCCCCGGCGCTCTTCCCACGCAGCTTCTCGTTCAAAAAGTCAAACACGTTCCGGGGGGGCTTCCGGCCGCCAGACTGTCCGGAGCTGTTTCCCTTTGCTCGGCATTTCCTCGATTTGCCCGGGTCCAGCTTCCCCTGCTTCTTCTTCTGAAGGACCTCGGCACACTGGTCCAGGGACTTCCCTCGAGGAAGCACCACAGCCTGCACTGGCTCCACTCTGCCCTGAGAATTCTTCCCTAGCCCTGAGGAGAGACACGAAGTTATTAGAGCAAGTGAGGACATCCCCCCTCCCGGAGTCACCTCCCACCACAGGTTCACGCTGACAGTCACAAGCTTAGAACCAACAAACAGGCTTTTGAGGTACCAAAAGTTGTAACTACTGTCCGAGCAAGGGGAGCAGCAGCAAAGGCCAGGCCTGGAGCCTTTCACAGCAGGAGATTTGTGATTCCAAGCCCGGGGCCATCCGCCGGGCTGGTTTCTGTGAAACCAGGCTCAGCCTCACATTCTCAGCTTCTCCAGCCAGGTTCTGCTTAAAACTGGTTTGGTTCCTCTGGGAGAACCAGAGACACACAGGCAGCAGGGCTGCCCTCTCAGAGCCTCCAAGGCTCGATGGAATTTGGGTGGGGAGCAGCGAGTTCAGCAGGCTTTGAAGTCTGTGTCCAGAGCCAGGAGATGTGCTAACACAGACATCAGAAGCTTTACAGATCAGCTCCCCTCCACCTACGGCCTCTCGACGCTCACACAGCAGTTCTCACGGCTTTGATCGTGAACTTGACTGTGGTTCCAAGGTTTGCCATTACCATACAGGGCTTGCTGCCCCACATGCCTGCACTTCCATGGAATAAGTCATCCCTCTTCCCTCTACCACCACTGTGACCTATCACATCAGCCAACGGGCCCTTCAGCACAGCATAGTTCTGGCTTCATCCAAAATCTTGGCTTTTTTTGCTTAACAGCCCCAGGACTACCTCCTCCCCTTACCTTTTCCAAACTCATATCCCATCTGAACAAGCAGTTTGGAGCCAATGCCACGAGTATGGGCTTCCCAGCCACCAAAAGAGGAGCTGCATGCAGGAGTCCACTCCCCGTTCTCTGGAACTCCTGAATCTATCACTGTGAGCACAGGAGAGAAAAATCAGTGAAACACAGGAAAGAAGCAGCTCTGCAAAACCCTCGTGGGGGGCACTCACACAGCATGAAACCTCCTCGTGGGGCAGTACAATTCACTTCTCCCACCCTGAAATCGTTTGGCCACTCCTCCAGCCCTACTTAGTTCCTACTGAGTAGGACCTTCCATGAACACTGCACAGGGAGTGACTGAGAGATCTCAATTTGATGCACATACCATCTCCCAGATCCAGGCACAGTCACCCACGAGTTTTACACCTCCTTTCCATCCTTCCAGGATGGTGACACAGACTGACACACACACATTAGAGTAAAATCTGGCACAGTGGCACATCATACTTATTCTGTGCCTCCAGCTCCTGCCTCTGCTCCGAGGCTCCTCTAGGCCATGGTGCTAATTCTGTGTTATCACAGTCCAGTAATCTCTGTTAGGTTAAATGATAAAGAGCTCTGGGACACGACCCTGTCCCTGTGACACTGCTGTGGCATCAGCACAGGGACAGGGCTGCCTGTGTAACCTCCAAGAAGTCACTCGGAAGGACCCAACCCTCAGTTACTGGGATCTCACACTCCTGGGTCATGAAGCTGCAGAGAGACCCCAGGAATGAGGGAATCTCCCCATTCACTTATTAGCTCAGTTCAGGCAGCCACACAAGAAACAGGCTCTGAGCATGGAACTCTGAAATATCACACCCTCGTGGAAGTTCCCGTGGAAACCTCCAGCCTTCGTTAGCCCAGTGATTTGCATAAAACAAAGGTTTTTAGTTGGCAGCTGTAATATAACAGCTAATTATTGTTCTCTACCTTTCAGGAACACATAAAGAGATTAACTGCTCTTCCATCAGAGGTGAGACACTCACAGGGAGAGCTCCAGGACAGCCATCCAGTCTCAGACAAACACAGAACAAGATCACAAGCAGCTTTTGCTCATGCCTCTTTTACCTTTGGCATAACCAGAATCATCGACACTGTCCTCGTCAGACTCAGACTCGGCAGCATCTTCACTTCTCAGTGGGGGAATGACACTGTCCCCTTCCACCACAGCCTCCTTGAGCAGCAGGGAGTCAAACTTCACTGTGTAGTAGCCACTGTCCACGTCTGCAGAAGCAACAGCAAGGACAGAAGCTCCTGTCAGTCCCCAGCACACAGGGGGCTAAGCCAGACTCAGCTCCAGTGGAATGACATGGGAGCAGGGGAAGGTCCAAGGAGCACGTTTTTAAAAATTCTGGGCTTAATATGTGCTTTTTATTTCTGCCTGGGAGGGAGAAGCACCCACTGCAATGAAAGTCACTTCCACAATGACTGTTGACACCTGAAGGTTTATTTCTATAAGGGAACAAAGATGGGCTGTTGAGAAATGGAATTAAACAGAAGTTAGACTTGCTCCCTTCTGAATTAATAATAGTTAAAAGAAAGATGGAAAGAGGGAATAAGCCCTCCTTCTTCCCAGGACAGGGGGAAGCCTGTATGAGCAGCTGCCGGGCAAGGCCAGCTCCTCTGGTTTTTGTTTAAACAAGAGCAGATTATTGCAATTCTCACCTAATATACATGCAAATTCCTGCAGGACCAGCCTCTTCCCTTTCAGAGCAGTTAATGACCTTGCACTAATCTCCTTTCCACATTCCTGCCCTTTATGTCTCCTTCTCATCCTACACTCTTTCCCAAGTCTGACACCACAGCCAAGATTTTCAGCTCAGGGCTGCAAATCTTGATCAGTTCAACGTTTTCCTCCCACTACCCACAACAGCCAAGTTTTACATCCACGTAACCACCAGCCTCCACCTTTCCCCAGGGCCCCTCACCAGTGATTTTGGCCGTGTACCAAATCCCATCGCTGTGCTTTGCCAGGCAGGCCGAGCCCACCCCCAGTGAGCTCAGGTCGGGCTCCTGGAAAGGCTGGAGCTCCTCCACGGACACCACCTGGCCATGGGAAAACCTGCAGGGAAGGAGGAACAGGAATCTTTAAATAAAAACCCCTTCCCTCCCTAAGGGAAATGTCCCAGTGATGAACCTCCCCCCGGGGCACTGGGGAGGGTTGACCACGTTGTTGGTGCAATTCCACAGCTTGTTGATGTTTCAACTCAAACGTGTCGTTTATGCCACGTAACAAAGCAAGGATCCCACCCTGGAGAATTCAACTTCCTTGCTAGTGACACATCCAGTAAGAAAGTTCATGTCCTTGGAGATGAAGAGGATCAGAGACAGGCAGGGCTCCAGCCCATCCACCTTCACTGTCCCCTCAGGCTTCTCCAGACCCTCCCCGGTGAGGATCCCTAAAAATGGAGCCTCTACAACCTCCCTGTGCAACTGGAACGTGTGCACTGTCCACAGGCTTGGGTGTTTTATTTAAAACACTTCATCAGCTATTAGTTTACCCACTCAACCACACAATATCCCTGCAGCTTTCCCGTGGGATTTTCCGTTTCGTCTCTGCATCAGCTAAAAGAAAAAACAGCCCAACCGATGCCACTGGTCAGCACAGCGTGTTTTAAAAACACAAGGGCACAACTTCACTGGGTAAAAATAGCAACACAGGGCACTTTAGGAGGAGATTCATCCCTCCCACCTCCCTCTCTTTACCGACAGTTCTCCTTAAATCTGCACTTGTCGTCCAGGAAGAACGGGCAGGGCTTCAGGGACTTGTGGGTGGGGTACAGGTACAGCACCCTGACCCCTGCACTGCCATCCTCCAGCTCCTCTGTCCCCACAATCATGGCATTGTGGTACTCCAGGGTCCCCCAGGAGCTGTAGTAGGGGGCTTTAACCTTCATCCCACTCAGCTCCTCCTCATCCTCCTCCTCTTCCTCCCTCTCTGACTCCTCCTCCTCTTTGCTGCACTTGGATTCATTTTTATCACCAGTTTCTCCCCCTCTTTCCGAGGAGATCTCGTTGTTATTCTCTGGAGGCTCCTCGTCTGCTCCAAGCCCAGCAATAGCTTCCTTAAAAGCAGCATATTCCTCATCCTGAGCAGAGCTCTCCAGGCTGGGATCCTGCCCCGGGAGACCTGCCGGGGAGGAGGAGGAGGAGGTGGCATCTGTGTCCAGAGTGGCCAGGAGTTTGCTCTTTTTCACGGCCACCAGGCTGGACTCGGTCAGTTCTATCAGCTGCTTCAGGTCCTCCTGCAGCTGCACCAGGTCCGAGTGCTGCGATGGGTCCTGGCCGGCCCCCAGCGCCAGCTCCACCTGCTCCAGCTGCGCGTTGTAGGTCTGGATCGCCGCTTCCAGGCTCTCCTCATCCATTATGGGCACAACAGAGGCGCCTTTGCCCGCGGGAACTCACAACACGTTCAGCGTTTGCTTAAGCCGCAGAAGAGACATCCACCTGCCGTCCCGCTCTTCCCCCTGGGATTCATCAGGGCGATGGCCCCGCCGGAAACATGAGACGGGGGAGTCGGAGGAGAGGCTGGGCCCGGCCCTGCCTTCCCCCGGCACGGCGCCGCTAGAGCCCGCCGGGCGCTCCCCCGGCTCCCGGGGGCTGCAGCGCCGCCCCGGCCGCCGCCGCCGCCCCGGCGGCCCCGCTGCGCCCTCAGCGGCACCGGGCCCTGCGAGCCGCCGCCATGACACCCGCCATGGCACCCGCCACTTCCGGCCACGGCGCACCCACTTCCGCCAACGCGTCACCCCCCTCAGCACGGGCAGGGCGGTGTCGCTGCGCATTCTGGGAGTTGTAGTCCAGCAGACACACCCGCCCGGTGCCGGCAACGGCGCCGGGACTACAATTCCCAGAGCGCCGCGCGCGGGATGGTGGCGGCCGGCGGCGCTGGGGAGTCGTGAGGGACGGCGGTGGCGGCGGCTCCGGGACCGGGTGAGGAGCCTCGGGCTTCGGGTTCTGGGCTCTGTGCCCCGCCCGCCGCGCTCGAGGGGCGGCAGCGGCCGCGGCGGGGGCACGGCTGGGCTTGGGGCGGACCTGCCGGGCCGGGACCTGGCGCTGGGCCTTGAGGGGGAAATGGCGGTGAGGGCCCGTGTGCGCCTTCACCGGTGTCGGGTTGTGACAGGGACGGAGGAGGGGGATCTCCTGGGTCAGGGAGGAGCGGGCAGACGGTCGGGCACCCCCCGGATCACTCGGGATCACGTCGGGGACGGCAGGAGCTCCCCCCTCGCCCAGCTGGAGGCGAAGGGTCCCCATCCCACCTGTGCGGGTGAAGTCCCCGCGGCCTGAGGTGCCATGTCCTCCTTTACCACGAACCCCCCAATTGCTGCTCTGGAGCGCTTTTATTTCCCTTTAGGTGACGGTGTTTGACTTCAAAGTGATCTCTTAACCACGCACTTGCTCAGAGGCAGCTGCCTCTCAGAGTCCCTGCCTTGAGGTTCCCTTTATCTGTGTTTGAACAGGGGGGTTGTTGCAATGCCATGTGAGTCAGCTGGAGCACTTGGTGCCAGTGCTTCCTGCAAAGCTTCTTTGCCTTGTGTCTGTAAATCCAGCAGCAGAAAACACATCAAGTGTGGGCTGCTGCAGGTGCTGGTGTCACTTTGATGGTTTTTTCCTGGGCAACTCACACATCTGGTCTGTCTGATTACACAGTACTGTTTGGTGGGTGCCACGACATAAGGCTGGTGTTGGATAAGGCTGAAATTAAGATAAGAAGAGGACTTATGTGCCTTCAGGATGCTCTGCACTCACTTCAGCCAATAGAGACCCCAAGGTGCTTTTGTAGGGGTTGGGAACAAGAAGGGGAGACTGGCCTGTGCATTCCTGCTTAGAAATACCTGTTCTGTTGATTTGTGTAAAGTTCACTTCATTTTCTGTGGGTCTTGCATTTGCTGCAAGGGGTCTTCAAGCTCTTCCTCAGCTCCCCTTTGAGCAGACAGAGTTGTCAGGCGAGGGCTGAGTTTGCAGCAGTGCTGGGCACTGTGTGCAGACACAGAGCTTCGGCCCTTTGCAAGGTAATCCCTCCCTCGTGTGCGTTTGAAAACTTGATCTGGAGCCATTTTCATGCTCTCTCTTGGATCTGTGTTTTTTTTTCCGGGGCCTGCGCAAATATGAGAGTTCCTGATAAAAGAGCAACATCGTTTATTTGTCCAGGGTTGGGAAGAGCTGTGGAATGAGAGGCTTGTGGGAATGATCTGTTTGTTAATAAATTCCTGGCATTTTTTAATTTTTTTTTTTTTTTTTTTTGCAGGAGCAGGATGTATACACTGCTGTCAGGGCTCTATAAATACATGTTCCAGAGGGATGAGTACTGTGTTCTGATCCTGGGTTTGGACAATGCTGGTAAAACTGTAAGTGCTGTTTATCACCACCACGGGTCAGTCTTTCTTCAGCTGTATCATCAGTTATTTTAGTGCTGCCATACCAAACAATCAACTTTTCCCCATTACTTAAATTTAGCACAAGCTTTCAGGGATGTGGCTGAGGCTCTGGTAATCCCATAATCACCTGTGATCCCTTCTTTCCTTGCTAAAATAGGGAGCAAGGAGAATGGTTTGTCCAGAATTAGGTAGGGCAGTAGCTCCTCTAACAGGATTCTGCAGAAATTAAAAGGCAGGTTTGGGGTAGGATTGTCTTGACAAGTAAAATATTTGGCAGTAAATACTTTGTCTTATTCCTTTTCAGACCTTCCTTGAACAAACTAAAACCCGATTTAACAAGAACTACAAAGGGATGAGTTTGTCCAAAATCACAACCACTGTAGGCTTAAACAGTAAGTAAATCTGTGTTAAAACCCCATGAATCTGTTTCAGTGCTATGCTCAAGCTAAATTTCACTGGAGTTCATTCTTTGGCCCAATTCTGGTATTATTTACTTGGTGTGACTTTACATTTGTGGTCATTGTGCAGATTTCGTTCTGCTGTTGCAAGTAACCACTTCCTGTGATTTGTTCCCCTACAAACCTGTCTTGCCCCAGATTTCTGAGTGGGGTGTGCAGGTGCTGGTGCTTTACAACACCTCCAGTTTTCACTGGATTGTCTTTCCTTCTTTCCCTCTAGTTGGTACTATTGATGTTGGCAAAACTCGGCTGATGTTCTGGGATCTTGGCGGGCAGGAGGAACTGCAGTCCCTTTGGGACAAGGTTAGAGATGTGGGTTTATTTGATTTTAATTTATTTTATCTATGCAACTTGCCCAGACAAGCTGTGGCTGCCACGTCCCTGGAAGCGTTCAAGGTCAGGTTGGATGGAGCTGGGAGCGACCTGGTCTAGTGGAAGATGTCCCTGCTCATGGCAGGGAGTTGGAGCTGGATGATCTTTAAGGTCCCTCCCAACCCAAACCATTCAGTGTTTTCTTTTAGGAGTGATTCTGTCTCTTTTAGAACTGAACCGGCCCTATCATTTGGCAATCACACAGACTTATTTGTAACCCCGGTATCAACACTTTTGCAGAGATTCAGCTATATCTGTGCAAGATGAGCCAAGATAATGCTTAATATTTGCATTATTGTTCACAGACAGCAATTACCAGCCCATATCTGGGGGTTGTGCAACAGAGATAAGCTTTAGGGGGACACGGGTGAGCTTTTTCACCTCGTGTGTTGAGCAAACACAACAGGCAGCACGTTCTGTGTCCCTCCATTCCCTCCCAGAGACACACCGTGGAAACAGCTGGCTCTAACTGGCTGATCTCTTCCATTAATTTTACCAAATTAAAATCAGGCAGAGGAACAAATGGTCTCAGTGGGTCGACACCAAGCTCTGTGTTCTCCTTGCAGTACTACGCTGAGTCTCACGGGGTGATCTATGTTATTGACTCCACGGATGAGGAGAGGCTCTCAGAGTCTAAAAGAGCTTTTGGTGAGTACATTGGGAGGAAAACAGACCCAAAAGGTTGTATCAAATGAAACTGTAATGCAAGAGGGAGCCTCTGGCTTCATCCCTCTGTCCAGTTAGTCTGTGCCATGCACTTGTAGAACTTCCAGAACTGGCTAAACCTCTGGGTTTATTTCTGTGCTTTGTAGAGAAGATGATTACCAGCGAGGCTCTGGAAGGGGTTCCCATTCTGGTGTTGGCCAACAAGCAGGATGTAGAGGTAAGATTCCTGCAGATTTTCATAAGTGAGCAAATAAGCCTTGGAAAGTTGAGCTCTGCGTTCATGTTAAATTTGTTCTACATTCCTGGGCTGATCCTGTGGGTTTTTCGTGCCGCAGGAAATACTTGGTTTGAATTTAATTGTTGGGTTTTTTTCCAGTGGCATAAATGAGCTTCCTACAGGCACACAGTTGTGAACTCTTGATGTAAACAGAACAAACTGCATAGCTATGGTGGGTCTTTCTCATACCGTGACTGGGAATATTGACACTGTTTTTTCCTGTTTATTCAGAGGAAAAAAAAAATACTTTGTTTATGCTGCTCTTGCAAAACCCAGGAACAGCACAACAATTGTATGTGAAGCATTATTATCCTTTTAACTTGATAAGATCTGTTCAATGAAACATTTGTTTGTCCTGAGGCATTCCATCAATGTCAGGAGGGAATGACGAGGAATGCTGTTTTCTGGTAACATCACTGAAATTCTTTCAAGCATATCCAGAACTGCAAAGGTCTTGGTTTGGATTTGCAATATAGTTGAAATTCTTTCCAGCATATCCAGAACTGTAAAGGTCTTGGTTTGGATTTGCAATACAGTTGAAATTCTTTCCAGCATATCCAGAACTGCAAAGGTCTTGGTTTGGATGTGCCAGGTTTGTGGGCGGTGCAGTGTTTAGATGACCCATCCAGGGGCATCCTCCTCTCCCCCAGCGTGGAAAAAAGGGAAGAGAGTGCCTGAAGTGGTCATGGTGTTTTCCATGTGTTCCTCCTGCTTTTCCCCTGCGTTGTACCTGGAATTCCCTGACTGCAGCTCCAGTGATTCATCTCTAGATGGAGCCAGAGGCTTCCAGTAGGATTTGGAGCACCAGCCCTGGCAGCTGGGATCAGTGTCTGTTCCAAAGTATGCAAATACTTCTCAGCTTCTTCCCCTGGACTTTACACTTGTCCAAGTGATTGCATTTGTGGGAAGTACTTGAGACTTCCATAGAAATCACTTTGGCTCTACAGGGCGATTTGGTTACACTTCACATGTACAGCACAACAGACTGACTTTTGGGTGATGGTGAGATTGTCTAAGGGATTATCTGGTCATGGAATTAAGAGAAATATAGTTCCATGTAAAACACAGCATGAGATTGAGAGAGAACTCCTGATTTATGGTCCTGAGTTTGTTGTGGTCTCTGGGATGTGGGAAAATTGTCTTTTTTGATCTTGGATATGGACACAGCAGAGACATCAATGCTGATAACAAAACATTAAGGCGATACAGCTTATTTTTCAGTAACAATTCAGGTTCACTTCAGCAAGGGTTAAGAAATTTGGTGTCCTGGTTGTCTTCCTTCAGTGTAGCAGAATGGAAGACCTCTGGAATAAAACTGAACATTAAGAGATTATCATTGATAGGGGTTTTTCTGCTCTGAATCTCCAGACCTGTAACTGTAGTAGAGAATTCTCACCAGCATCCCTCTATCCTGGACCACGATAAGGGAGGATAAGTGGCTTCTTAACCTTGCTGGGATTTGCACATGAATGGTAATTCTGGATGATGAGACACAGAGAGGCCAGCAAATACATCAGAAGTAGAACATCTGACACAGTTGGGGGTTTTTTTAAGTTTCCATATCTCACAGTAAGATAACAGAAGTTCTGACTCACTACCTGAACTTGGGTGAGGTGTAAGAATTCTGCTGTGAACAGGCACCACTACCCCAAGGTTCATTGTGTCCTCCCAGCACTGCCAAACGCAGGTGGTATTTGGTCATATCAGGGGATGAAATGCAGTCACAGAATGCAAAACACCAACTCTAAGACTGTGACAATACTGAATGTGATAGTATGTTGTACCGCTACAACTTGGAGATAGAATGGCTCATTATGGAACACTGTTGAAAACACTGGAAAAGCTGAGCTGGGAAAATATACCGTCTGAGAATAACCGGGTGTTGCAGGATGCCTTTGGGAGGAAGTTTTGCCATCCTAACCTAAAGATAAATTCTGGGAGTTTAATTTGAAATCTCCAGAATGTTGAAAAGCCTCCATGTGTCTTTGGAAAATGTGAGGAGTCATGGTGAGTAGCAGAAACTCATTTCCACGCAGTTTTTAGAAAACAGGCCTTCTGTATGAGAGCCCTTCCAGTTTCCAGCTGAAGACCTACCACAGTTCCCCTGTAAAATTAGTTGTAATTTAAATAAGCTTGTTTAAATTGAGGCCATACTATGACTTGTTTAAATCTGAACAAGCTTAAACTTTAATTTAAAATAAGCTTGTAAAAAACGTAGCCCAGAACCAGTCGGGTTGGTCAGACTCTTTATGGAATAGGCTGTTCACATTCCTGTTGTTTCTCTTTTAGTTCCATTCTGGCAATTGATTATTCCTGAGGTAAGGTTTTATCCTGTAAGGCCTGACAGGAGACCAAGCAGCAGCATTGTCTTTGGTGAATGGATAGACTCTACCTTTTTTTGGCTAAAACTCACTTTGCTGCTTGATAGATTTTTTTAGGTGAGCGATTGATGAGTCCTAATTTGGGTAATGCTGTTCTGAACCCAACTGATAAAAAGAATTTGCTTTAGCCCTGCCTGTATTATACCTTAAGGGACCTTCATGAAAAGATGTTTTACAGTGTTATTTGGGGGAAGTTGAGATGGAAATCTGGTTTGTCATGGGTTGTGTGAGGTTCCTCCAAACCGGCTCCTGAAAGGTCACTGTGGATTGTGTTATTGTAGTGGGCACTGTTGATGTGGTCACAGGTCCAGCTTTTGGGTTCTGTGGTTTCAGCTGAGAAGCAACACACATCTGTAAATAAATATTTTGTAATGTGTCTGGGGAGGTCTCTCTTGGGAGACAAGGGGAACCTGGAAGCCACAGCTGACATTTTCCCCTGAGCATGAGAAGCTCAGGTGCCCCTTGCTGGAGTGACAGATAATCTGCCTCATCCTCTGCTGTAAGATGAGATTCCAGTTCATGGCTTCCCCTCAAACACTAAAACAAGGCTTGTCCACATTGGTAGCTTGATGTTGTCCCTCTGCTGTGCTGCTCTACTTCATCTAGAGCGGAAAAAGTTACTCCACAGCACGGGGATGGTGTTGGGATGCAGTGGCACCCTGCTGCAACAATGTGAAAGGTGCACAGTCTCCTCAGATGCAAATTTCCATGGAGAGAGCCATGGCTGGACAGTTCTGTGGGAAGTGGGCCAGGCCATGGTTATACCAGAGGGTGGGAAAGGGAAGGGATGACAGTGGATTATACTGGGAGGAAAAAAATGGCTGTAACTGTAAGCTGCAGTGGGAAAAGTGGACTCTCAGAGGTCTCAAGGGTGGGTGAGGTGAAGGATGTGGGTTCTCTGTGCTGCTGGGTGTGTGCAGGTGTGCTGGTTTTGGGAATTGCCTGACTGCTTTGCCTGTGCAAGTAGAAATCAAGGACGGTGTGACTGTGCTTTCTCTTGTTATTCCCTACCTTGAACACTTCCATATTTATTTTAGAAATATTTTTGAATATATGATCATTCAGGAAAGGGTAAGTTGTTATACAATGATGTTAAACTTAAAGCTTAAACTATATTTCAAGAAACATTTGCTCAATTTCAGCTGCCTTGAGAGTTACCCTTCCTGCTGCTAAGATCTCATTGACTGAAAAGAAACAAAGACATAAAAAAATAGTTCGAATTACTGACATGCAGCTCCTCTTCCTTCCCATTTATTGGGTAATTGTTTTGTCCAGAGCTCTGGCTTAAACCTGGAGGCACTTGGACCCGCCTTTCTTTCTGGGCAGTGAACACCATACCACAGTAAAGCAACATATTTTACAAACTCACAGAGAATGGTTGGTTGGTTGGTTGATTGGTTGTTGTCTCTTGCCCATCTTCCAGACCTACTGGTACAAATTCCAACTCCCAAGTCCAGTCTGACTCCCTCTAAAGTTAGTATTTGGGGTTTTTTAAAAAAAATTAGCTACTCTTCATGTGGCTGACATTTCATTCATATCAACGGCACATTTTTTTGCTTGGCAGAAGTCCTGAACTAAATTGTTAAGAATTTGGTGCAGTGATGTCAGGAACATTTTTGGATGTGGTTTCCAGGTCATTCATTGAAAGGGCAAGTTCGAAATGCAGCTGAGGTCATAAGAAAGTACAGTCATCAAAAGTTGCACAACTGATGGAGTCGAGAACAGTGGGTGAACTGGGTGTTGTTAAACTCCTCTCAGGAGTTTAAGGGTTTCTTAAGAACCCTTCTTATTTATAACTGTGGATGCTTGCTTATTGTATGGTTATCTCCATGGAAGTTTCTTGTATTTAATTTCTCCAGAACCAGTGTTTTGCAAAATAAATGGCTGATATCATTAATTTCCCTATTTCTGTTCTCTCTGAGTTCACATCTGGCTGATTCTCAGGACCTGCAAGGGTCCAGTTTGGCATTTGTGTAAACACTTGTCCTGAACATGTATTTGTGCCTCACTGATAGTTCAAAACACGTATTTGAGCCATGTTGAAGGTCCAGAATGTCCTTGTGGAGATGGGAGGAAAGGTGGGCTCGTGGCCAGCTGAAGTGCTTAAGTGGCTCATCCAGGGCTTCTGAGGAAAAAGTGAGCACTGAGATCGGGGCAGGATCTAAAGGCTGGTGATTTCTCTTGTAACTGCTTCGTGTGCTCAGGGAGGTGCAAGTTCAGACTCCACTAGGGCAGGTTTGCTTTTGTTGTGTTTGTAGCTCTAAGAATCAGATTTTTGTGGTAACGCTGATTTGTGTCAGTAATGCACTTGTTTATCAGGGGGTTTATGATTTGTGTTGTAAAGCCACTTCCCAGCAGCCTTCTGGCAGAAGTGCAAGACCTGCAGAGGGTCAAGAGCGCAGTGACATCAGGCATCAGTGGCACGTGGTGCCAGCATTTCTCTGAATGCAGACAGACAGGTGCAGGGAGGCTGTTCCTGTGGTGGCAAGGAATGTGCTGAGAGCTTGAAAAAAAATCACATCCAAGCCATTTTGTGAGAGTGCCCAGGCTGCTGGTGAAGAGTCAGCTGGGCTTGCAGCAGGTCCAGCGTTTCAAAAGCTTTTGTAAATAGGAAAGCTCTTGTAGTGTCCTGGTGGACAGGAGCTGTGTGTGATGATGGGATGGGTTGGAAGGAGTATCCTGAGGGAGTGCAGGCTGTGCTCGTTTTCAGGACTCTTATTTGCTTAGAAGTGCCCAAATGTGTGGGTGTACTGTCTGCAAACAGCATTCTCTTTGGTAGAAAAAAGAATATGTTAATTTTTTTTGGAACGTAAAGAGGTGAGTTTGCTGTGTTGGTGAGTGAAGGGGTTTAACCTCCCAGCATTGCCATCCTGACTAAAGCAGGACCGCAGCCATGGTGGGATTTGCTGTGCAGGAAGGTCGCCCTGTCTTGCAGCACAGAAAGCAAGCTCTTCTTTGGTTCCCTTTGCAGACTTGTCTGTCAATACCTGACATCAAGACAGCATTTAGTGACTGCATTAACAAAATTGGGAAGAGAGACTGCCTGACTCAAGCCTGCTCAGCCCTGACTGGGTGAGTATGAGGATGGGTGGAGCTTTGGTTGACTGAGCAGCTGTGGGGTGTCACACACAGAGCAGCGTTAGAGGATTTACTAAACCCCTGAAAGGGAGCTGGGCTTCCTCCCAGCACTGACTTGTTTGTGAACCCTGGACGTGCACCAGGTCAGTAACTTCATCTGTAAATCCTGCCTGTGAAACCTGAGGGAAATGTACTGCTGGCTGAGAGCAACGGACTTCTCCACACACAATAATCCTTGCAGATGCTGGCTTGCTGCAGCTTTTAGGTTAAGGAGTCAGTTGAAAATGCAGCTGTTGATCCTGCTGCCAGAGAAATGGGTGGTACTCTGCTGCTGCTGCTGTAATTATGCTCTCGCTTTCATATTCTTTGATGAGCTTTGTGATGTGGGTACTATAACAGTCTCCAAGACAGTCCTTGCACAGGGACACCTGTGGTTCAAAATTTGATGACTGAAACAGACAAAAATCTGGGTGAACACATCTGCATGCCATGACCTCGACCGACCCACTGGGTTCTTGACATCTGGACATGACCACTGCAGGTCGAGTCTTGCAGTACTTTGGTTACACTTTCAGTTCTCTGAGTGAAAAGTGTTATTTGTTGCAAGTCGAAAGTTCTATTTCAGATGGCAGAAACAGTCCTGGCTGAATTTCTGCCTGTGCTAAATCCAGAGCTTTGAGATTTCTTCTAAATCTAGCAAGAAATCTGTGTTACCGTACAAGCTACTGCAAAAAAACCCCTCTTAAAACCATGAAAAAAAGCCCCTCTTAAAAAACCTCTTAAACCACAAAAAGAATCTATTGTCTGCATTGCTACAAAAAACACGTGCCATTAAGCAGATGAGTGACCAGAAGAGCAATGGTTAAGCACTGACTGGAAGAGAAGTGTTAGATGAGAGGCAACCTTTTCAAACACTTCGAGTTTTGGTCTGTGTGGAATTTCCTTTGAAAATTCCGGTTTGAGCTTGCACTAAAACAATAAATAACTTGTGGAAGTCTTGGCTGGGGAGCTGTGCAGACCAGCGAGGGGGTGACTTGCTTGGCAGCCCCAGCACAGATAGTTAACAGACAGATGGAACCAGGATTGCAAAATCTGATGCAACTAATGGGAGGTTTGTGGCAAAATAACCTCAGACAAGCTGTCAGGTGTGTTTGATACTTGTTCATCCCAAGGTTTCCACAGAGTTGGTGACTAAATTGGCTGTAGACACGTACAGACACCAGGAAAAATAAAGGATGGAGTTTATATGCTGAGTTAGAAGAAATCAGATCCCTGTTGTTTGCCTGTATGAGAAATAACACAGTAATGGCAATAAAAAACTGTGGGGCAGAGCCCTTCCCTTTCTCCTATGAGGCCTCAGAGCCCACCTGCACCATGTTTCTGTTGTTGTTTGCTTCTTGTTGTTGGTTTGTTTTAAAACCATGTCTGCTTATCTTTCTTCCTTAGCAAAGGGGTGAACGAAGGAATTGAATGGATGGTGAAGTGCGTGGTGAGGAATATCCACCGGCCCCCAAGGAAGAAGGACATCACGTAAGGAATTCCAAGGCAGCCAAGGAACAGACAGTCTTTTTCCACACAGTTTTGTGTTCCCTTTAAAGAAGGTGATCCACTGGATTCCTATTACGCCTGATTCTTCCTTAAGTTTGGAGACAAACATTCTCTTTCTGCGTCTAAAAAAATTTGAGCCAAGGATTCCAGCTGGGTGGGGGGTGGGAATCTGTTACGTGAAGTATTAAGTCTGTCTTGAGAGCATCCTATGTAGCAACCTACACATTGTTGCAGATGCAAAGGACTTGATTTTCTACCGTTTTACTTTGTGGTTCCTGATTTGTTAGTCTAACAGGCTGGAGGCCAGTGACATGAAGGAACTCCTGAAGGAACTGTAGGTGAACGTGGAAGGGGAGAATTGAGAATTCTCCTAATTGAGAAGGTCCCTTGCTGCTGCAGCCCCGTGGTGTCTGCAGGGTGTCACTGGCCCTGTTATGCTGCTCTTTGTGTAGTGGGGAGAGACAGTGTTGGTTAGAACTTGATTTTCAGTCGGCGTGAGGACTTATAACTTTGACCTGTGGTAAATTCAGACATGGAAGCCAGCAACTGCACAGTGGTCATAGGATCATGGAATTGTTAAGGTTGGAAAAGACCTCGAAGACCATCAAATCCAACCACACAGTTGTATGCTGGTTGCAATGGGTGTTCCTACCAGGACATGGATTCCAGAAGCACTGCCCTGCTCTGACTGCCAGTCTCTTTGTGCATTCTCTTTAATCCTAAGAGTAATTGGGATCTTCTGTAACTGGAATGAATCGGGGCCCTCTCTGTGATCCTTCTCGGCCTAAAGCTGAACCTCTAGGCAGGGAGAAATCAGTATGCAATAAAGCTTCCTACTTCTTTGAGCTTCTCTGGCTGAAACAAGTGATGTTTGGGAATAGCAGAACTTGGCCCTCTGTTTTTTTGAAATGTAAGAAAGAACAGAAGGGCAGCACTCAGAGTCAAACAGTGCCCAGTTCTTACCTCACCTCCTCAGCCAGATCTGCTGATGTATCACTTACATTTCCCTGAGTATCTCCTTTTACATGAATTTGATGGTGGTTTGGCAGTGGATGTTGCTCCTGGCCTGTCTTAGTTACTCCTGATGCTGTTTGCTCATGAAATGAAGGGGCCATTAATCAAGCTGAGCTTGAGCACGTGAGCAGTATTTGTTTAAGGTCTCTGAGTTGGTGTGTGTCAAAGAACTTTCTGCTGAATTTTCTGCGTGCAACTCACTGCAGATTTATTTTTTTTTATTATTATTTGGAGAGAGAACATTTATTCACATTTGGGTCAAAGGACAGCTGGGCTGTGTCCTTAAGCACATGAAGTCAGTGGAAATAGTTGCAAACTGGGAGAGCAGAATCTTGTTTTTCCTTACTTAAGAGAAGTAAGGCTTCTGCAGACTTACTGACCTGGTCAGGTTTCTTGGTGTGCTCGGCAAATGTGGAGGATCCCTTGGAGGTCACTCACCCCCTGTAGGAGGTGTCACTTTCTCTGGGTGCTGCATGTGATGCAGGGCTGAGATTTCCAAGAGTACAAAAGTTTTGGAGACCCAGTGGCCGCTGATTGTCAGGGAAATCTCTCTCACTGGGCTGCCTTGAAAAGCCTGACTGTTTTCCAGGTGATTTTGTGGCCCTGGCTGTTTTGGTCGATAGGGTTGGTACTGACAATTAAGATGTAAAGCAGTAACTAGTGAACAAAAGAACCTTGCTGAGACACAAATAATTTTTGTCAATTAGCTTGAAATGTCTGCATTGTGGGATACCAGGGGTTTTCCAAGCTTTCCACATACTCTTTTCAGATCTCTTGATCTCCCTACTCCCTGGGAGACAGGGAGGGGAAAAAACAGTTTCTAGACACAGACTGCTTTGTTGCCCATATCAGCAGGGGGTGGTCTTAAATTAAAGCAAATGTTTTGACCTCAGGATTCCAAGTTCTCAGTCGTGGGAGAGCCTCTCTCCCACAGACATGCCTGAGCTGTGGTATGTATGTATGAGCCATACGTGGTAGGTACGTGATGGTCATAACAAACCAGGGAGGATTTCTCCAGAACCAGCAGTGAAAAGTTCACTCTAATTCAGAGCTTCCAGAGCAGTATCCCAGCAGGTACCAGGTGGGACATTTTTTATATTTTGATCATAACTTTAATAATTTACCCCATTTTAGACTTACAGGAAGCACAGACTTAATTAAACCGCTTAAGTGACCCGCCCCACCAGACCTCAACCAAAGCAAGGACTTTTCTGAATAGTTCAAAGGGAATCGGGTCTTCAGATTTTTGATACATTTGCGTTGGACCCACTTTGCCCGTGCCAGCTCACACCAATGTACTTCTCTGAAGAGCTGCTTTATCTTCCCAAGGTGAAACAGATTCATCACATGCACTCAGTAATCCCTGTTATCGTGCTCTACATGAGATAAAGGTAGGTGTCTAATAAGCTGGGCAGTGATTGCACTTGCCATATTTGAACATTGGCAGATGGTTGCATTTCTCTCACCCATCTGGAATTTCCTACGCGAAGATTTATTGTCTGGGAGCAGCAGGAGGCAAGACCTAAAAAACCACTTCTGAGGCTTTTAGAATCCCAGTGAATCTGCGAATCCCAGCGCTGTCTGTCTGCTGGCAATCCCATCTTTGTTTGGAACTCTGGGAAGACAGAGAGGAACTGAGTTACAGCATTTTGGCTGGTACAGCCTAGTCCCGTCCCGTCCTCGAACGAGGCAGCAGTGACATGTGGCCTGACGTCTCAGGGGTGCTCATGTCAGGGCTTATCCCACTTCCCAGGACATCCTGTCCCTCAGAACCAGGGGGAAAATACCAGGACAAATCAGACACAGCTTCATGTGAAGTCCAGTATCTTAGTCTGGGCTCTGGCCAGTAACATCTGGTGAAGGTAAAGCAAGCAGAGGCTGTTTGAGACCTGTGCCCTGGCCATCCTTCCTATTCGGCTGAACTGAAACCAGCCCATCATAAAGAAGTGGACCTAATATTATCCAGTGCTGCAGGGTGGCTTTATTCCTAATTGAGCTATTTTTAATCTTTTCTTCGTTAAGATCCTAATTCTGTACTGCTGACACATCCAGCATGTCCATCAGTTTGTTTAGGGAAAGGATCTGCTCTTACACATACCGATCACAATCTCGAGCGAGCCTCCCCAGCGATGATGTTTTAGCTGAGCATGAGACTGTGGGGTTAGTCATGGTTTCCAGAAGTGCTTATGATTAACTGACTGAGCTACCAGTGCACATTTGGAAAATATAAGGTTGCAGCATTCCTCAGCTAAAACGCTGCATTAAAGTATTCAAAAGGTTCTGAATTGATGTAGGCATTTCACTGTATTTCAGAAGGGTATCCTGACATGTCTCTGCTGGCAAGCGGTGTTGATTCAAGGAGAGAACTTCTATAGGGGTCTGCTAAGGAAGGTAAAGAGTGGTACTGTCACTGCTCTTGGCAATTATCCCTTTAAATAAAAAAAATGTGGATGGTAATTCCTGGCAGCCACAGCCAGCAGTACCCACACATGGAGGACAGGAGATGTCAGGCCTCTACATCCAGCTGTGCTGTTGGTCTTCAGCTTTTACCCAAAGCAGCACCACATGCTGAGTTGCCTTCAGCCTTGGGGTTGTTTTCAAACGCCTGAGTATTTGTAGGTTTCCCAGAAGTAATTTGGACAATGGAGAGAGGCTGGCTGAATTGACCCTGCCATGCAGACAGGTTCTAGGTCAGGTGCCCTCTCAAAATTCCCTTCTGGCACAGTTTTCTATTCAAATGTGTCTGAAATCTCTCCCCAGGGAGATAAGAGGCAATAGGGAGGTGGGAAGAGCCACTGCCCTCTGCTGAGCTCTTATCAGGACCAATGATGTCAGAGAAACTAGGGCAGGTGCTTTTTCACAATGGAATATTACACCCATTGGAAATCCCATGTGATGGGATTCGTGGATAACACAGTTATTTTTTTCTGGACCTCGGGGATTTCCTGCAGCACTGCCCTTGGGTTTTGTTCCTTGTGCTTCTGAAATCCCTTAGAGTTGTTTTTCTGCTCCTCTGGTAAAACCAGCTTACCTGACAACTCCTGGGGGCTTTCCATTATATGCAGTACATTCACTTCGCCCTTTTTTATTCCCAAAACGCCTTCACGAGGCTCTGGTCCCAGCTGTCAGTAGTGTCTGCTCTTGTACAACTTTATCTGCACAACTTACATCTGATCACAAGCCTTCACCCCTGACACCCATTACCTCAGAAGGAAGTGATGCTTAAAATTCCTGGTAAAGCAACAAATTGGTACTAAAAAGAATCAGAGTTCATGGAAAATTACAGAGATCTGGCACAGAAAACATGGACAGCACAATATGCAACATTACCAGGGAAAAAATTAGCTCAAGTTTTTCCATAAGCTAGGTGCTCATTAAGTGGAAACAAGGAGAGGAGGGACGTTGGCAGTTAATTGCACTGTGATGGAATTCTGCCTGACATTTATTTTCAAACACATAGAGTCACTTTCTGGAGGCAGGAATCTCCTTGTTCCTTCTTGGTTGCACTCTTTACTTACGGCTGCCGATGCCAAATGAGTTTCAAAATTTCCATGTTGTTATCAGCGTCCCCTTCAACACCTCATTGTTTACATGCTTTTCTGAGGATGTCCTTGCACAGTCTCATCTTTCCCATGATACCAGGTGTAGTTAGGGAGGTGAGGCCATAGATAGGAACCCACAGGATCAATCATTCTTTCCTTGAGACGAAATCCTTGCTGGACCAGTACTTTACAAACACTACTAACTCATGAGTAGGAACTTCTTTTTGTGTTCGGGCCGTCATCATGCTTTTCCAAGAATAGTTGGAACAGATGATCCTTCAGGTGCCTTCCAAGCAGGGATTCTGTGATTCTATGGTTCTCCATCCTTTGAAGGGCATTTCAGCTGAATGAATTTCATGCTAAACATGTGGAAGAACTAATCCAAGTCTCTGACCTAGTGCAGCCTTAAGCCATCTGTATTCAGTACATACCAAAAGAACTGCTCTGAGGGTAAACTAAATTCACTGTGAAATTAAGTGTATTTTTAAGTGCTTTCCTGAAACAGAAACCTCTGAAGTTGTTTCTGTTGTGTTCCGGTTCAGTTCATAGCCAGGAACTCCTCTGCCAGTTCTCAGAAGACAAAGAACCTGATATTGTCTCATTAGAGATTTCTTTCAGAATTTTCTTTTTCTTTTTTGAGTCACACTCTCACAAAGAGTAAAGGGGTTCCATAAGGCAATCATAAGGAGGAATAAGGAATTTGTTGTTACCAGAAGCTGGTACATTCTGAACAGCACCTCCTGTAACAGTATCAGGCAAAGGAATGCAGCAGCATTTCATAGAATCATAAAATATCCTGAGTTGGAAGGAATCCACAAAGATCACCAAGTCCTACTCCATGCTGAGCTTTTGCTGGGTTTTGTGACCAAAGCCCTTCAGATGGGCTCTTCTACCAGGGGAACAAGAGGACCTGGGGGATATGGAGGAGCTGCCCTGTTGAAAGATTTTGCTCCTCTGACACAAACAAGGCTTATTTTTACATGAAATATTTGCGGTTACATGGGATAACCTCAATATCGGCCACCAGGCCGTGACAGGGGAGCTTTTCCGTGGACAGGACAGCAGTGGGGTGAAGGCAGCTGTGGCTTCCTGGAGGAGGACAACAACTGAACCAAAACCAACTGATCTCACGCTGCAAGGATGAATCTCTCCCGGGTCTGCACCCACATCCTCAGGGTGGTGGAATTTTTGACAGCTCATCTCCATGCCATTAGAAGAGGCAGGATCATGGGATAGCTCAACACCACAGGCTGTGAAAGACTAGTAACTGTCTTGTGAGTGTATCTGGTGTATCAAAGGGGATCTCTGTAAACAAGAGGTGCTGAATCACAGGCAAGGTTGTTCCTCTGTGACATGACAGCACACAACGCATGAAACTGAGCGAAAGAAGAACTTGGGGCTGATCTTGTCAGAGCTATTTTGTCCTTTCAGATTCCGAGTCATGGAATGGGTAACGTACACTCCTGTTATTACCCATCAAGTTTCCCAGATAAAGAATTCTAGTCTTAATTTATGGGAATATCAAGTCCAGTAAATCACCTCCCAAGCTCCAGTATCACAGGAGGAAGCAGAGGCAGAAATGAAAACCAGCAGCAGGGAACCTGTGTGATCTGACCGAGGCTGAACAAGCATGTTGGAGCAAATCCCTGAAGCCAATCTGGACTCTCCAGACCTTTATCTGGTCCCTTATGCTTCCCAGTCAAAAACATCCTGAAGCCCACATGCAGCACTGACCACCTAACACACATCCTCGCTGAGCTCATGTCTTCACAGCAATAGCTTGGAACTCATCATTCCCTGTGTTTCCATAGGAAAATGATCAAGTCTCCTGGCTCCACTCCCATCTTACAGCTAAGGCACCACGCTGCTGGAGCTCCTCTATGTTCAGAGCATGTAGGAGAGCACCAGAGCACAGGATCCTGATGCACTGGGTGCCCAGTGCTCTTCCTGGGGGAGCAGTGACAAAAGCCACCAGAATGGGGACCTCAGTTCTCCCCAGACCCCCATGGCACTGTGAGGTCTGGAATCCCCAGCACTGCTTAGTCACTCAGACACAGCAGGTTTTCTGCCCTCTCTCCCTAGACATCGTGTAATTGGAAAAAGCCTTTGTTTTCAAGGACAAGCAAACAGTTGCTCGGGGAAGTCTCCTGTTGACCCAGACAATAACACATCAAGGGCTTGTGGTTCTAAGCAGCAGGGGTGTTGTGCAGAGATATTTTAGCTGTGGCCATGACTGTGTTACCCGGAAAACTACCATAAGTTAAAGGGCATCAGATGGTTTTCTGATTTTATTCTAGCTAAGGGCAGACAGTGCCCAGAACCTGAGCATTACAGTCTGAGTACCTTGGGAGCCAGGTCAGGGGAACCAAAAAGTGTCTGACCAAATGGAATCATGGAATATCCTGAGTTGGAAGGGACTCACAAGGATCATGGAGTCCAACTCCTGGCCCTGCACAGGACACCCCAACAATCCGAGCATGTGCCAGAGAGCATTGTCCAAATGCCTGTTGAACTCTGGCAGCCTTGGAGCTGTGACAACTGCCCTGGGGAACCTGTTCAGTGCCCAACCACCCTTTGGGCGAAGAACCATTTCCTAATATCCAACCTAAACCCCTGACACAGCTCCAGCCATTCCCTGTCTGTCACTGCTCACCAGAGCAGTGAGGGACAAGTCTCAGCAGGGACAGCTTGAACATACAACACAGGGGATTACAGCCAGAAGGGAAAATGCTACAATCAGAAGGTCAGAAACGTGCTTCAAAACAAGATGAAATTAGTGCCTCTGGAATAGTGATGGGAGAATTTAAAGTTTGGTGTGTGCCAGCAATCCCCGAGTCCTTTCCCATAGTGTTGGGAGGGCTCAGCCCAGTGTCACCGCTGAGTGACACGGGAGGGTGGGGACAAGGATAAAAACATGAGGAAATCTGCAGGCAGGAGAGCGAATTTACCCATCTCGTGACAAGGTAGCAACCCCAGGGCCGAGAGGGCTGCAGGCTGCTTTCACAAGGTGGATTATGTGCTTGCATTGATTCCATCCCCTCTGCATCCCCCTGCACACCTCAGAGAATCCTCCCCCTTGCTTTCCTCCGGCAATCCTGGCTCTCCGCTCTGGTGAGGTCAAGGCGTGAGCCAGCAACGTGCGACCTCACCAGAAAAACTCCCGCTGACTCCTTGCACTCTCGTTAGTTACTCACCTAAACCCGCTCCAAGCCCTTGGAGCTGGACCAACGGTCTCCTCCCACAAAGAGAAACGTGTCCCGACGGCTCCTGCGACGAGCAGGCCGGGAGCACGTCAGCTCCTGCCGCCAGCACTCCAGGCTTGGAGGCATCACCTCCAACCTGAGTCACCACCACACCTGGCTGCAGTGAGAGGTGGCCGAGGAGCCCACGGCACCGACCAAACCCACCTCGGCACTTTAAACCAACTCGTCATTTTGTGGGGATTTGTCCCATTTTAAGCATTCAACAGCCTGACGCGGAGGGCAGCATGGGCTTGGGCTTTCTCTGTGGCGCCTGTAAGCATTTGGAAAATTATCTTCTGTGTACTAAATATCTGAGTCATCCCGGGAGAGCGCTGCATCCACTTTTAGACGTTACCATGTGCTGTCCTCAGCCAGAGCTTACGAGGGAAGAGTCATTTAAAGCATCAGGGAAAAAGCTCACCCTGCTGACTCTTCCTCTTCTCTCTCCGGGCTTCGGAAACTTCAGTGGAAACCAACAGGGGTTTTCATCCTCTTGACTTCAATTAGCTGAAAAGGTGAAATATCTCATGATCAGCCCGAGGGTGGTTTGGGAGTGCTTGCCGTGGTCTGGGTGTCAGGTGGTGGGAGCAGAGGTGGGAGGAGCTGGGGCTGGCACCATGCAGTGCTCATCAGCACATCAGTTTTCCAGCAAAGCCCATTTCCTGGAGGCTGAGTAGGACTCACGTGCCAGGCTGTTTGGCCACTGCTGTAATGGTCAATATTTACCAGAGCCTTCCCAGTCACCCTGTCTGTGAGAAACTTCCCGGCACACAAATTCCAGCTAACTCAGCAATGAGGGGACTTAGGTCAGGGGGAGACCTGCTAGAGGCTCCAAACCCCCTCAGCATCAGGAGAGACCCTGGCAGAGCAAGTCATGCTGGTGGCACCAAGCCAGGGAGCTGCTGGTGATCCAGGTGGTCAGTGCTGCGTTGGCTGGGGGCAGCAGTGGGAACCTGGGAGTGTAGATCTCTTTGACACCGTCTGGGCCATCCCCAGTTAATTAATCACCCTCTCCTGCCCTGGCAAGCTGAGGTTTGTGGTCCCCACTGCAACCTGGCACAGCAATGGGTGCCAGACATTCGTCATCCCCCTCCAAGGAGGGGTCAGACAAGGTGGGCCTACACTCTGTGCTGGGAGAGCCACGAGGCTCAGCAAGGCATCACTTCACAGGAAGATGGAGAGTAGCCAAGGCTCTCCTCACTTCCACACCTACATAGCGTGTTTAACCCCTTGGAGTCACAGCTGTGGGCCATGAACTTTGGCAAACCTCTGGGTGAGAGCCAGCCTGTCAAAGCATCTGCTGCATCTGCTCCATCTGAAGGGATAAAGGGTCTGTGCAGACTGTGGTGTTCAGCTGGGACAGAGCACTCACAGTGTTTAGTAAAACCCTCAAAATAATAAAAAAGACCCAAAGCTTCCCTCCTCTGCACCAACATTCAGCAGAAAAAAACATTTCCTGGGCTCTTCTCCATGGCCTCTCTGCTTGCACCTCTGCCAGTGCCTGGTTGGACCGAGACCCCCACGAAGCCCCCGGCCGTGAGACACTGCCAGAACAACCACAGCTCATCCAGGAGCCCAGGGACCAGGGCTGGCTCCCTGTGTAGCTGCTGGAAGCCTCCAGCCCACACCCCTGATTTTGCCTGGCTGGTGAGAAGGGCAGCAAGCTCCAAGGACCACACAAAGTGTCCCAGGACCCTGAGCTCAGCCACCAGGCCCCACAGGGACTTCCACCTCAGCACTGAGGTCTTCTATCACAGACAAATACACAGAAAAGGCACCTCTTTCACTTCAAAAGTCACCCAACTAAACCAGGATCTAAGATAATGGTTATCAGCTTCTTGCCAATAATATTCCCATTTTCCCTCCCTCTCAACTTCCACGTATTGGAAGAAGCCACGGTGGTGTGGATGAAGAGCAGGAGGTGGTTTCTGCACCAACAACCCTCTATTCTTGTTCCATTTCAGACTAAGGACACCAAATCCTTCGTGCTGAGTCAGGATTAACTGCTGTGCAGCGGGATGGGAACCCTTCAAGGAGCCGCAGCCAACACTGGAGGCTCCGGCTGCCCCTGCCTTCAGTCCATCAGCTCTGGGTGTCATGCCTTGCACTCTGCCTCAGAGCAAACTGCTGCAGCTGTGCTTCAACTCTCCCAGTGCTCCAAAGGAAATCCCCTTGTCTCCTGCCCCAGCTGCTCTCGGCCTGTGCCAGCAGCACTTCTCTCCTGCCAAGGGACTTGGAGTGACACTTGGGAACTGAGCTTCATCCCACTGGGAAGGGCAGAGATCAGATGTGGTGATAACCGAGCACTGGGAATTCCGTGGCAGGATTTCAAGGCCAGGCTTGAGGAAGCTTCAAGGTGATTGCCAGGACTGAGAGGATTGCCAGGATCAGCCCTGGCTCAATGCAGAGGTACAAGTGAAGGATCGCCTCTGCTGCTTTTGAGCCATTTGCTTCTCTTTGTCCCTGGTGAACTGACCCAGGGCAACATCAGGATCACTGAGCTGCTTCCCAGATCCCAAAACTGGGATGAGATACTTGCAAGAGTGGGATCCCCAGTTCAAGCCCATGGTGCCAGGCAGGTGCGAGCAGACATCCAGAGACTACGGAGCTATGGAGCATCAAAAAGGCAAGAACTGCTCCCTGGGATCATCCCTGTTCATCCAGATTGCCATGGATAAACTTGCCACCACAGGAGGAAGAGCCTGGGATGTGTCTGTGGGCAGCAAGGGGAGGTTAAAATCCCCTCCTGTACTCAGCTGTTCAGCTTCCCCCCGAGTTTCCTCACATGGGGGAAGTGCAGGGGCACTTCCACATAGCACACGCTTCAGAGAGCTTTAAATAGCTCCAAGCTGGGGGAAAATATTCCTCTTTTGAACCACAAACTATTCCTGGCAACTGCTTAGTTAAGAAAAGGTCTATAAAAAGTCCAACTCATTCAAGGCAGCTGTAACTCTACATCACCACTGTTACAGGCTGGAAAATGCCCAAGGTGGTCACTCTTGTTGACTTTGCTAAGCAACATCTGCTTAAAAAACCCTCCTGCAATCAGCACAAGTGCCCCAGGCCTGGTTCTCGGCTGACTGAGCAACTCCGCACTTGCTGCAGTATCTGGTTGGGTCTGGGAACAAACCTGGGGCTCAGAGGGGACATGGTTGGGTTGAGCCAAGAGACCTGAGCTTCACCCTGGCTGCAAATCCCAGTGCAGACAGACTGCATCCCACTGGCACGTGGCCTTACCCTGGAGTTGTGTGATCACCAGATCACAGAATGGTTTTGGGCTGGAAGGGACCTTAAAGTTCATCTCGTTCCAACGCCCTGCCACGAGCAGGGATGCCAGCATGGGGAGAAGTATGTGCAAAAAACAGGCAAGGGTAAGCAGGGTCAGATATGACAGTCTGGGACTCCCGACATCACCTCCAAATGAGACTAGGAAAGGACTCTGGTGACAGAGAATTGTATAATAAAATAACTTCTTTGGTTTCTTTAGAAAACAACTTTCACACATGGTGTAAAAACAGGTAGTTAAGAAATACATTTCAAGCTGGGTGTACGAGTGACTTTGGGACAACTTCGCTCACCCTGTGCCTCAGCAGCAAACTCCCTTCTCAAACAAAAGCGTGACAAACGTACGTAAGTGAATCCTCTGTGGGAAATGCTGTTACATAACTAAACCCTCCAACAAACCCAAACTTACACAGTTTAAAACAAAGCGAGACAGTTTTCTATAAAGAGGACTGGGTTCTTCGCAGAAATAATGACCCTGGGTGCAGGTTTTTCTTCTGATAAAATATTGGGCTGGAAAATCAGTCAAGGGCTGGAAAATCAGTGGCCAACACCCAGAGAGCTCCCAGGAGCTGTGCTGGTGTAGGGACACTCTGCTCACCCATCCCATCCCACCGCTGCCACGGCACGGTGTCACTCCAACCCATCACTCATCTCTCATGCTGCTTTCCAAGTTACGCTTGGAAAGATGAATAAATTAATGAAGCCACAGAAGTAAAAAAAAAAAAAAAACCAAACCAAAAAGCACCCGAAAAGTCCAGTTCGTGCCCTCAGGGCAGCAGGAAGCGCTTGCGGACCTTCTCCTCGATGGAGTGGAGCTTGACAACACGCAGCGCATCCAGCAGCTCCTTGGTGACCTCGTAGTGCTCCTCCTCTTTCTTGTGAGTGAGGAAAGTCCGGAATTTCTCCTGGATGGCTGCCCTGGTCCATGGTTGCTGCTTCCTTGGTGAGCGCTCCAGGATCTGCTGCAGGCGCTTCAGCTTCTTGACGGGGATGTTCTGATACACCACAAAATCTATCATGGCTTGTTCGCAGTCGTCGTCCTCCACGGCTGGTGGGGGGGAAAAACAGCTGGAGGTTAGAAGGAAGAGAGCCTGGGATACAGGAGAGCAGGACACAGCCCTGCCAAGCCTCTCCATGGGACAGTTGCCCAGGGAGGTGGTGGATGCCCCATCCCAGGAAGTGTTCAAGGCCAGCTTGGACAGGGCTTGGAGCAACCTGTTCTAGTGGAAGGCTGAACTTCCCACCAGTGACCCAGGCTACACGTGGCAGTTGGAAAACAACGTGTAAAAAGTTCCTGTAATTCTGAAAAAGAAGCAAATTCACCTATTCCAGGCTCCTCCCCGTCGGGGAGTAGAGAAAAAGTTCAGAAAAATCAGGAGTAATTGCACTAAGTGTTTACACATTGTTTTTCCTGTAAGTTTCTGTCCTCCCATGCAGATTTGTACATCTCGTGACAGGACAAGCCCCGAGCGCAGCCCCAATCAGGGCACTGGGACAGATCTGGCCCCAGCTTGTGGAAGCTGCTGGAGGGCATCCAGCATAAGGAATGAATGAAAACAAAGAATTTTCAAGAGACCAAGGCCAAAGGATTACTCAGTCAAGGAGAGAGAGATTTGCTCAGTTTCATGCTGTTGCAAACTGGGAACGGTTTCTCTGGTTATAATGGGGTGGGTTGGGCTCCACTGCTCAGGCTGATGACAAGCAGGTCCCTGTGTGCCTCCTGAGTGGAATCATGACAAACTAGAGTTAAAAATACCCTTCAGCTCCCATTGCTGGGGCCTCCTCTCTATAAATAGCTGCAAGGGACCGGTCTGGCTGCAGGGCCATTGCCTGACGCACATGCTGCTGATGCTGCTCCCACCTGACCACCCCCAGGACCGTGCCCTGCTGATGACAGAGCTTTCCATCTCTCTGCAGAGGGATCATGCTCCTGGCAGGGAACTCATGGTGTGAGTCAGGATTCATACGGAGAAATGCCTGGGTTGGTGTTGCCAGGAGAGGATGGAAAGGCGGGAGCTGATGGGGAAAACAGTCCCCGTCACTGTCACTGGAGCCAGCCCTTTGCTCTGCCATGCACCTATTCTTTTGCCAGATGGTCCTCAAGGTCTCCTCCCAACCCAAGGTTCTGGGATTCTCTGATCTGTGCCCACTGGCTCCTCCTGCCTGACCCTCCACCTCCGCTGAGGCTCATCTGTACCACCATGGTGACACGGTTGAATCCACATCTCTACTTTTTCAGCTGACAGGTCAAAATCCACCCTCTGATTAACCCTGGACTCTGCTCCTTTCAATCTGCACGACACCAGGCTATGCTGCAATAAAAGCTTCCGGAAAATAGGCTGAAGCCCGGGAAAAGGGAGCACAGGATCCGTGCCAGGAGCCAAGCTGGATGCCCCAGGAAGTTTGCTCTTGCCCCGGCAGCATCATGGTCCTGGCACCCCATGCGCCCACAGAGCTGTGGCTCACCTGGTCCCTGTGTGGTGTTGCCTCTCCCCAGTCTGCAGGAGGTGCAGAGGGTGTCGTGGAACCTGTTGCCCTGAACGTTGGTCACCTTCCCCTGCTGTTCACAGTCCTGGTGTGCCTGGCACCGGTCGGTGCTGGAGTTGGAGGAGAAAAAGCCGGGGGGGCACTCGTGGCACTTGGTGTCCTCAAAGGGGGTACCTGTGCACGGAAAGACCGGGGGACTGTCAGGTGACAAGCTGGGAGCAGAGACAGGAGCTGATGCCAGACACCACTGGAGCGTGAAGGGGGATGTTTTGGAAATGATCACTGCCTGTAACTCCCCAGGGCACTGCACGTCCCTGGGTGAGGCGAACAGCAATGCTTTCCCCAGCCTTCTCCCAAGCCCATGCTGGTAAATTGTCACCAGCCCCCTGACACAACAGGACGCCTCATCTGCTATGAAAAGGGCCACCTCCCGGGTAGCAGCTGGGCCAGTGGGTGAGCTGCCAAACCAGCCCTTCTGTTCCCAGTGCAGCCAGAGGCTCCCAGCCAAGTGAAAGTAAAAGTCACCGAGGAGATGAAAGCACACTGTCACTTCCCACACCGGCTCCGGGCCAGCCCTGCCCGTGGTGTCACAGGGACAGTGCCACGCAGCCAGGATTGCACCAGACGTCTTGCACGTTCCCTAGGAGCAAAGGGAGGGGCCCTGACGCAGCAGATTTCACACCCCTTTCACCTGCTTTTCACAGATTTGTTTGGCTTTCCCAAGATAAGTCTGATCTTTCAGGTCCCTCCCAACCCAAGCCGTTCTAAGTCCTAGCCAGCCCAGCTGTAACCCCAACACTTGACCCACTACTTGTAAAGGGGAAACCCCAAAGAGGCTGATTTCCCCCAGGGGGATCAAAGCCTCCCATCCAAACATCAGCACTGACAGCCCCAGGGTCCTTGCTGTGGGGTTCAGGTGGCTAGGCTGGGGTGCAGTCCTCCCCACACAAGAAGCCATTTGTAAAAAATGAATTATAATAACAATCAATCAAAAAAATTGCTTCTCCTCAAAATGCTCAGCTTGCTCACACAGCTCCTCAGTCCTGCAGCCAACACTCCAGACTAATGTCATGTTTTATTTCAAAGAGCTTCCCTCTATTGCTTGGAGACCTACTTCCCCTTTCACTGCTTTACTGCATTTTGTCATGTCCTACAGAAAATTAAACCCCAAACCTCAACCTTCAGCATCAACTGAAGTCAACAAGTATTTCTCCTCTGGCAGTTGAGCCTGGAGCTCTTCCATGCCGTGGATGGAAGGACTTCAAAAGCCTCTGCACTTCAAAAGGCTCCACAGTTAAAAGTGTTAAGCAAGATACTGCTGGGTTTGCTGGTGCTGCCCACGCTGGTTTGTTTGTACCCACCTGTGGTTTCCAGGCAGACCTTGGTCCTTGGTGAGCAGGGGGGAGCAAGAAAAAGGGGAAAGAGGAAAAGCTGCTTGTAGGCAACTTGTGTTTTCAGACAGTTTCCACACATACACACAGAGCAACTAAGGGACCAGAGAAACCTGTACTGGGGAAACAATGGGAAAATAAGCCCCCTAAAATCTCTTGGGAGTTACATCACAGAAGGAGATGGATTCTCAGACTCATGAATTGAAACAAAGCTGATTTTATGGGTTTGGAACCTGGCCATGTATCCACTGCATGTTTTCGACACAAATTGTTCTCCAAATTGCTCAATGAAAACCCACAAAACCCAGCCCCAGGGCTATACACATCCACCAGCCCCGCCCTTGCATCATCAGCCACCTTTTTCAGTCCAGACAATCAGCATTACCAGCTCCTGGGCTACCTGATGCAGGCAGAAGGGAACTCTTGGAGGAGCAGGAGCAACTTGGACCTTCCCACCTGTCCAGAGCCACACAGGGCCAGCAGCTGCTCCGGGGATGGGCAAGTCACAGCCTGTTGCAGCAGGTGAGGCAGGTACCTGGGATTGCCACGTCCCACCTAAGCGTGGTGCTGGGGATTTCACAGGCTTTCAGAGTGAAAGCTGGGGAAAAACCCAACCAAATTCCTCCTTGGAAAAAAACCCTAGGAACAGTTTCACATGCCAGCGAGGATGGCAGTGTGATAGGGAGCTAAAAGGGAGTAGGTCAGGCTATGGGCAAGCATTGGCTGCTGTATTTCTCCTTAACTCTTAGCTCCAGTGGGGATTTTGGGATGTGAGAAGCTCCTTGTGAGCACGCACAGCACTGCCTGCCTGGGTATTTACCTGGTTTCTCCACGCCGGAGCCCGGCGGGCACTTGGAGTGCCTGATGCAGAGCTCCATGTCCGAGTAGTATCCCTCCTGGCACTGGCAGACGCGGTTGTGCGTGGCATCGCACTGCTGCACCTCCACCTGCTTCTCCCCGCAGATCACGTTACAGTACCGGCACTTCTCCAGGTAATTCCAGTACTGCGTGTAGTGCAGCTCCGGGCAGGGCTCGCACACGGTCGGGCTGTCCCTGCTGCAGTGCCGTGACACGAAGGTCCCCGGCGGGCACTGCTGGCATGTGAGCCTCTCCCTCGTCACAGCGTCCTTCCATGGGTACGTGGGCTGGGCGCTGCAGCCGAGCTCAGCCAGGAACAGGAGGAGAGGGGGGAACATCCACTACAGCAAAGACAGCGCAAAGAGCCCTGAGCTCGTCCTCTGGCAGAGGCGGGAGCAGCAAACGCGGCTGCTGCTGTTATGGAATTTGTTATTGTTGTGGGTACGAGAAGTTATCCTCCCCTCCCTGTGCTGTCCCCAGCCCCAGGGGCAAAGCATCGGGGAGGAGCTGCTGCCCCCTGTGCCTCCCCATTACTCCCCCCCCTTGCCATCCCAGGTGACAGAGCATCCTTCCCAAATCCATTTGTGGTGCCTTCATAACCCCTCTTTCAGAACTCAAGGCAGGTCCAGTACATTTCCCTCTTTCACCTCAGTCAGTTCCCCCAATTTGGGATAAGAGAGACCTTGGCAGATCAAGAAGCAGAAGGGAAGTTTTCCAAACCAGGCAATACACAGCATGCACCATAGGAACTCTTAACTTTTTTTTTGGAAACCCAGATGCTCAGGATAGTACTGGAGAATCCCAGAGCTTGTTTATCCTCCCCTTCCTTTTCAAAGCACGTGTGCCCAACCTGACGAGCAGATGATACTTTACCTTGGACAGATGCCTCAGACTCGGCATGTGGCAGGATGGCATCACACCGTGGGGCTTCTGAGCGCCGGGATCACAAACCTGAGGAGACAGAGAAGGTTTTTCAGGGGCTGGGTCGGAGCTCCTCTCGGCGGCAGTGGGTCCAGTCCAGCCGGCCAGCAACAAAATAGAAAGCGGGAGAATGGGAAGGGCAGATAGGAAAGGGCTGTTGGGAGGAGCTGATAGGGAAGGGCTGTTGGGAAACACTGGGTTTCCTCGCCTGCTTTCCTCCGAGTCAGCCCTTCCTCCCACGGAGATGCCGGCTCTTCCCAGCCCGGGGACGGAGCAGAGCCTTATAGCGGCTGCGGGTGGGAGGCTCTGACCGCACACCCACGCAGCCTGACACGCGCAATCGCCCAGGGTGAGGGAAGGTCACCCCCAGCCCACCGCAGCCGAGGGGGAGCAGAAGTGAGTGAAGTGGTAGGGCAGCAGCCAGGGTCTCTCTTTCCTCCCCTTCCCTCCCTCGTAGGAGAGACTCCTCTTGCGCAAGCGACTGCTCCATCCCCCTCCATACCTCTCCCTCCCCCCGAGACTCCATCCCGGACCCCGCAGCCTTCCCGGACTCCCCGTTGCGGCGGCACCGGCTCCGCTTTCCCGTCCCGGCGCTCCCCCTTTTCCCGAGCGTCGCTTTCGCTCTCGTTTCTGCGCTTGCCTCTAAAAGCGAAGCTTTCGGGGCGATCAAGTGCGTTTGCCTGCGCGGAGGAAGGAGGCAGGTGGCATTCGCACAGTTTTTCCAAAGCTCTGGAGGTTTCACAGGGGATCGGTGTGGAATTGTTTTCTGGCAGGGGAAAGGCTGGGAAATTCCCCCCGCGAGCGCCCCGTTCCCCGGCTGTAAATGCCAAACAACTTCCCAGTAACAGCAGTTGCCTCTCGCTGTCAGGGCACAGTTTGCCCGCCAAAGGCCGCCCAGAGGGGCCGATTCTGGCCCGAGCTGGAGGTGGTGGAACTGGCTGTGGGGATCATCCCCCCTGCTCTGCCAGGGGCTCTGGAGCGAGACCCCATCCCAGTCCCTCACCCTCCGAGGTCACCGACCCTGCCAAAACAGCCCCGATCTCAGCGCTTAGGCACTGCAGTCCTAACGCCGGCTCAGAGCTTCAGCCCTGCCCTTTCGGGAGCACCGAGGATGACACTGTGTCCAGCTGTAACACTGAACACTCACAGGTACCTTCTGTAGGGCCACGCCACAACACCCAGCAGCTGAGGGGGTCAGCACTTAAATCCCTTACAGGTGGCACTGCCAAAAGTCTTGGACCTCAAATATTTCAGTGGAAACTGAACTCAGCTTTGCAGGTACAGAGCACGGACTGCTGCCTGCTTGCCCCCTGAACAGGCACTGGTGAAGAGTCAAAACCAGATCACATGCTCAAAAAACAAATGCAGAATCTCTGGAAATGCGAGGGAACCACAGTGAGGACCTGAGAGGACGGGGTGGTTTTCTCCCCAGGAGCCAGCAGCCACATCATTTTGCAGATCAGTACAGAGAATTAACAACCCTGCATTTGCCTGCTGCAAGAGGGGAAGGGGCCTCTCACCTCCAGCTGTCAGTCAGTGGGGCTGAGGATGGAGACTCTCCTGGACTTCATTCTTAACATTCTTAAAATCAAACCTACAAGAGCTAAACACACCATTCACCAAGAAAATCAAACCTAGTTCTCTGCTACCCGGAAGGAGAAGGAAACCTTGATGATTGGGAAGAATCCAAACCTCCTTCCAGTAAGTTCAGTTTCTACCCACCAAGGTTAAAGAAAGTCCTCAGACTCCAGCAGGAGCCAAGGGGGGTCAGAACTCTGGTCTGACAGCAGGGGCTGGGCTGTGTTTATTTGCACTTTACACAGAACAGGTGACGGGCTGAGTTTCACTCGCCACTCTAAAATCGGTTTTAATTTTACTGCGGGCTCTTATCTCCCTCTCCAAACTAATTCTGATGATATGTAACTTGTTTTGACACAATCCTGGAGCTGAAGACTGCCAGGGCTTTGCTTCGTCAGTATGTATCATCTCAAGAATTAGTAAATAATTTCCCAGCACTCCCCGGAGACTGAGGCCCAGCCCCTTGAGGGATGGGGGGTTTTTTTGGATTGAACTCACCACTAGACTGGACCCAGAAGGAAGCCCAGCTCTGAGCTCACCTGGATGGAGAGTTTCAGCAGGGGAAAGGCAGGCATTTCCTTCTCCAGAGGCAGAGATACGACTGCAATTTTCCTACCCTGGGTTTCACGTGGAACCCACAAGGTACATGGAGCAAAAGCAGGTGGTACATCCTGATGGCAGTCCCTGTGTCCATGCCATGCACCTGCCAGGACAATACTCTGAGTGTGCAGCTTCTCTCCCCACTGCAGTGCCTGCACCAGCAACTATTTCTGTTGTGAATTTATCAGTGACAAAAACGTGTCGCGTGGACGTTTCTGGAGAGCGAAACACCAAATTAGTGGGACAGAAAGGGCTTCCAGGCAACCTCAAACTTTCAGGGAGATCAGAATCTGGTAGAACAAACTTTTTCTACTAGCCCAACAAACCGCCCAGAACAAGTTTATTGGTCACTGCCTGATCATCAGAAAGCAACAACACTACTCACTGCTGACTCTCTGACCCGTGGAGTGAGCATAGAAAAGGAATTCTGTATCATATTTACATAACTCTGACTTCACTCAGGGCATCATTTCACCCTTCAAGACATTCAGCAACACCACTTTCCAAAACCATTCCTGGAAAATCAGAAAATCCACAAAGCAAAGAAATTTTTCAGTAGCCACTTTGCCAACCAAAGACATCTGTTTTGAGTTTTCTGTTTTGGTTTGTTTTTTTTTTTGGTTTCTTTCCTGAGTCCTTCCAGCTTTTTTTGGGAGGGAGGGGTGAAAACCAGCAGGAAAGGTTTGTTCCATGACACATTACTAAAGTTTCAGACAATGTTCCAGGTCTAGTCATAGCACTGCAAGGCAAGGGGCAACTAAGAGATTAATATCCACTTTCTTCTTGATATGTAGCCCATGTGTCATTTGCTTCCAAAAATCAGCAAGGAGTGTCTAGGATAGGTTTTCCTTTCCCCAAGCATTCAGCAGTTTGCATCAGTTCCTCCAAGCACCTAAAAGCAATATAGATTCTTCTGAAACAATTCTTGTTTTCGCTTTCTGGTCTTCATAAATAACAAACTGCTTTCTGTCCCTCCGTCTTGTAAATTCAACCAGTTTCAAGATGACAGAATATCACTGTGGGGGACCCTCTTCTTCCAGTGTCACAGAATCACTGAATGGCTTGGCTTGGAAGGGACCTTAAAACTCACCCAGTTCCAGCCCCCTGCCATGGGCAGGGACTCCTTCCACTATTTCAGGTTGCTCCAAGCCCCGTCCAACCTGGCCTTGGACACTTCCAGGGATGGGGCAGCCACAGCTTCTCTGGGCAAC
>JAWMRA010000050.1:7341039-7410327 GCA_035584735.1 Pseudotriccus pelzelni | reverse complement strand
CCCGATGCACTTGCCACCCCCATCTGTGATCAGGGCATGGCCTGGCCACGCTGTTTGGTATTTGCTTTGGAAAAGACCCACACCGCTTGTCACCTTGGGTAGAGGTGATGCCCTAAACACGCCTTCTGGAAAGTGGCTCTTCTGGGGGATGGATGAGCTGCAAAGACCTGGCTGCTCTAGGAAATGGTGGTGAGGTCCAACAAGACGGCACAATGTGACTGGGGGAGAGCAGGAACGGCTCAGGGCACTCTTCTGTTTGTCTCTGTTATTTACTGCAGAAATCCTAAGAAGCATCAAGCCTGCTCCTCTTATTGGACAGAATCTCAGCTCCCAGTAAGGAGCCCAAATTATCTGCTTTGGATCTTTGTGTAAAAGTCAGGAACCAAAAGAGGTATTGACTCCTAGGGGCAGCTGGGGAGCTGCTTCTCTGCTGTAGCATGAATGGGAACCAAAAACATTCTAAATCCTTTTTTCTTGGTCCATGTTTATTTTATTTTTTTTTTTCTATTTCTGAAGTATATTTTAAAATCCATTATTAGTTTTCCCTTACTTTCTTCCTGGGTAACCTAGATGTATATTTCTAATTTTTTTTTTTTTGGAGGGGGAGGGAAGGGTGGTAGGATAAAGTAAGATTTACAGGAAAACATTATTCTCTATTTATAAACACAAAGCAATCTCTCTTCAAAGAGCATTGCAGAGGTTTCTCTGACTGCTTACAACCCTGAAAAGATGACACAATGGGAGCAGGAATGGGATTCTGCATCTTTGTGCACATCCTTTGAACCACTGATGAGGTGGTGCTGCACTGTTGATTCCCCTCTATTTAGAGGAACCACCTGCTTTTCTGTTGTTTAGGTCTTGCTAGCACTGGCCAGAAACCCTGGTTCACGAGGGCAAAGCATTTATGGCTGCTGACCCTCCTTGTGTTGATCTACTCGGTTTGAAGTAACAGTTGCCTTGGGATATGGTTTGCCTTGGAATAGGACTCTAATCCCAGCAAATGCGGAGAAAACCTTGAAACAAAATGCAGCTTGTAACTAAAATGTAAAACTTGTGACAGCTGACAAAGGAAATACTGAAATGAGAATTAGCTGCAGTGATTGGAGGCTTTATGTTATGCTTTGCTTGGAAAATCCAGTGCACTTGATGTGACCCCTTTGGATAATTAAGTTGTGGCTGAGCCGAACGTGGGAAGGAGGGTGGCCTGTGACCATGCCAGTGTTAACTGAGAGCTTGCTGTAGTAAGGCTGCCAAAAAGGGAGGGTCCTCAATGCTTTCACCCCACGCTGCCATAAGCATTCAGACAGGGAATTGGGTCCAGGCGGAAAACTGCCCTGGGAGAGGAATGGATCGCTCCTAAAGCCGGATCAGTCGCTGGGCTGGGCAGTGTGGGGCTCTTTGTGCTGGTGGGGCTGAGAGGCTGGAGAAGTGTAGGGTCACGGAACCACAGGATGGTTTGAGTTGGAAGGGACCTTTAGGATCACATTGTTCCAGCCCCTGCCATCAGCACGGACACCTTCCCCCATCCCAGGTTGCTCCAAGCCCCGTCCAACCTGGCCTTGAACACTTCCAGGGATGGGGCAGCCACAGCTTCTCTGGGCAACCTCTGCCAGGGTCTCCCCACCCTCACAGGGAAGAATTTCTTCCTGCCTAATATCCAGTCTAAACCCGACATAAACACCCTCCCAGCAGGTGACAAGGTTGCTATTTAGTGATGCCAAGTGATCTACAAAGGCAGAAATCTTGAGACATCCTCTCCAAGACAGGTCAGGAATGACAGCCTCATTAAATTCAGTTCCTTATTAAAACTAAGTGAGGGCAGATCAGCCACAGACAAGGACCAAGAGAAAGAATTTCCAGGATGAAGGGACAGAATGTACCCTCAGCAACTTTGCTCCTCAGTATAAGAAAGGCAAGGAGCTACTGGAGATGGTCCAGCAGAGGCTACAGAGATGATTTGGGGTCTGGAGCATCTCTTGTATGAGCACAGGCTGTGGGAGCTGGGCTTGTTCAGTCTGGAGAAGAAAAGACTGGGAGGGGGTTCTAGTTAATCATATAAACATCTCCAAGGTGCTGTCAGGGGATGGTGCCGGACTCTTGCCAGTGGTGTCCAGTGACAGGATGAGCAGCAATGGCCAAAAACTAAAAAGAAATTTCACCTCAACATGAAGAACTTTCCATGGAGGGTGGCAGAGCCCTGGAACAGCATTGTTTCTCTGCCCTGTGTCACCAACAATGGAGCATTCCCAGCTAGGAACAGTCTGCAGATTAAAACAACTCCAGGAAAAACCACAGTTAGAAACGTATTTCAGTTGAAGGGGAAAAAAGAAGTGTCATAACATTTGTTCCAGCCGATCCCACGCATCTTTTTAAGTCTTTCCTTTAGTCTTGCTGTACCTGGCAGCGTTTTTGGAGCCCGTAGCAGGTAATTTCCATCAGCAAAACTGACCAAAACTATGTGGCACTGCCCTTGAAGATGCTCAGAGCTCATGGCTGTGCTGTGGTTTCCCTCCAGTGGCACGAGCAGTCAGCTGCAGCTTTCCTGGGAGAGACCTTCAGAGAGAACCAAGCACTGAACTATCCACCAACAAATGACATTTTACTGCTCACTGTTCCCAGTCTCACCCTTCCCCCTGCTCGTCCTGGCCAAGGCACACACCAAGAATTAAAAATGGGTATTGAAAAGGAGTGACAGGGACCTGCTTGGGAGCAGCTGAGGGACTTTGCCCCAGTCAGAAAATCCAGATCGCTCCAAAAAGGCAAAACCATGAGCCTGATCTGCTGCCTCTGGGAGCATCTTTTATTTATTTTAAAAAACCCACTTCAACAATGCAGGAGCTGTTATTTAAAAAGCAAAGGAGAACTAAGGATGATGAAAAGCACTCGGCACAACTTGTGAAGGTTCAACCCCTTGACCAAGAAATAAAGTTAAGCACATTTCAGGAATGGAGCTGCTTTGGTGACACCAGTTTTGAATTCTATAACAAGGGAAGTAAGAACCTTTGTTAAAAAGCAACTCGTTTGTCAGTTGTATCAATTATTAACAATAAAATTTTATTAGGATAAATCTTTCCAAATTCCATGGATATAAAAATCACCAACAGGGCATAAGCTTTCTATTTGTTCTTACCAGGACCACTGAGACCAAATACCCAGTACTTTTTATATCTGATAATTTCTTTTAAACTTTTTTTTAAAATAAAACTAAACCCAAATAAGACAGAATGTTGTTGGGGTTTTTTTACAGTCTTATTTACAGCAGCTATGTTAAACTTAAAATTGATACAATTTTCCAGGTTAACCACTTATACCCACTACTCACAGAGAGTGAAAGTATTAAGGAATTTTTTTTAACCTAACACGATATATTTTTTAAGTTTTAGATTGTTTCCAGGAAGAAAAAGGAACTAATCAAAAATCAGGCAACACAAACACCTGGAAATACCAGCACTGAGCAGAGAATAAAGGCTCCTTAGAAGCACTTTCAAAAAATCCCAGCAGGCTGGAAGACGGAATCAGGCTTTGGGGTGCAGAGACGAGAGGGATCTTCTGCTCACCATCCACCACTGGGACATTTCTGTAAAAAATGATCCTTTCAGTATCTTTTGCTATTGGAGACAGTGGGTGCTGCCAAGCACCAAACAGTGAATGTGAATCACCTCTTCCAGGAACACCAGTGTGGTATGGATGGGTAGTCTGGCCCCCTTAGCCAGCTCAGTTCCACTGTAACAGCGTTCCTGGGGTTTTTCCAGGATCTGGTATTACCTGAAGGGCACCTAAGGATATAAAATTTCAGCCTAGGAGTGGCCACAGGAGAATTCACAGGCTAAAACAAGTAAAAAGTTAACCTTCTTGGTTCTAACAGAAGACAATGTCCTGCTTCCTTTTCTGCAGCGAGGCCTTTCAGGCCCGATCCCCTCTGCGGGAAGACGATACGTGTTGGTGCATCGTAATCCAGAGGAAAGGATCAAAGGGATTTACATGAACCTCCATCCTGCTCCTGCTCCGTGGGAGAGCTGCAGCACAGCCACCACCTTCTGCTGGGCACAGGGGGCTTGTTGCCCTCCTTGTGGGTGGGATTATGACCAAAAGAAAACCTGGAGTAATCGCTTCCTCTTCACGTCACTGCGGCACTCGGGGCACTTCCTCACCACCTGTAGAAACCAATGAACAAAACACAAGGATAACGTATTTTTTATGGAGGAAACACCAAAGATGGAGGGAATTTTTATGTGGGCAGACAGTGATGGGACGAGGGGCAGTGGTTTTAAATGGAAAGAGGGCAGGGTTAGATCAGACTTCACAGAGAAATTCTTCCCTGGGAGGGTGGGCAGGCCCTGGCACAGGTTGCCCAGAGAAGCTGTGGCTGCCCCATCCCTGAAGTGTCCAAGGCCAGGTTGGACGGGGCTTGGAGCAACCTGGGCTAGTGGAAGGTGTTCCTGCCCACGGGGGACATAGATGAGATGCGCTTTAAGGTTCCTTCCAAGCCAAACCATTCCATGATTCTACGACATTAAATTTCTCTATCACGTTTTGTCCAATATGAACCACAAGCCACACTACTCAGATCTCCTATCTGCCATTTGCATCCTCAGTGTTTCCATGCAGTTATTTCATTGCCAGTAACCAAAAGAAGAAGAAAGAGCCTCCCAGCAAAGTGGCACCAAACTTTACAGCAGTTGTCTCAGGTTAATTACAGCTATGACACATCTGGACGACTAAAACATAGGAACAAGGAAATGCAGAGCTGCAAGAGCTGCTGTGAAGTTACAGCTGTACTTTTCAGTAAAGTCCCCTCAAGTGGCTCATGAGTTCCCTGAATTCCTGCTTCCTCCTGCACAGATGGGAAGGAAGAGTGTCCTGGGCATACCCGGACACGGGTGGCACACGTGGTCGTGATCAAGAGCTTTGCACATTTATTTCTTCATAGCAACCCACACCTTTCTCAGCAGGAGACACGAGGGCATGTGAGGCACCACTTCTCCACTCAGGTTTCAGTTCGCTTCTTCCCTAACCTTCAGTTTTAAAGTCATTTGACCCGCACGTGAATCCCACCCGCTCTTTTCACAGCTTGCAAGTTACTGGTAAAACTAAAATGCTCTGCTGACATCAAAGGGGAGACGGGAAAAAAACCCAACAAAACCTTTTAAAAAATTACTCTTTGGGAGAAGACTGCCACGTCAGGAGGCTAAAACGATGGTCACCTACATCAGTGGCACTGCACAAACTTCCCTGCCGTGTGGAAGTTCATCATTAAAATCACAGAATGGTTTGGCTTGGAAGGGACCTTAAAGCTCATCTCATTCCAACCTCCCTCATTCCAAAAACACCTTCCACTAGCCCAGGTTGCTCCAAGCCCTGTCCAACCTGGCCTTGGACACTTCCAGGGAAGGGGCAGCCATAGCTTCTCTGGGCAACCTGTGCCAGGGTCTCCCCACACTCACCAGGAAGAATTCCTTCCTAATATCCCATCTAATCCTGTCCTCTGTCAGGGTAAAGACACTGCAAGAAAGGGTGCAGACTGCAAGGTAGGCTCTGCCAGTAGGATTTTGGTTCTAGAAACATGACTTAAAATACCATAAATGGAGGGAGAGGTGAAAACTCACTTTACCTCCCAGCAGAGATTTGCCAAAGACAGTTTTAAGTGTAAAATACAACTGTGAAAACTGATATGATTTGCCTGTATTATAAATAGTCCAAATGAGAATAATTCAGTCTCTCTGGAAGAACTGCATGAATAAATGATGCACTTAAACACAGGAAAGCAGCAGCAGAGCTCTGGAGAAAAAGCAACATCCCAGAGCAGCATGTCCTGGCCCAGTCTCTGTTTCCCCAGCACAGTGAATCACCCAACATGCTCCAGCACTAATCCCCATAATACCCCCAACAGCTGCAGGGAATTCTGACTGCTCTTCCAAAAGCTTCTAAAAGCCTCCAAGCCCATCCACTGCCTCTCCCCACCACTGTTTCACCACAACAACAAATTGGAAGAGACCCTGCATTGTGAACCAGGTTCTTAGTCACTTCCTCGGGGGACAGTAAGCACCAAGGGGCTTTTGAGCTGAAAAAACAGTGAGTAAGTTGTTAGCAAAGAGAAAAAAAAAGGAGTTTTTAAACGCAACCCAGTCAGAGCTGACAAAGCCCGATGCCATCTGATGAGAGCTCAGAGCTCAGCCCTGGTTGCTCATTTCCTGCTGGTAAAGGCAACTCTATCCCGAACACATCCCTGTCACGGATGGAGCCCGTTGCCTGTTTGACCTCCCACAGCGTTAGTGGGAATGAGGACGGATGTGTTAGGAGATGGATCCTCTGGGACTGGTTTCAGAGAAACAGGGAATACTCTTCCTGTTTGCAATCCTGGTCTCTCCCAGGAGGCTGTGCTGCCTTCTCAGCTCCAGGACCAGCAGAGAACAGCTCTGCCTCAGCACTCTGCCTCACCATTTCTGCATCAGTCCAAGTAATATTCTAATCTACAACAGGTTTAGGAATTAGGAAGAATTTCTCTGTGGAAAGGGTTGGACAGCACTGGAACGGGCTGCCTGGGGAGGTGACGGGGTCACCATCCCTGGCAATGTTCAAAAGACGTGTGGATGTGGCACCTCAGGACGTGGTTCAATGGTGAACAACAGTGGTGGTGGTGGTGGGTTGATGGTTGAACTTGATCTTAAAGGTCTCTTCCAACATTAACCATTCTATGGCTCTATTTGACTTTTCATTAGCCAAATGACACTTGAATCACACCACGAGCCACTTAAGACTCATGCACACAGACGACATTCATCACCACAAAGATATGCCACAAGTAAGATTATTCAGGTAAGTGACAAAGATTGAAATCATTAATGATAAATGACCCACAGGGAATGACTCGTTTCCTCAAACGTGGTTTTGCACTGGATATCTGGATAGAAGAGAAGGAATACTTCCACTTGGAAGGGACCTACAATGATCCCCTAATCCAACTGCCTGAGCACTGCAGGATCCAACAGAAGTTAAAGGGCACTGGAGAAATGACCAGCTCTCTAGGAAGCCTCTTCCAGTGTCTGATCGCCCTCTTGGAAACGAATGTTTCCTAATATCCAGTCTGAGCCTCCCTGATAGAGCTTTGAACCATTCCCATGCATCCTGACACTGATCCCAAGGAGAAGAGCTCAGCACCTCCCTCTCCACGTCCCCTCCTTGGGAAGCTGCAGAGATCCACGAGCTCATCCCTCAGTCTCCTTTCTCCAAACCAGACAAGCTCCGAGTCCTCAGCCACCCCTCCCAGAAGGTGCCTTCCAGCCCTTTCCCACCTTGGCTGCCTCGTCTGGATGCCCTCAAGCGCCTGAGTCTGAAAGACAATCTAATCCAGTAGGTCAGACTACTCTAATCTCTGGTCTAAGAGATGTCAGTCAGATAAGAGAGTCATTAAAAAAAAAAAAAAATCAGTCTGAGAAAGTTGTCATTTGTCTATGAGCTATGAAAACAAACATTCACTTGAGGATTAAGAAGAAATCCAGACCTCAAAATGAACAATTTCAAGATGAAAATCACAGAAGAGGGTGGTTCAATTGCTCAATATATAATAGTACTAATCCTTGCATTCTTAAACTGATGAAACAACAATTACAAGTTCCATCTTACTGGTAAAAGGAATGAGTTTTTCCCCAGACATTTATAAGGTCAAAATTTATGGGCTGAGATAATCTAACCACACTGTGGGATGCTAAAATGCTTGCCTAACCAAAAATAACTCCCCAGGGAGCTCATTCTGTTCTTAATCAACTCAAGTCTCAAGCAGCAGAGGATATAAACACACACTAGTAAAATTCTTGCTGTGACTTTGTTGGGGCCCTTTCTGCTGCAGAGGATTCTGCCTGTCAGATGTTCATCCCCATTACACTTTGGCATAAATGGAAAAATTAAATATTCAGCAGCAAGGCCTATTCAAAGACTGCCAAATCTGCAGCAGACATGAGATGTCTTTCTTTGGGTTTCTTTTACTTTCTTGCCTATATCCCTTAAAATCGAAAACTTTTGCGTTTTAACATTTTTGAAGAAATATGACAGAACAGACCAAGCTACATCCTCTTACCCAAAGAATTCCGGCCACCAACTTACTCAGCCGGGAAAACCAACAGACAGGATGACACAGGAGGCACTTGAGCAAGGAATTTAGGATCACAGATTCACAGAATCATTTGCCTGGGAAAGACCCATTAAGATCATCAAGTCCAATGGCTGACCCAGCGTTGCCAAGGCCACTGTTAATCCACATCCTTCGGTGCCACATCTACACATCTTGAATCCCCTCAGGGATGGTGAGTCAACCACTTCCCTGGGAAGCCTGTTCCTGATTTGCCTCATCTCATGACAGTGCTTTACAGTAGGATTTCGACGGGGAAAATGGTGAAAATAATTTAGAAAAAAAATTAAAATTAAGGTTGGTATATGAAAAACCACATTTTTTCAAGCTGACTCCACAGCTTGTTGCCTTTGTAGTTTTAGACAGGAAAACACGTGGAGGCAGCTCAGAAAGATGCAAAGGTGTAAAATCTCCAGCTTAAAGCAGAGGTCTGCCTCCAATCACACTGCAAAACATGGAAAATAATGAAATAAGTGATAAATCTTCCATTGGGATTTGGGTGTTCTTTCTGTAAACAGCAAAATTCTGTTTCTAGGCTTCTTCATGTGGTTCTCATGAAAAGCACAAAATTCACCAGCAGTTTTAGGAAAAATCAGACCAGTAAACAAGAGAACCTGTAAGAACTGCTCCCAGCATGTTTTGCAGCAAGTGAAGTCACATAATGGACATTTAAAGGGCACAGCATCCTCAGATTTGCAGTAAGAGCAGTAGAATCTTCCTAGAACAGAGGGGGGGTGGTGGGAAGAGGGGAAGAGAGAAAGAGGAAATGACTAAATTCCAGTAATCACCTGTGAAATTCTTATGCATCCACGTCTCCAGCGCAGCCCAGAAAACAATGGCCATTAACAGTGCAATACCTGGCCCCGTCACATAGTTTCTCTCACATGACCTCACTCCGTCTCCCCGGTGCTTCAGATCCCACTTAGAAACTCAGATTACATCCTTCCTTTACCAGGAAGTCGTAGAGAAAATATTCTGTAAATTCCCGGGAAACTATTGCACCATTGTGCTAAAGACAATGAAAGCACTTTGACAGCCCAGCAGAAGGTGCAGAAAGCACAAATTCTACTCAGCAAACCAGGCTAAGCCACGTTGCACCTGAGCAAACCACTCATCTCACAGACCATCAGTGCAATAATTCTCATTGCTGCAACTTACCTTTATTCCCAAGCATTGGAGAACGACATCCCCCCAGGTCTCAGCTATACCTACCACACTCCGGTTCCATATCCGGGGGAAAGACGGGCACGGCTCCAGGGTCTGTGGGTGCTCTCACGTTACCGGTTCTTTTGGATACTTCAGTCTTTGGCAACTCAAGTTCACTTTTCTGGCTAAAGCAGAAGGAGGGAATCTCACTCTGAAATTTCTCTGGCACCTCGCTCTTAGAAGTGGAAGCACCTGGGGATGAAAAGAGAAAGCCAACATACAAACCTGTGTCGTGCAGAACACGACACCCAGACTCTGCAGAACACGACCAGCAGTAAATTCAACTGTGTTGTCGTTGTGTAAGAAGAGAAACAAATTTGAAGAACTACTTTTTTGCCATTTTAGTTCTGTGGAAATTCTTCCTAGACAGAGTGGATCCACTCCTGCTCCCACCCTATTTAGATGAAAAAATTCTGCCTTCACCCTTGATACACTTCCAGTTTAAATGGCAAAACCGTAACTCATTTCTTCCTTGTTTCCTCGCACTTCCCCATCTCAGGTTACCTTTCATCTTACAGCCGTTTGGGTGGGGTATTTTTAACCTAATTTGGACACAACCAATGTATTTGATCCTCCTTTACATGCCTTGGGCAGGGAGGCTCCAGAGAATGAGATGGACTGTTCACATGGGCGTGGAGTGATAGCACAGGGGGAACGGCCTTAAATTAAAAGAGGGCAGGGTTAGATTGGGTATTAGGAAGGAATTCTTTATTGTGAGGGTGATGAGGCCCTGGCACAGGTTTGTCCAGAGAAGCTGTGCCTGCTCCATCCCTGGAGGTGTTCAAGGTCAGGTTGGATGGGAACTTGGAGCACCACTGGAAGGTGTCCCTGCCCACGGCAGGGGGGTTGGAATGAGATGAGCTTTCAGGTCCCTTCCAACCCAAACCAGTCTGTGATTCTATGATTCTAAGGCGGTTGAGCACGACCCATCATCAATAAATAAGACTCTAAACTTCAGGCAATGGTTCATTACCAACCTTGTACGTGGCTGATTCCTTCTGTGCACCAGCTCTCCAAGCCCAGGGGTTTCCCTCCACTTGGCACTGGCTGCTGCAGTTGCTTCTTCTCCTCACCACAGCTCATTCCAGTCAAATTCTTACACATCTCTCTGAACTGCTCTTTGTGCTGAGGACGCACAAACATGTAAAACCCTGGCAAAGGAAAACACGGTCAAATGCAGATGAAAATCAACGCCCGACCATGGAAGGCTCCTTTTTTTGGAGGGGAGAAATTCTTTGGAAGCTGAACAATATCAGCTATATTCTTCAGAGTATCTTCGGCTTGGTGCAACACTCGCCTTTTTTTTTTGTGGGTTTTATGATTACGGGGTTTTCCTTGCCAGAAGGCAGATGAGTACTCAGCGTGCAGAACAATCCCAACTGTTACCTTGAAATTCTTCTGGTTCTCTACAGCTCAGCATAAACACCCAGCTCAGCCCTCCACCTGACAACTGATCCAAGGAAATCAGGTATACACAAAACATCCGGAAAGACTCACAAAGGAAATTTCTTGCTACTGTTTGGTTGACAAGGATTCACAACACATACACAGAAATTCTACAAAACCCCAATTATGATTTATTGTCAAGTGCAGGCAATTCTAGCACAAAGTCTTCCGAGGTCAAAACATCTGCTTAGTAATGACAACTGCTCAAGGAGAGGTTATGACTCAGTGCCCCACAATTCGTTTCCTCCCCACTCTTCACTGTGTCAAGACTCATCCAACTAGTTAATGCACCAGAAAAACGAAGATATTTTCTGACAACGTACAGACTATGATATCTATTTAAGGTCAATCAATACTTATTTCCTAAAGACAACAAACAAAACTCTATCCGCATTTCCTAGCATACACCAAATGTGTGATTTCCTGCAGAGCAGTTCGCCCCAGAGACATGGGGGAAGGTGGAACTGAGGTGTCACACCACACAAGCCCCCTTCTTCTTCTTCTTCTTTAAACAATAAAGTCCAATTTCAAATTTTGAAAACCTGCAGCTTCCCAAATCCTTCCATCGTTAAACCCATGAAAGGAAAATAAAACAAGCCACTTCAGAGAAAATAAATTACGAAGCAATTCCATAACTAGTTCCAGGTAAGGCTCTGTAAAAGAATAATGAACCGAAAGTGTGATTGCTTTCCCCAGAACCTGGAAATGATTTAAGAGCTTAGCACCAGTACAGCAATCACACTGGTCATGAGAACAAAATTGAGTCAGCTCAATAGTCAGCACTGTTCTTTCTAAAGAGACAGTCAGTAATTGAGGAGAAATTTCACTGGTCATGAAAGCACCTGACTGAAGTTAGCTGAGCTGAAGGTTAAGACTGGAATTACTGAGGTCTTGTTTTCAATGGACAATTCCTAACTGAACAGACAGAAACAACATTTTATAACCTTGGCATTTTTTGCTCTCTGAATGACGTACATTGAACACAACTTTCCTGCTGCTCCATCCATCGGAATTGCTAAGCCAAGAGATGAGACCTCACATGAGATGACAGCACCAACATCTTTTCAGCTAAATAAAAGTGATTTAAAAAAAAACCCCAAACAACCCATCCCTTACTTTGCAGGAGGTGAAAGTCCTGTGGCCTCTCGGTGGTGAGGCCTGCGATCACCGGTATCATCGCGTCGTAATTATCTGTCTTCTTGTAAGCCAGCAACGCTTCGTAGAACTGGCTGTAAGTGCTTTTGGCCAAAGCCCTTTGCACATCCCTGAGGTAGGCAGTCCTGAGGACCTGGTGATGGTCTTTCCTGGAGCCTTCAGGTTTTCCAGCCTCTTTCCTTGGAGCTCCACTGGCGTTCTGCCCTGAGAGGCAAAGAACACGTGAGAAGAGCCCGAACAGGAACGAACAGCTCACTCCATCACATCGACTTCTCGTTTCATTTACAGGGGTTTTCTGGACTGCTTCAAAGTGGCAGAGCCAACCCCACCCGCCCAGGCACACACTTCCCTCCAGCATGGCCTTGGCAGAGCCAGACCTGCTCCTGGAAATGGCAACGGAGCAAAATAATTCCGGGGATCACTTTTAGCATCTTCTGAGGTTCTCTGATCTTTTCAAATGGGGAAACGTGCCAGAAGGTCGCTAAGGTGACACAGAAGACTCTGCATGGGGGTCAGCAATAAATCAGGTTTTGTGCTCCACTGAAGGAGTAAAAGCACCTTAAACAGATGGGTCAGCCAACTGCTGGCCCGACACCTGGGCAATTTTAAAGGAGAGATTACTCACCCCCTAACAATGGAAGGAGAAAAGGTGGGGCAGGGTGTTTTTCAGCAGGAGAGCATAAGGTCAAAAAGACTATCTAACCTGAAATAACACTCAAAGGAGCACGAGAGCAATGCAGGAGGACAGCAGAAGGTAGGAGCAGCTTGGAACATCCTGCTAAACTCCAAGTGGACTTTGTTCAAAATGTCAACCTTTAATTTCTGATATGTTTCAGAGGAAAAAGTTCTGGTTTGCACATTACAGGCATGCAAATATGGATGAAGGATATGGTAAGGGACTGATTTAATTAACCTGCCATAACTTTTGGCATTTAGATCTTTAAAAGTTCTTTAGTGGAGGATAAAGATATTTAAGTTTCAAAACATGAGCTTCATTCAATTTCCTGAAAAGGCAAAAACCCGTGTGTGAATTTTATCCTCAGCATCCTAGAGCTTTTTGACACTTCCATAGGAGTGTTTTCTACTCAAGAAGTGAGCAACAGAAACAACATATCCATTAATTGCTATTATTTTCTCAATTAATTTCAGTGGAAACAAGTTTCTGTGAAGTCACTCCAACGGTTTCAGGACAAAATAATGACCAAATATTCTGTTTTATTCAAATATTCTTAAAATATAAAATGAAAGGGAAAACAAGTCAAAAGAACAACATGGCTTCACACAAGAAAAGCTTTTAAAGCCTTCCAGAAAACTGGCTTTTTTTTTGTTTTGTTTTGTTTTTGTTTTTTTTTAAAGAAGGGATTAGCCTTCCACTATTCTTTATCCTTTAAAGAAAGACTTCTAAGCTGTCTGATGATCCTACTCACTTCCTTGTGAGGAATACAAAAAATTCCCAGCTGTTCTCAGGAAGACACGTAATTAAATACCAACCGAGCCTTTGAGTTCAAAGATAAATAACGGGCAGGGTGAGATTAGAGGGATGCACACAGAGATTACGTTTGCTACTCTCTGTTTCTGCAGAAAAAACAGCCTGTCCTCAGGAGAAATGCACACATTACACCCAGAACAAAACAGAAACGGTTTCTTCTTCGTACCTGGATTCATACTGACGTAATCTAAAGCTGCATCACTTAACAGGCTCTCTTCTCACAGAGCCTGGACAAACAGGAAGCCCAGCAGACCTGTGCTCAGCTGGCCCTTTTCCCAGCTCAGCCTCTCAGTGCAAAAGTCTGGCTTCAGCTGGTTTCTTTCATCTCCACCTTGATTTGACCCATTGGCTTTCGTGTTTTGTTTTGTGCAATCCCTGCTGAGAATTCTGAATTACCCTCACCCCCACCTGCAGGGAGTGAGCCACTGTGTTGGGTGAGCAGAAAGAACAGCGGTTCCCACTTGGAGAACTGACGGTCAGCGGTGAAATAAAACGTTAACAGGTAGTTCCTTTGGACTGTGTCTGTATTAAACATGAAGGGTACCTGCACTATTCACTCCTGTTGCCAGGTGGAATCCTCCCTGGTTCAGGTGGAGCCCAGGGTTCAGCTGAGCACACGAGGCCTTGGAGAATGCACTTCTCTCCTGACTCTGTTTTTCTTCTGCTAAACGAAACCAGTCCATTAACAGTGAATTTAGGGAAGAATGAACATAGAAAGATGCATTTCAAAGTATGTCATTCTGTGCTGAAAACACCTGAACAACCCAGAGAAGCTGTGGTGGCCCCATCCCTGGAAGTGTTCAAGGCCAGCTTTGATGGGGCTTGGAACAGCCTGGTCTAGTGGAAGGTGTCCCTGCCCACGGCAGGGGGTTGGAACTGGATGAGCTTTAAGGTCCCTTTCAACCGAAACCATTCAGGGACTCCACACAGAGGTATTTCTCCGATAAGGAGCCAACATCTTTGTTTTCTTTAGAACTTTATTGCTCCACGATTTCAAAGATTTCACACGCTTTGTAAGGACACCATCACCTCCTATTCACAATTCTGGTGGCAGCAAAGCAGACAAACAAGGTTTTTAAACCCCCAGACTAGATTAATGATTTAAATAAATCAGTAAAATCACCTTTTGAAATAAACTGGCATCATTACTAACTCTGCAAGAGGATCATGGAGAGCAGAGACTTAGCTCAGCGTTGATTAAATTAAATTGCCTTCCATCCTTGCATTTCTGTATTAGACACATCCTGCTCTAAGATTGGGTAATGTCCTTCAAACAATACAAACTGAAACCAGCTCCTCACCTGCTCTCTTGGCCAGGGTCTCCCTCTCCTCCCACAGGAGGCTGTGCTCAGGTTTGTAGCCACAGCCCACTCCAGTCAGGCTGCAGCACGCTTCATCAAACTGCTTTTTATGCTGGGGTCGAACAAACTGGTAAAATTCTTTCATCAGAGAGAGGGAGGAAGGAGGAAAAAAAGAAAAACAGAAGAAGAAGGAAAAAAAAATAATCAATCCACAAATGCTACAGAAATGTTTAACAGCAGGACTTCAAAGTTAGGCACTAAGAAGATAAACAGGTGCAGCTAAATTAATTAAAAACTAAATGTCCTTATCTAATATTTATACAATAAGCACATTTGTAAGTTACACAAAGGTCAGCCACCACGCAAACATTGAGCAATATCAGTATGTAAAAACTGTCATTTTTTCACTGTAAATATGAAGTAAGACCTCTCAGTGAAACAGGACACGGTGACTCATAAACCATGAGGTCCAAGTATCCTCGAGGCTGATATTTTAAATAACTGATAGGCTGTTAATTTTACACCTCATGTTACTTACTTACCACAGAGTGTTTGCCAACCGGAAGCCTAACCATCAAATCAGCTTTAGGTTTCAGGTGCCTGACACTCTTGAAAAGCAGACTTAGACCTTGATTTCATTATCAAATATTTTATTCATATAGATCATCAGCAAATTGAGAAACCCACTGTGGTTACTATTAGTACTGAGTGCTCATACTGAGCTTCCCATTGCTTAACCTTAGGCTCTGCCTCACACAACTCACCAGATGCATAACTAAGCTTTTATTATTTCAGTCTACGAAAAAAAGTCAGAGAAAAACCCACCCATTTGTTCACAAGTTGAGGGAGAAATGAAAAATCACAGAGAAAACACTGTTAAACTAGAAGAAACATTGACGGGAGTTCAGTTCCTGTCACTGCAGTTGTTAAAAGTCAGGAAAATACCAGCTAATCCAGTAACTATCCATGTTTGCCCATATACTTCGCTTTACACTCGCCATTATTTAAATAGAAAATTCCACTAGATATTCTGCCTACTTATTTACTGCTTTAACACTGAATCCTTATGAATTCATGTGTCCAACTCACACAGCCATACTCTTGAACTCCTAAGTCACAGGGGAATAAGCTACACTACTTTTAGACAAAGCCTCAAATAACACGAACTTCCACGGAATGTGAATTTCTTCAAGTCAAGATGCAAGCTAACACGGATAATTACACTGAGGAGACTTTCTGTGTGGTCTGGGGAGATAAAGTGATGAATGTTCAGGATGACCATCCTGACCGATGTGTAAACCTTAAAAAACCACTGAAATACTTAAAAGACCAAAGTCACGTCACATAAATGCACCAGGGACGCACAAAGCCCACCAGGATGTACCTCGAAACAGGACGTGCTTTTTGTCATCCTCTATGAAGAGGGAGCTCATTTCGGACAACATGGTGTGGAAGTCATCTGTCCTCTTGTACTGCTGCAGGGCCTTGGAGAAGAGCTCATAGTTCTGCCGGCTCAGGGTCTCTTTCACCATGGTGATGTACGACGTGGCTCGGGCCTTCTTTGGCTCTGGCAGCTCAGCTTTCCTAAGGGCCTGCTGGGAGGGCAGGGAGGAATCTCAGTACAGAACGACTTGAGGAGTTACTCTCACAGGAATTCAGGTAGAAGCAGTCCTGACAGCACGTGGAACAAGGAGTGGTATCACGAAATCACAGAATCTTCAGGGTCGGAAAAGATCTCCAAGATCATCAAGTCCAACGTCCACCCAGCACCACCACCATGTTCACCACTGAACCATGAATGCTTTCACCTAACAGGTTGCAGTTATGGTAATCACCCCTGTATCCATGGATTATTCACCTTCTCCGCTGATAAAAGATTCCTAGAGAAGGCAGCCAATAATCATTGCACAACTCTTAGGAGAAGGATTAATAAAATGATATTTACTCCAAGCCTGGAGGCTGGGCTGATTCACCGCGACGTCAGACAGCAACAAACTGCAAACACAACCTTCTGCATGAACCTGCTCTCTTCCTTCTCTCCCTTCTCCTGGATATTATTGGCTTCAGGATCAGTTTCGTTTGCCAGGTGACTGTCAGACTGACAGACAGGCAACATCCAGTTAGGACAGCACCTTGGACAACTACTGGTGCACACAGTCACTCAGGGAATTTTCCTGAATTCACAGTAACTCTTAAGCAATTAGCTGCATAATGAGTTAACTGAGTTTGGAGACAGGGCAAAACGACAGTGTGCAACTGCAAAGTTAACACACAATGATGACCCACCTCAGGGGGGATTTGGATGTGATCCCTTACCCAAACCTGGTCAGTTAAACCATTTGAGGCTCTACCAGCAGTTGGACCAGCTGATCATTGTAGGTTCCTCCCAACTGAAGTATTCCATTCCAGTCAAAAAGATGAAACCACCCACCACACCTGGTCACTAGGAGAAGTCGTTCACAAAGCATTCAGTGCCAGAAAACAATACTTTTCTCCTGCTAGCTCTGCTGGGACCTGTGCTTGATTTGGTCTGCGATGTCTGGATTTGGGAAAGATCACGACAGAAATAGATTCCAGACGTGCACTGTGAAGTATTTACAATTTGGAGAAAAACATGCTTGTTCTGGCAGCAGTCATCTGTCTGCCTGGAAATTTCCAATTCAAATTAAAGCAATCTAGAGATCAAAGGGATGGCACCGACATAGGGAAACACATACTGTATTGCTGACTAGCTTTATCTTCTTCCTTCCTCCTTTCTGCTCATCTGTTAACTTCTTCTCATACTGAAGGGAAAGCGTAGACAGATGATGTGCCTGTGAAGACAAAAAGAAAATAAGAAACATACAAAAAAAAAAAAAAATCGCTCTTCAAAGTTATTGTCCATTTAATTTAGGTATTTCTAGAAGTGAGGCTTGTTGACTCAGTTTGAGACACCATTCAACAAAGTGAAACAAGTCAAACCTAAATCATTGCAATATGGGAGCATACCTGTTTCCAGAAGGTAATAATTTACTGGAGAAGTCAAAAAGAGAGACCAAATCAGAGTAAATTAAAGACAAGCTGGTCTTGATTCCTGACCAAGCAAAGCAGACTGTTCCAGGGCAGCCTGGGAGTGTACACAGACCTGTGTGTAACCGATGGCTCAGACACCCCTTCACTTCCCTGCCTCGAAGTCCTCCTCTGTGTGAAGAAAACCTGTATCAGGCTTTTGGGGTACTGAGAAGGGAAGCCTTAGGAGTGTTACAGAAAACATCAGGGCAGGTTGGACGAGACAGTAGCAGAAACACTTGTGGCTCAACAAGCTCTTCAGCAGCTCCCATTCCCAGTAACACAGAACGGCTCTCAAGCCAGAGGACTGGAATTGCTTAAAAGCAGAGGCTCCACTATTAGATCAGTATCAACCACCTTAAACACAGTCACCCAAGGAACAGGAGACGCTGCAGGACAGCCCCATATTGCCAGCTGGTCTCTCCACACCTGCTGAGAAAGCAGGAATGTGGAATCAGTTACTGCTTTGCTCTTGCCCAATAAAAATTTCACGGCAAGTACGTGACTATCAGCTCATTTATGTTCGCTTGTGAGAGGAACCAGTGAAACATAAGAGCGCCCCTAAATTCCCCCGTGACTTCCAAATATGGCTACTCAGATCCCAAAGCTTCAGAGCCAAATTAAACTAAATACAGCTAAACACCACCACTGAAATAAACAACTCCTTTGGCCAATAATTTCAGATGAGTCAGTTTGCGGAGTCTCTTGCTGTACCCAGAAATACAACCTTCAGTGTGCACTCCTAATACTGCAAGGACACCCAATTCCAGACAAACTTGGCCATGATAAAATATATTTTATTTAAGCATCATGAAAGGGAATGAAGAATCAGAACATAAGCAGCAAGTCAAATTATTTATGATACGTGCAGTAAGTCAGAAAAACGATCAAAACCATCTTTTACTCCTGTGCTATATGTAAAGGCACCACCTTGAACAGCACGATCAGCAGAAATAAGGCTTCCAAGACAAGTTTCCATGAGACATATCTCACAAGGAAATCTGATTATGGGGAACTGGCAAGTCATTATTTAAATGGGTTGAGAGACCATTTCTTGCATTTTGATTTTTTGAGATGACAAAGCCTTTTCTTCTTTTTTCACCCCAAGCAAATTCTTTCAGGATGACAGCAGCTAAATTTCCATTTTTTAGGGAACAAGGATGCAGTATAACCTTGATAAAAAAGGGTAACACAGATACTACGCTGGATGGTGAAGAAATACAGGAAATCACGCCAACCTCATCCTCAGTCCAAATCCAGCCCTAAGTAAATCAGCTCCAGGCTGGACTCAGAGTGAAAGCTGCCTCCCTCAGGGGCCCTGCATGTCTCAGGACTACACTCAGGTCACCAATTTAGGAGCAGCACAGGATGACCCCAGAGTTCTGCACAAGCCTCAGAGGAGCAGTAATGCCAAACAGAGAAAAAGGACACGAGCTGAGCGACTGCCAAGCCATCGGGTCTATCAGCTCATCTGACTCCAGGAAATGCTGAGCTCTGCCAAAAGCAGTGCAACTGTGTTAGGAAGGCACTGTAGCTGAGTTACCAACTCCCTGGAAACGTGCCAGGCTTTCCAAAGAACAGCTTTTGGTGCCTATGCCATGGTGGCTCCTGCGTGGTGGAGCCCATTTCCCACTTGGCTGCACACAAGTTAAGTATCTGCTATCCTTGGTGCATTCCCTCTGTTTTCTACGTGTCTCCATCTCCCTTAGGCCTCCTCAAATATTCCCCAGACACTCCTACACCTCTGTTTTTCCTGTGGGCATTCTTCCCCTAAGCAAACTACTTGGGTATGCTGCAATAGGTATTCCTGGAGTCCATGCACCAGTCTGCAAACCAGCACCAAAATCCTCCTCTGATGGCAGCCAGATAAGGGAGCCACCCCTCCAACCTCTGCAATCAGAGATTTTGGGAAAGCAAGAACACAGCCTAATCACTCATGCATTAAAAATACCAATCCAAGAGGAAAGAAAATGAAACAGCACAGAAGCAGCTTTGTTGATCTTAATGAGACAGTGGATTCTTGATTTAGATAAAATATTCCCCAAGTCTGCAATATTCGTTCTCTGAGGCAAATCAAAGATTTTAATCTCAAAGAGGAATTTCTAATTCATAAATCCTCCCCCACCCTTTCTTTTTTTTTTATTCATTATCTGATCTCACACAAAGAGCTGACACAGATTCCACCCAGGACAAACTGTGTATTTAACAACCTCTCCTCTGAGAGCTCTTTGCTTCCCAGAGAGCGTGGTTATCTTCCAGGAATTCTCCTGGTCAGCAGCCTTGGCGCACAGTACAAGCACCTACCTGTTGATCATCTACTTGAACGTGGCAAGGAAACCCTTTGATTAATTTAATTATGAGAACCTGCAACTACCAGTGGTGATTACAGTGAGTTTTTTGAAAGAGGGTTGAGCTGGAGCTCTTAATGCCAAACCCACTTTGCTTTAAAGCCTGCGAGTTTTACTGACAAACAAGTGTTTTGCACGTCATGGCCATTACCGTTTCCTCTCCTGGCAGTTCCTCCTCCGCATCTTCACTGCCCTTCTCACTGCGCTCCAAGGCATCCAAGAGCCCAACACACTGTCTTCTGGGCGAGACAAAGTCTTGCTCATATTCCACACACAGGCTGGAGGTTCCCTCTCCATTTACTGGCATCAACAGCACAACACAGACGACAAATTAACATTCCACATTACGCCTCTGGTGTTTTCTTTGACTGCGTGAAGCAACCCACAAAGACGTGCCGGTGGATTAAATGATCTTCCACATCCCTTCACCTCCAGTCCCACATTCCAGCCCATCCTTGGAGCTGGATCTACCAGCCAAGGGGATGGCAGGTAAATTGGTTCAGCAAAGCTCATCTGCTCACTCTGCAGCTGCACTAGAGATGGAGTCAAACGAGAGGAAGGAGCAAAAGTGCACAGCTGGAAATTGAGGGGGGGGAAAAGTGGCAGCCAAAGTAATCCCTTTCAACAACAACCAGCAGTCAACACTGGCTTATATTTAGTGAGAAATCACCCTAACACTTGCTCATAACTGGTTTGAAACCAGAGCTTTAAACACAAGTGCATTGTTCTGTTCCAGCAAGCAATCTAGAGTGCTGAAAGAACATCTGACATGAGAAATGCTTTATTCTGCATTAACTAACCACAAAATTTAAAACACTGGTTTGTTCCAATGTCCTTCTTTCTGTTTTCTTAGCCAGAACACTAAGTAAGAATCATTTATACAACAGGATGGAAGAAGAACATATTGAAGTCACTCTGACTAACACATTGTTAGTCAGAAACTTCCAGTTCTCGTTCTCAAAACTATCTGTGATATTCCACCAAACTCCTGTTCTGTGGGGCATTTTTTCAGGCCCCACTGCCTCTTCATTCTGTAATTACAACTGGTTTGCTCCATTTTCTATTGCTTAACTATGTCCCTTCCATCAGTCTTCGAGCTCTCCTTGCTTTCTTTCCCATTTCAGTTTCTACTGTCTTAATCCTCCCTTTTTTAGGGTTCAGCTCAAAACAAAAAGACGTGTCCGCGAGGACACGAACCTACCTTTCCTTTTCCTCTTCAGACTGGGGACATGGTCATCCAAGTTTTTCGCTTTTTTGACGGCGGGGATCTGCTCAGATGAAGTAGATGGTGCCGAACTGCCGTCACTTGGGGAACCAGCACGGCCAGGAGGGCCCTGGGGCAGGGGCGGGGGCATCTGCAAGCAGTTTGCAAAGCGTCACAACAGGCAAAATCCATGTTTCTGCTCTGCCCCCTTTGCAACCAAAATTCTCAGCAACAACCCAGAGACATCTCCTTTTCCTCAAATAACCCTTGGCAGAATGATTGTTAAACGCTCTGGATTTATGGGCTTTTGAAAAAAAAAGCACCAAGCAGCTTGGAAGCGCAGTAAGCAGGCTCAGCACTAAGTGAGCTGGTACCAGAAGAAGAATCATGACCTTCTAAAGCACAACCACTTCCTAATGCTATCCCTGCAACAACATCATCTTCTGGCAAAGCACATCAGACTGTGCTTCTCCTTCACCACAAAACTCTCATTGATGATCAGAAAAGATCAAGTCATTCAGTATCCCCCACCTGTGACTTAATTTGGGAACAAAGAATCCCCCATTCTGGCTTCCAGCCTGTTTCTTGCTGTAACTTCCTCCAGTCAGTTAGGAAGTCTTTTTACAATATTACTTTTTACATCAAGGAACTGTTACAGACAACATTAGCTTCTTAATGCTAAGAGAGAAGCTGCATTAGTACAGATGACCCAGTGATGAACTGCAATAACAACTGATAGTTTGTCTTACTCTTTATACCAGTCAGCTTCAATTTCAGTGGGAGGGTATGACTGATTCTTCCACACACATGTCCTCTCCCTGAGACAGAAGGTTTTTGGATGCCAACACTGGTTCCAGGGTTTGCATACCAGCCAATAAAGGCCATGTTTATTTAGGAGGAAGAGGAAGTTATTTTTGTGATCTAACCTAATGAGTTGCCCAGCATAACAACAACATCCTGTCCCGGCTCACCCTTGGAGAGAGATGAGGCATATCTTCTTTCCAGTAAATCTCCCAAATGCTTAGAAGTGACAAGTGACTCTGCGTTAAGTCCCCTCAATGATCCTTACGGGCCCCTTCCAATCTGAGATAATCTGTGATTCTCTCTCACAACCTCTCACCTGGCTCAGGATTCCCCGTCTCCAACACTATTCAGGAAATCTGCTGTATGTTTTGTGAGGTTTTTTAAAAGACACTTACGATTTCTTGAGCGACACGGAAGAAGAGGGAGACACTTCTGACTGCGTGCCCGAAGTTGTTATAAACACTCACGTAAGGACGGACCCACGAGGGCAGTTTGCATCTTATATCACTGGCTGAGAACCTGTGTGGGATTGGAAAACAAGAGAATTATTTGCCAGGTTGGGCTGAATTAAACAAACAAACTCCAGATCAGCGTCTAAAGGGAGAAAGGAGGAGTAGCAAGACAACTGAAGTTTGAAACAGTGCAGTAAATAAAATGTGGTGATGTCTTCGTTCAGAACAAAAGGGCTTTGGTGATACCACGTACCAGGCAATCAGCCAATTCCCATCTTTTGTCCATAAAAATCTCTAACTGGGCAACATGAACAGTGGTACTGAACCCAGACTGTCCCCAGTGGAGCCTCAGCACTGATGGCTATCAAACTCTTGTTGCCTATAATACACCTATTACACTAATTAACATTTTATGAAAGGATATTAATGCAGTATAATATTACTGCAGTATATGAATCTACATAGTATTGTTTCTCTAATATAATCTGTCCTCATTTCCATCCTCCTCAAAACAATGCAGTGCTGGTGACTGCCTTCTCAAATGAAAGGTGGAGAAAATGCAGAACCATAAGTTATTATCACATAATTCCAGAGGTATTAGGAACACAAATTCAACAATCTAGTTCGCTTTCCATTAATACCATTAATCTCTTTCTGCAGCTCCAAGACTGCGTATTTGGGGAGCAGAAGATAACAATCTGGTCACTTTCTTTAAGTGGTGCTATATTTTATATGAACTGCTGTGTAAAATAATTCAATTATTATTACGAACTGTAGCTTTCTCCAGACAGCAACGTCAGCACATCTATGTACAAAGTACCCATCCTGGGATATAAAGTTGTCGATGTTGCTGATGCCACATCCCTGGAAGCATCCAAGGCCAGCCTGGACGGGGCTTGGAGCAACGTGGTCTAGCAGGCTGGAACGAGATGAGCTTTAAGATCCCTTCCAACCCAAAGCATTCTGGGATTCCACGGTGTTTGCTTGTGTCCCAGAGCCCAGGTTTACCTCTGGTCACACAGGAAGATGGCACCGTAGTCCTGGCGGTGCCTGATGACCCGGCCGATGGCCTGGTTGACAGCCCGGGACGCCTGCTGGCTGTACCACTCACGCCCAGACAGGTACTGCAAGGGGTGGGAGGAAGAATTAATACTATTTACCAGGTAAAATGTTTTCTCCATGCTGTACAGTCGCTATTTTTAATTAATTATTTTATTTTTTGGAAAGAAAAAGCTATCAGAGAAGATGCATTGACAAATCTTGAAGAGGCGAGGAAACCCAAAGACGGGTTGACTCAAATATCACACCTGAATTACAGAGCACAGAAAACCCTCCAGCTTGAGGGGTTATTTCACATAAGGTGCACTGACAGCCTTGGCAGTACAACAGACCCATCACATTATTTAAGCATGACTGTGCCGCAGAACAAACTAAATTATAACACCATCATTCATTTTCGTGACTGAAGAAATAATAAACCAAACCCAAACCACAAAACCTCTGACACACACTACTACACCCCCTAACCCATAATCCCCAAACTAGCCAGCACAGGCAATCCTTCCTGCTCACCCTCTCTCTGGATGAAATAAACCCCTCAGAGAGACAGAGATGGGTTTTGACTTAAACTTCAATTACACCCTTTTTTTGAGCCTGTATTTGTTTGAGACTGTGCCAACTGGAGACAGAATTTGAAAACAAGGTGACTACATTTGTGACAAACTCCCAAGGCCGTCTGACTTTTTGATATCCATGCTTCCATAGGGCTGGGAGAAAAAAGATCCAAACCCCACAAGGACAAGAGGGAAAAACAATAACACGAACCTGCAAACAGCCACCAGTGAAAAGCTACCCAGTCTTACCTGTGCACCTGTACTACTTTTCTTCATTTCATCCAGAAATTGCATCTTCAAAACGACTCTGGGATCCATACGAGGGGGAAATGGAAGCCCAGTAATGATGACTCCTCGTCCATTTCTATCTGCAAAGTCCAAGCCTTCACTGGCCTGAAGAGACAGAATTTTCCATTATCAGCAGGGTTTGAAGTGACATTTCAGAGCAATTCAGCAGCTGTTGGCCTTTTTTCTCCATTCAGTTAATTCCCTGGCCAAGTGTAGTTTACGAATACATTATGATTAGCTTCAGCTAGATTTTTTGCTTTTATTAATTACCAAGACTTTAAACTTGGGTTTTTTCCTCCAGCAGACCCTGACAAAGCATAGCTCAGCCTACACTGTTAATGCCTATCTTATTCCCAGATAAGCACAACAGTTGTATTGAGACCGTGTCTCAAAAGTCAGTCAACACCTCTGTTTAAACCATCCATACCCTGACTTGTTAACAAGACGTGGTAAGAACGTAACAAACCTTCTCTGACAGTAAAAATGAACAGAATCACTCCAAAGCAGTACCAGAAAGCTGCCAGAAATCTGCTCAGAATTCACCAGACTACGGTGCCATGTCCACCAGCTGTGCTGCTGACATCCCATCAAGTATTTGCCACTCACGTGCCCTGCACACGCTCACTGTGCTGGCAAAGCACTTTGTGAAATGAACAAAATTAGAGAATCAAACAGACTGAAAAATAATTAGAGGGGAAAAAAAGCTGATTTGTTTTGCAGCTGAATCAATTCTCCAATCTCAGCTACAAGACTGGAGATAGCTCTGACTTTTCTTTACTGATCCAAAAACCTCTTTAGAGACTGGGAGCAAAGGTTCAAAACAAGTTGGATCTTCTCTTGTTACACAGAAAGCAGCAGCAAAAAGGCTCTAAGAGTAATTTCTGATCTTGCAAATATGTCTACTGATAAACATAAGTCAATTTATCAGCGCTGGAAAATGTAAAGGAAAGGCCATCAAATGTTTCCAGAGAACATGAAGATAATGTGTTTTAAAGCTAAGGAATACTTTTGGTTTTCAGCAGTGCTGTTCTAACATGTTTGATTACAATTCTCCAAACCAATTCTCATCTAATATGTTAAGTTTCTGGTAAGCAGCCAACGTGTAATATAACTATGATGCTCACCCCTTTTAAAGAAATCAAATATGTGTCCCTTTAATAATAACAGCAATCAGGCAGATATAAACGTGACCTCATTTTGAAAAAGCTTCAGGGCACTTGGGTTTGATCCCCACATATAATTACAGTCAAATAAGAGACATGCATTGAAATCCAGAGTGACAGTTTTTTCTGTCAACTCTATAATCTTATCTCAGAGGGAACAAATTCTCAGTTACCTTCCCCCGACACACTGCCAAAAATGCAGCTCCATTGGACTTAGGACAGACGACTTTATCATAGTAGGCATCAATCACCTAAAATATAAACAGGTTTAAGTAAGGGCAGGAATGTTCTTATCCCGTACTAACTAAATTCGACTTGCACACTGAGATCTCAAAAGTGATTAATTTGGCTTAGTACAGTTGTGTTTGCTTTCAACTCACTGCAAATGTGAGGAGCCATTTTCTTAGCAAAACCTTTACACCACTGTGAAATCTAGAACACATCTGGGTAAGGATAAAAGATTAATGTCAGATACTTCTGATAAGAAGGTAAAACGTGGACTGTCTTGTGTTTCTGCAGATCCTTAAGTAGAACAGGAAAACCAGGAAAGCAACTCACGGGTATTGTTTACTCTAAGAAACAAACAGAAGGGCTATAAATAAACAGATGACACCGCACAATTCCTCAACACTGAAAGCACGACGAGCTGGAAAGAAAAGTCCTGCAGAACATTAACAAATGCTGACTACTCAAGTGACAGCTTTCTACCAGCTCGATTACTCAACACATGTGTATTTTAGCTGCTGTTACATCACCGGATTTAAATGAAGGTTGTACCCTGCACAATCAGCCAAGAGAGGACAAGAAGGATGAACAGAAGAATCACACTTCAAAGAAGCGCTCAGAGAGTTTTAACTTCATCCTAAGATGAAAATGTGGGTGTTTCACACCTAAACACGTCTTAAGAGGAGGTATTTAAACACAAAAACAGATTCTGAAGATGACAGAGGTATTTAATGCAAATAACCAACCTCAGAAAAGCTTCCTTTGTCCCTGGGTTCCACAAACATTGGCTTCACTTCTTCTATTCTTTTAGCAAAATTGTGCTCCTGTTAAAGAGACAAGGCACGGGTCAGAAATGTCACGTGAAAGTGAGCACACAGAAGCGCCCACAAGAACGGAAACGCTCACAAGTGGTCACTGCTTCCCCACCACAGCCTGCTCGTCCCTTGCCAAAACACAGAGAGGGGAAGCAGAAACAAGCAATCCCAACAGCACTAACAGTCATTCCCTGCAGCTGCTGCACCTCAGATATTAGGCAGGTGGGAGAGTTCCAGCACTCACCTCCCAGATCCCACGGCATGACACCTCTGGCCCTGCATCCACTTTCAAGAAAGGGCATTTAAACAAGAACTGTTCTAAGCAAGTCTCACCCACTCAAGTTATGGGCATAGAATTCACAGAAGTTACAGCTGCAATGGTTACAATTAAAAGTGAAATGATCTCGTTGGGATTTTCCCCCCCCCTCTCCAAGAGTTAAAACACTCAGACCAATTCTAATTTGGAGGTTTAAAAAAGAGAAGTCTGGTGAAATTAACTAAATGTGAAATCAGATGAGATTGTATATTAAGATTCTTTTGGGTTTGGTTTCTACACCACTGCAGTCCAGTGTACTGTGATCAAAATAAAACAAGCCTGACCACATTTTATAACTTATTTGTTAGCAAGGAATTTTTCATACAATCCCAAAATGGCTTGGGTTGGAAGGGATCTTTAAGATCATTTAAGTACCAACCCCTCTGCCATGAGTATGGAACCTTCCACTGGAAGGTGTTTAATTACCACAGTTAAATAGCATAACTACAAACTGTGTGTCTAACCAAACCACCTAATAAAGGCAGAGCAATAGACATACTCTCCAGTATTCCAGGCTCTTATCCATGACAGGATACGATGGGAAGAACACCAACAGCCCGTGTGGTACAACTCGCACGATGTTACCTGCAACGAGATAAACAAGAGGACTTTTTCATCCTGGGATGGAGAACCCAAACTGCAGAGGGAAAACAACAGAAGCAAGACAAAAAATTTTTTGTGATCCTTAATTGCTCTGCAAATGACCCTTGGCTGCATCACCTCTAATTTTCTAGTTTGTGTCACTTTCTGACTGTGTTTAGGAAGCACATTGTTGACCCAAACACAAACTCCTGATAGACAGCATTCAGATCTGCACTGTGATCTCTTACCTTTCTCTTATCGTGCCTTCTTTAGTTTTGCTCCTTCTAGATTTCTAAAAACTGTGGGCATCAACTCATTCCTGAAATCCACACACTTACACTTACCAATTGTTTTTCCCAAAGAAGACAAATAATCCTCTGAAAACCTACAAAGAAGAAAAATCAAGCAACATCACTTTCTATGGTTTTCATACATAAACTACATGTGATAATCACCTAAAATAGCATATCCAGACTCCCAGTTGCTCTCCTTCCTGTGGCAGGCACCCACACCAAGGCCAAAAATCAGTAATACCTAGACTACACTTTACTAATACTATGAAATATTCCTATTCTTAAGCACAGAAGATCATCTAAACTTCAATACTTTCAAAATGCACAAATGGAAATGGGAAGCCGTATGAGTTTTACGATTAATACTAACAACAACATAAAAGTGAGAGTTCTGCCAGAAAAGCCCACAATGCTGCCAAGCCTGACTAATGTTAAAACAACTTAAAATAATTATTGATGAATTAGGTGTGGTTGCTACAGGGCAAACAGGGTGAATTTGGTTACCGTGGTTATTATTTACTCACAGTAAATCCCTTCAGCTTCAACTGAGAAGCCCTGCTCTCCAATGAGCCATATTTATGTTCTTCCAGCCCTGACTGAAAACTCACCTGTTCTCTCATGTCCTTAGGTTTCTTTCAGTGCCCTGTACTTCTGTGTACTGCTTTCCCAGAAAAATTACACATGCAGGGAAAAAACCTAACATAAGATATCTTTATAAGACCTACAAACACCAGCATCACCACACAGATGTTGTCAAAACGCAGTGAACTCTGTGAATTCCCTCCCTTCAAAAAAAAGCGATGAAGAAAAGCTCGACAAACTTTTGGATGTGTTTTCCTTAAGAAGGCAACACAGAGAGACTCAATTAAGTCTTCCACTAAGAAATTTAGGATGGGGTTCCATGTCTGTGAGGGTGGACTGTTCTGTAAGGGACAGGGTTGTGGGTGGAGGTTCAAGCTGAGGTTGGCCAGGGCCACTAAGGACTATCAGTGCCTCGACATCTGATCCATTCCAGCCCTAAAGTTCTAAATTCTAAACTTTCAACAGCAGCAGCTAAAGGGTGTTGTCATTCAGCACAGTGTTTACCCAAGAAAAGCGCTACAGAGACCCCCTTATTTCACCGGCATCCTCCTGTAAGCAGAACCCAAAACGCTGGAACCCAAAATTTCAAAGCAGAATCCCACATGGAAGTTCATTACCTTCTTTCATAGGTAGAATTGAGCACAGTTCCGTCAGGTCCTTTTGAAATGACCCCAACCCAGAGCTGGTGTTTACTGATAACGTGAGGATTCTCCAAGCAAACAGGAAAAGGGCTAAAGAAACACAAAGGGAAGATCCCAGTTGTACTCATTGGATGATTCCCTACAGGCTACCAATTCCAGAACCACAGAATGGTTTGGGTTAGAAGAGACCTTGAAGCTCATCCAGTTGCAACCCCTTGCCATGGGTAGGGAGACCTTCCACTATCCCAGGTTGCTCCAAGCCCTGTCCAACCTGCCCTTGGACACTTCCAGGGACGAGGCATCCACAGCTTTTCTGGCCAAACACACTCAAAAACCCCGAGATAAAGCCTAAAATCACGAGAGCAGATCTGCACTTTCAGGAACGGCCCTTTTCCCACATCTAGGTACTTACATCTGCATTTCCATCGTAAATGACGAGAGGGGGGAGAGAGTCCCACTTGTGAGGATAATTGTCCTGACTCCCTGTCGAACAAGCTCGTGCATGCTGTAGCCAGGGCTGAAACACCAATAGCTTAAAGTCTTTCCTGCATCAAATAAAGAGAAAACACTAAGAAGGCAAAGTTAAGTGGAAAAATTAGCATGTGACACATTGCACGTGAGCTTCTGAAAGTAAAACGGGCAGCATTTGAAGGCAAAATTCCAGATGTGTGGGATGTTCTGCTTTAGTCCTTCCCAGATTTAATTACTATTCATTCAAAGGTCATTGCTCCCTCATAACATACTAATATAACAAAATACCTCCAACCCTGCACTTGCTTGGAAAAAAGAACCCTTTCTCCATGAGGAATTTCCAGTGGTTATAAACCTTCCATCTCAGCTTTCCACTTTCCTCACAGTCAAGTGCCAGACCCTTCAGGTCAGATCTTTTGTGGGATGTGGATATGCAGTGTGTGTGTGACACTGGAGGTCTGGCATACTGTAAGTTACCAACAGAAAGAACCTGAAGAAACACAGATAAATCACACCAATCACTTATATCACTGCTCAGCTTACAGCTGCACCACTGCTGGCCTTGCTGAAGATTTTGCACCAGCTTCTCAGAAACGAGGGAACAGGGGAATGAACCAAACATCTACGCCAAGAACAAGAGCAGGCAAATAAAACATGAGCTTTTCTTTCTGATTCCATTTTGCATGATTAGTTTCGGTAGGAAAAAAAAAATAATAATACCTACATCCAAGTATCATGTGCATGTCTTTTAAATTTACACACTTCACTCAAAGCCTGTATTTCCAAAAAAAAGCTGACGTTTGCAGGAAATCCCCATCAATATCTATCCAGTGAGTCACTCACTGCTTAGAATTACAAGAGAACATCTATTCTTAGCTGAAGTTTTGCCCTTCCATCTCATCTGGGCAAACCCATACAGCCCAAATTCTAGGAAAATCACATCCCAAAATTTAGCCAGTTTTGTTATCTCTCTAACTCACACTAAGAATTGGTGCCAATTAGCTTGGATCTGTACGTGCACAGGCCAAAAAGCATCCACAGACAAGAGCAAAAACTCACTCATGCCAGGAGCCCAAAAAATCCCAGCATAAAAGCAGACTGGGCCAATATGGGATGGCCTGGAAGAGGATACCAACCCCTCACATTTCTCTCCCCAGTGCTCAGCTGGAGACAAACTTCTCTAACCCAGCATGACGACTGCCAGACACCAGTTATCCAGTTCCTGGAGCGCTTGGGATTGCAGTACATTTTTAGCCTGGACAATTTCCACAAAATCACTGGAAAACAGCTACTCCTAAATGCTTAAACTATTTTTATACCATTAACTATACCACTACAGGAAACCAGAGGCTTGATCAGTCATGTCTGGCCTCTGCTGGGCTTGCACACTAACACAAGTCTCAACATACTCAGGTCTGTTGCACAGGTACTGCAAATTTCTTTGAAAAGCAAATATGCCAGAATTCATCTACTAAGTCACAAAATTTTGTCTACAAATCTTCCACATTATGCAATACACCCAAAGTGTTTGTAGTAGCCTTTTCCTGCACAGACCTTTAACTAAATCTACTTAGATTTATTCTTGTAACTTTAAACTCCAGTTGAGCAATATCTCAGGAAAACATCTGCAGATAACCAAACAGCACTAAACCTGTGGAAAGTAAATTAATTCTTTGAAAACCATTACTTTTGTCCTTAAAATAAAAGGATTTTTGTGAGACACATTATTGAGCACTTAACCAAGTTGATAGTTATGAGGCAAAGTATTTAGAAAGATCCTTGGGGAGTGTTCTGTTAAGAAAGCTTAGGCAAAGGGATCTGTATTTCTCTTCTCTAGTCAGAAAGCCTTTTGTTTTCCACCTAATTATTAAAAAATATATTAAAAAATGAATCCTGAAGTCCAACAAAGCCAAGCTTGGTGCAGCTTTATAGGAGGCTCAGGATAAACTTTTTGATTCAGAAGCCAAATTTCTTTTCTTCTAAATATGTTGTTTTGAAGCATGGCTATATTGAGGTTATTCCAGATCCCAAGTTCTGCACAGCATAAGGAACAAAACAGGTGGGGAGAGAGAGACAAGGAGAGGGAGAAATCTCAGCTGAACAAGGACTGAAAAGTAAAGTTGCGGCTGAAACTATCAAGAACCGAAATAAGCCCTGAAGCACTTAGGAAGTTGCTCAAAGTAGGTCATCCCAGAGACGGCAACAGTGCCCCAAAACATGGCATTTTACGGCAAAGAACTCACATGATCTGTCCAAGATCTGTGTCAAATCACTGCAGAGCTGCAGAAGGAGCCAACCAATTGGAACACCTCCACAATGAGTAATTTCAACAGAGAACAGGCATGGAATTTACTCTCATAAAACCTTTGGCACAAATTTTCGGCATTGTAGCTATACATGAGTCTCCTTCTTGTAAAAGGTGGTTACAGGCCTTATTCAACACTAATGCTGTGTTTAACACAACAGTTATGCAGCGAAATACAGCTGGTACGAGAACAGAACATGTCATAAACCTCAGAATCACTCCTGAAGGAGGGTTTCGCATTCTTGGGCTGCTCTGAAGGTTTTTTCCTACACTAATACAACCAACCACTCCATCATGGAGATTATTTTCTTTCACTGGAATAATTGCCCAAGAAGAACTCCAGCAGCCCACAAAGCACCAAGGAATTTTTAAACCATCTCGGTGTATGTCACCTCACCTTTAGAAGTAATTATAAAAGTGAAAAGCACCTCCCCAGCTTATCATATCCACAGTGGAGCTGTGCTTGTCTTCTTTTATTTGAACCAGAAAGGAGCAGTTGAGGAGTTTTCAATCCAGCTTTTGCACGAACCTCCCCAAGACCTGTACCTTGTTTTTTTGAAGATGATGAATTCCAGAGATCTGTCCTTTGTTTCTTATTCTGATTATTGTTATCCACGTGAATATGTACCTGAAGGAAAATAACAAACATTCCTGAAAATGGCTAGAAAGGAACTTGCAGTTCATCCCTCAAAAAAGCTGGCCATCTTCAGAGTAATTAATGTAATCAGTGTCACTTTTACAGTGTTACTAAGGCTGTATTATTTCCTCTTCCCTGTTGTGCTTCCAGTGTTTCATAACTTTCTAAGAACTAAAAACGTTCATTCAACCAGTCTTTCTGAGTCAGATTATGAAAGCAGCTTTTTTTGGGCTGCTTTGAGCAGAAACAAAGAACCTCATTATTTGGGTATTTCCACCAGCATAAATCATGCAGGCTAGACATAAAATACTATTGCGGTGGAAAGATTTGCTTCATTTGGCAACAAAGACAGTATCAAGTTTTAAATTTAATACGGTATCTAAAAAAAGATCTATTCCTAAAATTCATTACAGCAGCATAGCCCAGAAGTTCCAAACTCCAAATAAATTGTAACTTCAGGGAAGGAGGCTCAGTGGTTCTGTTGAACTTGCTTGGCAATGGGTTGAACTAAAGAGAACAGATTATTGGAAGAACACAACAGTTCTTGCACGATATGCAGTATCAAAGCTTTCAGAAATTCATATTTGCTGCACTTTCCTAATTTCATTTCAGTTCTTCAAAAAAACTTGCTGTGTAGCTCCCTTTTCTTCTCAGAATGTAAATTAAATACAGTTTTCCCCTTTTTTTTTTGGTTTTTTCCTTCCTGTAATCAACATCACCATTTGCTACACTGTCCACATCCTTCCGAATCCTGGATACACTAAACACAGGGATGAAACAGCACAGAGGAAAAAGTCAGCACACAAAGCATCCCATACCTTGTAATGTTTAGATATTGCCTGACGTGGCAGGAAACCTGTTGTGCCGCCTTCTGGGAACTCGATGCTGAACACTGTCTGCAAAACGGAGGTGAACAGAACCACAGAATCAGAGAGGTTGGGAAAGACCTCCAAGACCTCCGAGAGAAACCTGTGACCGATGCACAGACCAGAGCACCGAGTGTCACAGCCAGCCTTTCCCTGAGCACCTCCAGGGATGGTGACTTCACTGTTCCAAAGCACGACTGCCCCTTCTGGGAAGAAATTCCTCGATTTTTCCTGGTGTCCAACCTGAGCCTCCCGTGGCACAACCTGAGGCCCTTTCCTCCTGTCCTGTCCCTTGATCCCTGGGAGCAGAGCCCGACTTCCCCCAGCTCTCCCCTCCTGGTAGGGGGTTGTAGAGAGTGAGAAGGTCTCCCCTGAGCCTCATTTTCTCCAGGCTGAGCCCCCCCAGCCACTCCTGCTGCTCCAGCCCCTTCCCCAGCTCCGTTCCCTCCTCTGGACATGCTCCAGCCCCTCAATGTCCCTCCTGCTACACAACACTCGAGGTGAGGCCTCACCACTGCCCAGCACAGAGGAACAATCACCTCCTTGCCCCTGCTGGCCACACTATTTTTGATACATATGTATTTCTGATTTTTGCTTCCAGCAAAATTCCAAATGTGGTTAATCCCAAATACTGAGAAGTATCTTCGCAAAAGTCACGGCTGTGACTTAACCTTAAATATATCTCCTTGCTCCTGCTGTTTAATAAGACAGAGAATCTTGAACAGATAAGGTGATTCCTGCCAACCACATGGCTCTCTCATTGTTCCAAAAACACAAGCCAATATCTAAATATACTCAAACTATACAAATGACAGTATTATCATTCACACTGTTCACGGCTCTGGCTGAGGATAAACAAACACGTTCACAGGATCACAGTCACAAACGAGCATAAAAGAACTGTTTCAATTCCTTTAGTTCAAAATGTCATCTGTGATACTCATCCCTAATAACACTCTGCTTAGAAAAACAATCAAGTTGTAATCATATCTAACTTTCCATTAAATTAAAAGTTTCTATCAACAGTTATGCTTTCTCCCCTTTCCTGTATGTGATGTCTCATGGCTATGGATGATGCTCTTTCAAACATCTGACATTACTGTTCAACCTCAGCAAAAACAGCTGTGGTTCTCAAATATTTATAACCTCTGTTAATTTTTCTAAACAAAATTTCTTCAGACATTTAAAAGGAATTACACAAGCTCATAATAATATCAGCTATTTGAAACAAGAAAGATGTTCTCCGCCGGTGGGGAAAAATAAATTACAATTCCCGGAAATATTTACTTCTGAAAAATAGCCAAAGATATGGTGATTTTGGTAAGTGTTCTTCAACAAGGAAGAAAACAAGTTGACTACTAATTGAAACAAGAGCTGATGATAAGTGAAGACTCAAAGACAAGGCTCTGCAAGCAGCAAGTACTGTGTTTAACCAACATAAACTCTGTCCCAGTCCTACTTTAAAATATCTCAGGATAGCAAATTATCCCGTGGCAGATCATTTGCAGTAACTGTCCATGTGCATGTCCTCAGCAACAGAAAAAGGGTCTGAGCTTTCTCTACCAAATGCAAACCACTAAAAATCCTGTGCATGCCACTGTAAATACACCCTCACAAACGTCCATCCATTCAGAGTTCAGTATTGCAAACCTACCAGGACCATTTAAAACAAAAGGCAACTTGTTTTCACCATGCAGACCTGCAAAGTTTGAATACATTTCTTAATTTTTAGTTTTAAACGGCGTGTTATTCTCTGGTGCCCCCCTGGACACATATGTTGGACAGGGGCTCAGAATTTTCATAATCAAAGTTTTGGAAGTGCACAATAGGGAGAGGACTGAAAGCATTACGTGGGTACCCACAGGTGTCACATTCAGTTCCTGCAGCCCTGAAAAGCCTTTTGTTTCAGAGATCTCTTAAGTTAATAATTAAATGGGGGGGGGAAAAAAATGCAGTCAAATTATCTTTTGTTTGGCCTTCTTTTTAACTTAGCCTGTCCTGTTATTTCATGACAAGTTCTCTTATTCTCAACCACTGCCGCGGGAAAGCAAAGAGCTCAATAACCCAGCTCCCCCTGGTGGAGGCTAAATCCAGGCTACTTTAAATCCAGCATCCCCAAAAGGAGAGACCAGAACCGCAAAAGAACAACCTGTGCAAAAACCACATTAGACCATCCCAGCAGGCAGCAGCTTTCTCCTCAAAAACTGCAGACTTGCACCACGGCACAAGTGGAAACGCCACCAGGAATCAAATGGATCCAATGCCTTTCCACACCTTTTAAACCAGCTCTTCTATCCTTCAGATGTTCACGGAAGACACACTAATTATTTACCTGGATAATATCTGAGAGCTTATGCAATCCAGAGGTATTGATAAATATCCCAGTACCTGGAGAGAGAAACACACGATTCCTCTTACAATAACAAATATACATCCTCTGATATATATCCACATCTTATCTGAGCAGCTCAACACACTGAATACAAAGCCTTGAAACTACTATCTGAAACAAATAAATTATTTCAAGTTTTTCATAATTATTCAAGATGCAAGGAGAAACATAAAACTGGCATTGCAAGCCAGGAAAAGTGTAACACACTGGGAAATTGTCATCTGAGGAAATTACATAAACTTCTTAAGGCTCCTCTAGACTAAAAACTGGATAGGAGCTAATCAAAGCTGAGATAAACACATTTAAACTTTGGTTGCTTTTTTCAAAAGCTCACATATCTTATATTTGAGTCACGGAAAAAAGAATAGAAAACTGGCTAGTCCGTTACACAGAGGGAAAATTAACCCTTGCTAAAAGAAAAATTAACCCTTGCTAAACCCCTTTGCTCCAGCTATAAATATCCCTTCCCAATCACCTCTAGTGTGCTTGAAACAGTGATTAGAGGAGCAGCTAAAGGAACATATGAAACACACGGATGGTGGGGATCTGAGAGCAGAAATGATCAACAGATGCACCTGTCAAAGAGCCTAAAAGGAGAAAGATGCTGGGGAAAGAAAAAGGAAGGATAGATGTGTTGTCCTAAGATGCACTTGCAGAACTGACAGTCTGTTCCAGTCCCTTCAATGCTTTTTCTGAAGAGTCTGCTAGGAAGAACCAAATCATTTTTCTTAGCACATGTAGAAGTTGGAGAATTTTCTTTCCAGAAGGGCAAACTAAGAACAAGATGCTGGCAGACAGTAGAAACAGAAGCTTGTTAAACCAAGATAAAAAAAACCTGCATTATGTGATTCCCAACATTTCTATTTCTTGACTCCATTACCAGGGAAGAATTCGAGACGTAAAGGGGCCATCAACAAAATGTCAACAAGCTTCACCCCACAATCCACCTGCTTTGGGAGAAAAATAGTGTCTGTGCAAAATTCCTCTATGGATGCACGTGGATGCACACACACACGTGGGCACACAGCCAGGTTTTGACACAAAGTGGTTCTTAAAATTAGTTCTGTTGCATGAACAGACAAAAAACATGTTTCCAAGCAGAGGACCCTGCTGCAGGTCTTAATAAAAAGACACAGGTCCTCACAGTCAGGTTTTAGTTTTTAAAAGCTTTACAATTTAATTCTAAACAGAGAAGCCTTTCTCCTCCTCTCCTTTTAATAATGCAAACTTCCAATCACCTGCACTAAAAAAATCTGAGTGAAACAACTAACAAGTTGTAACTACACTTACGGCCTGAAAGATACTGTAAAATTTGCTCCAGTGACTCCAAGAGGGAGGATTTGGTCTGGAATGTTATTTGAGCCTCTGCAAACAGATCAAAGATGTAGCTGCAATTTACAAAGAAAAAGCAGAAATGGGTAAACACTCTAAAAGAATCACATGGACACAATTACTGTTACTCTTTTACAACAACAATTTCACCATCACGCAGCAAAACATGTTTCTGTCTCCATGAGAAAGAAAACTTTACAAGAATTAAGTGTTTGCTCATAAAGAGAGTGGATAATATTGACATGACCGAAAGCACACAGACCACACCACTCCCATTTTCCATGATTTCTCTCCAACTAATTTAGAAACAGATTTGCATGCAATTTCCATGATTACTTTTACAACGTACAGCAGGCATTAGTTTAGGAACAGACTTGCAGAGCTCTGAGGTACCTCACACAGGTCACTGCAGTATTGGTGCCTGTGCCTAAATCGTGACACAAAATTGACAAGGAGCTTTCTTCCAGCTCAGAACGCCCAAGGCATACACACATCCACTCTTGAAACACTTCATAAGTCAGTTCCACCAGAAATAATGATTACTACAGACAGGGGATTTAAGATTCAAGGTGTGAATAAATACTATTCCCAGAAACTAGAATATTGCTATAGCCCAACAGCTCACCCAGCTCCACCTGGGACTAGAATTCGCTGTACTTTTAACACATAAATATATTAATGAGAAGAAAATTTACCTTCCCTCTTTGGTGACTCCATTACCATCCACTGGCAGCTCCACTGCATCAATAGCACTTTCTAGTTGAAGAAGAATTTCTTTAAGAGAAATCAAGAGGGAAAAAGTCAGGGTGCATAGAAACTCACTTATGGGACATATCTAAGCCTCTTTTTCAAATGTACTTTATTACAAAGGCTGCTACCAAAGACAGCAGCCCAGCTGTTCTCTTTGCTCTCTTGAGTCTTTAAACAAATGAAAATTATCAAAACCAATTCTCTAGGTATAATCTTTAAATATTCATATTCAACTTTAAGAACTTCCATGATCTCAATTCCTAGATGAAGCTTATGTCATCATCTAAATGTTAAACTCTCCTTTACAAACAGGAAAAGTTGTTTTTGGAAATGCTTTGTAAACATGAGATATCTTAAGCTCTTGCTGTTAATTTCAGGTAGCATCACGTTGTTCCAGCAGAATGATGCAACTAATGTAATTCCAAGATCAGAAAACAACGGAATTTCTAGCAAACAAGGAAGCAATGCATTCATCTGCCAAATCTCTCTTCTTGAGAAAAAATTAGCTAAACACTTCACAAAATTCTTGGAACAAACCAGACAACTTGAGCTTCCAAGAATGTCTCAGTTACAAGCAAGGCCTATGGAAATGCTACATGAGCTTGATTTATAGTTGCTGGCTTTTTGAGCCTGTTTCAACAACAGCCTTCAACAACACAAGATATAAGCTTACTCTTGATCTTTGCTATATCTTCAAGTTCCATGTTCAGGCCTGTTGGAGAAAGGAAAGATTTCAAAGAGGTTGTTTCACTCCTGTTTCATTCCCAGTTGCTTTATGCCTTTTCAGAAATTACGACTACAAAGGCTAGAACTGTGTGTATGGAAAGACACCTTCTGTGTTCCCCTCCCTGTCATTTCCCATGACCCCTCAAGTCACATAGGTTTGATCAAATCTTTCCGTGTCTGGCAGCAATTACTAATTAACAATAATTTCTCTACTAATGAGGGTGTAAATTTCCCAGAAACGTTCCCTATAAGTCATTTTCCAGTTCTTGGTAGTGGCAGCCTATAACCCCAGAGGAACAGCGACTTGTGGCTGCCAAACACACCTGAACTGGCCAACTCCATGTTGAATTCAGTGTTGATTTCATTCTGCTGGACCACTTTGGCTTGTTCCTCCAGGACCACACTTATCGCATCCATCGCCGAGGTCAAATCATAGGGAGTCAGGTCAAAGGAAGAGGACTCCTCACACAGCTTCTCCTAAAATATAAGCAGCGGAAGAATTTTTCTGACTGCTCTGTGTGCTGTTTGCTCAGGCAATTTCAGAGATGAAGTCCCAATGACTGGGCTTGATCTCATTCCTGTCTCCAGCTCGGGCCAGAGGACATTTTATAAGCACCTGAAGACTCTGACTTTTACTAAGTATCCTTTTTTTCCTGAAATGTAGAATAGATTTTGCCTCTTCCATGTTATTAAAGTTCTGCAGAGTGCAGACAGTAATTGTGTGATGACAAACGGTTTGAACAGGAAAATTTTACTTAGAGAATCAGTACGTCCTTTAAAAAAAGCTACTTCTGGTCCCTCTCACGCTCCTAGAAATACTTGTATCCCTATATTCACTCATATGAAGACATGGTCGTTGCCCTTCTCCATTTTGCAGAGATGAAGGTGTGGAGAATAAAGGGAAGACACACCATGAAAAAACCCACAAAAACAAAAAAACACGGTAAAATGAGTATTATTCCTACGTAAATCTTGGGCCAAAAAGTATGGCAGAATAAATAAACGCTATTAAAGAAAAGGAAGGAAACACACTAACTTTCTATTAAAAAAGAAGTAATGGCTTAAACACTCATAACCAGCAAATTTGGCAAAACTCTCCCTGACTTTGAACATTAAGTCCCAGACAGCTCTTCCAGAAATTTTCATTCATAAAAAGAACCATTTTCCCCGAGGAACGGAGATCAATTGTAAGGCCTAACCTAGACAAAAATTTGACTGCAATAGCTATGAAGAAACAAGTTATAAAGAAAAAGAAAAGCTGAGTTAGCTGCATGTGTAAACAATCTGATCAGAAATAAATCCATTTTATTTCAGGGTAATCACTAAGTTTCCACATAGTAACTTGGAGTACCATCAGAGAATTATTGCAAAACAAGTAGCTGTTCTAGTTAACTTCTGCATGCAGCCACATCAATTAGCACTTTTTAAGCACTACAAAGGGATTTCCCTCCATTTTTCAACAGAAAAATAGATTATTCTGGTGAAAGGAGCAAATACTGAATGCGACTACGCAACACTCTCTAGTGAAGCACAGCAGAGCTTCGTGTGGATGTTTACTGAAAGGACGCATGCAATCAGACCAGAAACCACAGCTGCTCAGCAGAAATCCCACTGGGAGGCTCTTCATGTGGCAGAAAAAGGGACATACTTCAAAATGTTCCTTTGCATTCTCAAAGTTTTGAGCCAGTTAAAGATGAACTCATAACGCTGCACTATTTATTTTTTCTTGTTTTCCTCTATGAGTGAAGACATGGAAATAATTACAAGAGCCATGTTTGCCATCTACTGCACTTGGGGGAGCTGATGCAGCTGAGCCTCCAGAATGGACCTTTCATGATTTCTCAGACCGTGGAAGAGATATCTCCAAGAAAATAAGTACCTCATAAATTTGGAGATGTACCTTTCAGAAAGAAACTATCACCTTGTAAAAAATCAGCAGCGTCAAAGGACCGTAACTTAAATTACAAATCTTTAACCGTCATGGAAACAGGAAATGTTTGTGATAATGAATATCAAACCCACACATCTGAGTACAGATTTTGCAGGCTGTCTGTAATTGGGCACAGGTCTGTTTTCTCTTTGGATGAAAAATGGCAACAGATCAGAACAACTTACCACATTGTGAGCCTCATCAAGTATTACCACAGTCCCCTTCAGGTCCAAGTTGTGAGCTTTCCGACTCTAAAGTCAAAATAAGAGAACAAGGGAATGGATAAAAAGGCCTCTGAGAAACAGGGATTTGATTGGCTGGGAAACTGGACGATGAGATACATTTGGGTTTTCGTGTACTTTGAAGCTGGGTTGGTTCTTCCCTTTTATAAAAACACCAAGTAAAGGCTGTGGCTGCTCAACATGAGAAACCACAGAACCACTTTCTCTGGAAACGAAGGCGTTAAAATGCAACATGTGACAGTTTGCAGAGGTTACAGCTTGCTATAAACAAAAAGCCCCCAAAAAAAGTACCATATTGGGATGCACAAGTTTAACAGAATTCGTTTCAGTCACTATTTTTGGCAATAGGAGTGGGGTGTGAATTACAAATTTTGTCGTTGCAAGAAGTGGACACTCTGAAAACACCCCCACCAGTGCCACACCATGCAACCTCATTTCACAGTGCTTCTTTGCTTATGGTGCTTATGATATTTAATTTAGTTTTTAATTTGTTAAACATTTGGGCCTTCTGCAGCAGTGGAGTGTAATCTGGGTTTTCCTGCGATTCATGAATTACTCCAAAGTTGCATGAAGATGTCAGCACGTTTGTTTCCTCGGCAGAGTTTTCCGAGATTTCATTTTCTATCCATGAAATACGGACAACTTACTCAGCAGTTTTGTACACAAAGCCAGTAATTATTTCCAAGGGATATGTCCAATCTCTCCTGAAGCTTCCTTATCCTAGAAATCACGCAGCTGCTGCAGAAATAAAAATGTCTCAAGACAGATGCAAAAATGCTGCACGGTGTGAGACTGAAGGTTTGTGTTCAGGAGGTGAATATCCTCAGCCAGAAGGGCACCACACTTTGCAAAGCTAATTCTACAAAAACAGAAACATCTCAAACAACCAAACAAAAAAATTCTTAACTGTAGGAAAGAATTTACAGAGAATCCCCCCAAAGTGGCACCCTCTGTGGTTCTGAACTTGAACTGGGGTTTGATCAAGTTTGAAGTATCCACATAATGCATCCACTTGCTTGGCATCATTCTTCACAGCTTACCCACCAAAAGCCAATACAAGACAAACAGAAGCACAATTATATTTAAAAACAAAGACATATGTTACCTTTGAGTCTAGTAAATAGTTGTAAGGCATAAAAATAATGTCTGCTTGCTGCTTCAGGCTTCGAGAGAGATAATAAGGACAAGCTCTGTTTAAAAAAAGTAATACTAACTATAATACTTGCAGGAATATTAAAGTTGCATTCAACATTCATGAACTATGATATATAAATAGGTAATAATAAGAGTGAGCAGAAAACCAGTTATTATTTTCACAAATCAGGAGGAGGAAGGTCAGAGGGGATCCGTCACCTGTGCTTGCTTCCATTTTTAACCAAGTCTTCGATATCCATGATCGGTTCAATCAGCTCTTTCTCTGTACTCTTTTCTGTAAAACGTGACATTAAAACCACCAGCTTAGGTAAAGGTATCACACAAAGACTTGTTGTTACTCTGATCATCACACTCACCCGCTAACACTTCATTCTTGAAAGACAGTGACACAAAGCAAAACATGCACACACAGGTAGATTCTGCCAGCTCTTCCAAACTTCTCCACCTGCCTAGCAAACCTCTCCCTCTCCAGAAAACGGGGCTCTGCTTCCAGGTGAAGCGAAGGTGAGCCCAACTCACCTTCCACGTTGTTATAGAAGTGACAAGCACGAGCCATCACTTTCCTTCGGCACATGTAGATCTGTAAAACAAAGCCTATTTTAGCCCAGAGTGGCACAGCTTGTCAAGCACTTAAAAGCAGTGCTTAAGATACCAGTTCTCTCTAATGGATAAATGCTAATTACAGTTCTTCAGTGTTAAAATCACGTGTCCCTCTGTCCACCCTACAAGTCAGGCCCTCTTTTTTTTTGCAGCCCAGAACACTCAGATGCTCTGTGACAATTTTGCTATGTTTTGCCATTAGTACTTTTCAAAACTTTAATCCTTGATGCTGTAAAAATAACAGGTGAATCAATAACTGAAGCATTACTTTTAAATTATTATCGCTCTTGACAAACACTTAAAAGGCAGGTCAGAAAACAAAGTACAAAATGTCAACTGTCACGTCCTACACAGCGATGTCTGTGATTCTGCGTTCCTTCCGTGGATGGAAAACGCCACCAGAGACTCAGAATCACCCTTTGCACTCACAAAACTAGGAACTAAAAGTTCCTCGAACCACATTTACAACTACTGTGTTTCCCTACTGCCCCCGGTAGCTTGAACAATGCCAGAGTGAAGATCGACACACAAATGACACAAAAGCCTCCGTGTTCTCCCCGCACATCCTGTCTAGGCTCTGAGCTCACCTGCATGTGGTTGCTCTGCTGTCTCTTCACTTCAGGATTGATGCAGAGCTGCTCTCTGGATCCCAACACACATATCTTCGGCCTGTTCAAACAGGATACACAAAACGGATGTTAAAAATAAGGCAAGAAAGAAGAACAGAGTTGTAAGTGTCGAGATTCAATGTATCAAGAGCGACAGGTTCAGGAGAAACAGGTGAGCCCAAAACAAGGGCAAAAACCAGAACAAGTAAATTAGTCTGACTGTAACTGCTGTATAAGTTTTCTGGCTTTCTGGCACTGCATTTCTGCGGCAGCAGAGAGTGTTAATAAAACAGCAGCAGCAGCATCTTACACCATCCACCACAAAATCTGGGTTCTGTTATGACAGTTCAGCCCAGTCAGCTGGGCCTGTCATCCATTACCAGATATTCCAAGCTGGTGGGGATGTTCAGAGCAAGGTTGTGACAGAACTGATGCACTACAAACATTCACAGTTTGTGGTTTTTCTGCTTATAACAAGGTTGTATCTGTACAAGAACTATATAAACAAATGAGTACTGCCTGTCCAAAGAGCTCGGCCACACACTGGCATGTCAACAGCTCAAAACTGCGACAGGCATTGGTATAACAAACCCACAAAGTTCTTCAGAGATTTACATCAGCCTGAGGAATTCAGCTTGGTAACAGCTTCCCCCTGCTTTAAAAAAATGCCTCAGGAAAAATATAAAGAAAGGGAATTAAAACCAGTAATTTTATAAGTAACTGTGCCAAGTGAAGAACCAAAACCATACTAAATTCAGAAACTTCTGTGATTGAAGAAGATAAGAGAAGCTGTGGAGTATTAAAATAAACCAGACCAAACAACAATGAAATCCAGGCTCTGTTCACGCATAGTAAGGGAACGACATTTCTCTGGATATAGCTTTTTATATATCCATCCACAGAAGTTCAAACAATGACCACATCAGATGGGTTTGTCCACCTTTTCTTTGAATAGCGGCACTACCCTAAATCTTACTTGCCTGTAGACTGTGTTCTTCAACTCATTAACGACTTGTGTAAGCTGGGAGTGAGTTCTGGAGGCATAAATTATTTTCGGAATGTCAGTGTAATAAGCTGCCAAACAGAAGAGGAAAAAAGCAGAGAAACATTATGAGCAGGGACAGAAGAACTAGGGATATTCTTAGCCTCTTTCCCCAGCTGGTACTATGGTAACAGTTTGCCTTGTAGAGACAGCAGGAAATTCTGTCATCTAACAATTCACACCCACCAGACGGGCTAAATGAGTTTCTAACATTCTAGAGGAAGAAGAATTAAAACTACGTGAAACACCCCGAAAAACCTGTGAAACGGTGAAACTGTGCTCAACAACGGCTCCATAATATAATCACGCAATGATTATCAAAAAATAGACAAAAGCAAGTGCCAGTTGACACCCCTGAGGGCAAAAGGTGGTGGTAACTCACTCGGGACATCGCTGTCTGTGGCAGCAGAGCCCCAGGAGGACAGGGGTCTGTTGGGAAACAGCTCCACGCCCTGCATCCGCTGAGCGATCTTCCGGGCAGAGATGGTGTCCTTGAAGTGCTCCCGCCAAGCCAGGGTGGAACACAGCAGGCAGAGGGTCTTCCCCGTGCCTGTAGGGCTCTCCAAAATGCCATTCACCTTCTGCATTGGGTGGCAATGAAATAACAAGGGAGTAAGTGAGTAATTTGGAGGTTCGGTTAGGACAGGTCTTCGCTCGGTACTGCACGTCCTCTGCAAAAGAGCAAACCCCAGCTGGCAGCCCCTTACCAAGGAACACACACACACAGGGTCATCATCAATGCACGACCTGTAGGACCCTCTAATCAACTTAATAAGGCCCAATTAAAAACCCAGGGCCGGCCAGCATCCTTCATTTAGCAGAGGAATCCAGTCCTCCACTCTCAGAGCAACTGGAGTGTGTCACAGACAGCCAAGGACAAACTGCATGTGAATACGAGTGCTACTGGCTCCGTTTTTCTCCCTTTCCCCAGTTTAGGCAAGAACATCCTGTCTATATTTCTGTTGACTGTCACCTGCCACCCGGGTTTTCAATAATCATGGAGTAAAATAAAAATACAAGTAAAGGTCAGAGAAAACTTAGAAAAGGCAGCAAACAGACAACCTTGAATTGTGAAACCTGAGTTGTGACAACCTCTTCTTAGAGAAATCATTTTTTACAGTTGGTTAACAAATCAAATTGCCCCCAGGGAGGCAGCACTGACCCACCTTCTGCAGGCACTCCAGCACCTTGGCCATGTAGACTTCCTGGCAGGGGTAGGGCTGGAAAGGGAAATCCACTGTGATGCCATTCAGAGTGATCTTGGGCATGGTGCTGTGAGGTGCCTGCAAGGAAACACAGGCTGTGACTGACTCTGCTGCCACGGTGTTATCAGAGTGACAGAATCACGGAATAGTTTGGGTTGGAAGGGACCTGAAAGCTCATCTCATTCCAACCCCCCTGCCGTGGGCAGGGACACCTTCCACTATCTCGGGTTGTTCCAAGCCCCATCCAACCTGACCCTGAACAATTCCAGGGATGGGGCAGCCACAGCTCCTCCAGGCAACCTGTGCCAGGGTCTCTCCACCTTCACAGCAAAGAATTCCTTCCCAATACCCAATCTAACCCTTCTCTCTGTCAGTGCGAATTCATTCCCCCTTGTCCTGTGCCTCCAGACCCCTGTAAACAGCCTCCCTCCACCTTTCCCGCCGGCCCCTCCAGGCGCTGAAAGAACAATCAGGTCACACCCAATTTGGGACGGGGCGGTACCGGCAGGAGGCTCAGGGGCACTCCGGGCCCGGGTTCCCATGTTCCCGGTCCCCTCCATCCGCTCTGGCCCACGTTCCGGTATTCCCACACTCTCCCATTCCCGTGCCCCGGTATTCCACACTCTCCCATTCCCGTGCCCCGGTATTCCTCCATTATTCCCCCTTTCCGGTGCCCCGGTATTCCACACTCTCCCATTCCCAGTCCCGTGCTCCGGTATTCCCCCCCGTTATTCCCCCCGTTATTCCCGCACCTCCCGCTCCGCCGTTCGCAATCCCCGCGCCCGCGTCACGTGGACGCCCCACTCACGCACCGCGCGTGACTTCCGGCTGGCGCTCTCGCGAGAGCAGCGCTGTTGCCCCGGTAACGGCGCGGGGAGGAGGCGGCCGTGGCGGCCGCGGGCCCGGGGCGGGTCCCGGGGGATCCCGGGCCGGGGGGTCGGGGGGTCGGGGAGCGAGCGCGGCCCGAGGGCTGGTGCCGTGCCCTCTAAGGGGCCCCAGGCAGGAGCGGTGCAAGCCCGGTGGGGTTTGGGCCCTGCCGCACCGGAGGGAAGCGGGCCCCGCTCCCCCGACGGGTGGTTCAGAAGCCGGAGGGTCCCGCAGCCGCTTCTCCCGGGGCGTTGGCCGAGGCGGGGCCCCGAAGAGGCAGAAACCGGCTGTTGGGTTACTAAAAGCTGCATTTCGGAGGCCTCCCAGCCCTGTGCGAGTGCCCCGCGGGAACTGGCGTTCTTGCCCTTTTTAAGGACTCGGGGGCGTGTGGTGGGCGCTGCCCTCGGCCGGGCGGTGTGCGGGCTGTGCTTTGTGCTGGGCGCTGCTGGCAGGGAGGAGAGGGCAGAGCACGGCGGGAGGCTCTGTGAAACCCTCAGCCCTCGGGGTGGGAGGGGTTCTGTCGCTCCGTGTCGAGCCTCGTGGCTCCTGCCTTAGGAGCCGTAATGAATTCTGACGGGTCTCTTTTGTTAGGGGTGAACGTGCCGTTCCTTTGTTCCCAGCTTTCCTTCAGCCCCCTGTCAGTGTATCCATGGAACGGCTCTGTCGGCATTCCGGGTGCTCAGGCCGAGGTTTGGTTCCACACGTGTGTGATTGCAGCGCGCTGCTCTGGATGGATGGATTACTCCGTTTCTAAGAGCCAGGTGTTTTAACAAGGCATGGTTTACCTGGAACCCCAAATTTTGCAAAAACCCTACTTCGTGCAGTTACATGAGGGAGAAGGCAGGAATAAGATATTTCACACACCCCTCTGTGCTTTATTGCTGCATCTCACGCTGTCAGATGTAGGTAGATGTACGACAGGATGTGTCTTCTTTTATTGCAGCTTTAAAATTATGTATCCCTAGCCAGCTGCACAGTTTATTTGTTTGTTCTGATGTTAAAAGGAACAGTAAACTTTATGTAAATTAAACATTGTGTGATTTCTGTGATAGTTCCCAAACTATAGTACCTTCTCTGTCTTGGTGCTGGGTTAGGGGAGCTCATGGGTGTTGCTGTTTTGGTTACCAACCTTTAAACTCCTTGAGCTGAACTTCCCTGGATTATAAGCTGTCTTTGATTATAGGGAGTGGGCTGGATTATAAATTGTCTTTAATTTTGGGAATGGGCTGGAGAGCACGGAGTTATTCCTTTGGGTCTTCCTGGCGCTCCACGCAAAATGCAACATCTGGGTTCGCTTCTGTTCCCGCCTGTGAGCTCTTCAGCGTGATCCCCATCATGCAAGGCTAAGCTGCAGAAGAAATTACTTGGTAGAAATCCTAAAACGAGAGTGTTTGATAACCTGTATGGAGAATAAAGGTTCAAAACTCCTCAGAAATACGTGGAACACCGTGTCGTTATTTCCTGTGAACACATCCCTCCTGCGTGGAGGAGCAGTGCCAGCTGTGCACCAAAGGAGGTTGTTTCCCCTCTGCTTAGGAGCTGTTGGTTGCAGCGGTGTTACCTGCTGGCAGAGAAGGGCTGGAAGGCTCCCAGCCCGGAGGAGGAGTGTGAGTCAGCAGGTACCCGTGTCCACAGCAAACATGACTCAGCTCCCGCATCTCCTGGAGGCAGCAACTCTGCACCAGTGACCCCACCTGACCGGGCTGCAGCCAGGCTGCCTCCAGCACTGCTGCACCGGCTGCTTCTAAAAACAGAGCAGAGGAAACGGGGCGGGGGGCGGGAGGGATGCTGTAAATTGAAAGAGAAACATTTATTTCTTGTTCGGGTTGTGGAGGGATTGCAAGGGTTTGGTGGAGCTGCAGCGCCTGTGTCGGCCCGCGGGGATGGTAAATAAAGGTGTTGGCTTACACTGGATCGTCATCCTGGTGTTTGGCTCCCTGGGGTAAACCCTGAGTTCTTACAAAGGAGAAGTTTGGAGAGGGAGGGGAGGTTTCCAAAATGTGGGTTGTGTGACAGTCCAGCCCCTCACATGGAACAGCCTCTCCCTGCCAGCCCAGGCAGAGGGAACCAGCCCATCTCCTTTTGTTCATGGGAAAGATCTTGGCTGAACTATTTTTCGTTTTCAGGGGAAAAAAATATGCAGAATATAAACCTTGGAAAAGGTGATCCTCAACCTCTGTGGGGAAGTAGCTGAACCACATCACGGAGACCTGGAAAGGAGAACACTCGTGCTGTGAAGAAACGCAAAGGGAATAATGGTCACGTTTGTTCAGAGGCTGCCCAGACAGGATTTCTCTTGCCAGATAAGATCCAGATGCTCCCAGATGAGCAGGAATCTTCAGGCATGGGACAAAAAAATTTGTAGGGCTATAAGGACCTGCTGTGAAACTCCTGTGGTTGGCATGAAGGTTATTTTCATCCTTTCAGACAGGAGAGCATTAAGTTACCAGTCATTGTCCTGAGATGTGATGGTTCCCATAACAACAAGCTAAAATTTTTGCTTGTCCCAAAATTACTTAATTCCTTTGAATCCTGGTAATCCAGAGCCTTTTTGTCTCTCTGCTGTTGGGAAACAGCTTTCCACCCTGACTCTCCAAATCGTTTGTTCCCCATTTCTCGCACAGTGTATTCCAGTGGGACACTGGCCATGGCACCTTGAAAGCCTTCTCTTCCCTTTCCTCAGTAAAAGGAATAAAAGGTGTACAGGATTGGTGTCCAGAGGATGCAGAACGTCACAAGAGGTAGCCAGACCCTCTTGGGACTGCTGGGTACATCAAAGGCAGAGCTCATCCTGAACAGAGCTGGGAACTTATTCCGGCAGTCAGGCGCCTGGGATGGCTGCCAGCCTCTGATCACGGCAAAGATGTTTTTGAAACACACACAAGACAACAGGTAAAGTCCTAGAGGTTCAATCCAAGGAGAAAGTAGGGGGAGTTGAAACCACAAAACAAGCCTTGGACAGAACAGGAAGCAGTTAAAGGTCATAAAACAGCTCCTGTTGCAAACACGCTTTGACAATGTGTGGGTAGTGTTAATTTTATTCTGAATTAGACTTACACTGTGTAATTTTTATTTTTGTTTTTAAATGCAATGCTGAAGGAATAGGACACTCGGAGATGGGGGAGAAAAAAAATAGGAAAAAAGGGAAACCTCTGGGGTTTTTTAACTGAATTTAGTAGGCACTGCCTGTGGCTTCTGCCCCTGACCAAGCCAGAGCACTGGCAGCTACTCCAACAACCTGTAGTTCCCTGCAGCAGCTGGAATTGTTTGGGAGTGTCTGCATTGCAGCGTGCTGGGAGATGTGCGGGTTTGGGAGGGTTCCCTGCTCCCAAATGTGTGTGTGGTGCTCTAAAATCACAGAAGCGTTGGCCCCTAGCAACAGCCACAAATGGAAATGATAGAAAGGATAGAGAACAGAGAGCAAATGACAAGAAAAGAGGTCCTGCTGCCTGGGGTGGGGAAGAAACCTGGAGAATTCTCATTGAAATGAGAAGGCTCCATTCTGCTCTTCCTCCTCTACTTTTACAGCAGTTTCCTCCCCAAACTGCAGCTCCTTTAGTGCCTCAGTGCTGGTGCAAAAAAAAAAAAAAAAAAAAAAAGCTAAACCCATGCCTAAAAACCTGTCTGGGATCCCTCCTCCCTTTGATGTTTGCCTACAGCTGCTGCAAGGTTTGGGGTTTGGTTTTTACATCTCAGCCCAGCTAAGCCTGACCCCCCGACCCGGCCCTGCAGGTGAGGCTGCCTTGGAATAGATGGTTTTAAAAAAAAATTTTTTTTTAAATTAAAAAAAAAAAAATCAATGAATTTATCTCTGCTTTCAGCAAGGGAAAAAGCAGTTTAGCCCATCTCAAGCAGACAAGAAAGGGAGGAAGAGGAGGAAAAATCCTCTTTCGCCAGCGCCCGGCTGGGTGTGTCTCCCCCCCCTCCCCCGTGGGGCTGTGTTCCTGGCAGCCAGGCTTGCCTGGGAGGGATCTGCCGTCAAAGCCACCCAGGAAAGGAGGCCTGATACGCTCATTAATATTCTGAACTAGTGACCCTTCTCTTTCTTTCCACCCCTCGCCTTTCTCTGGGCGCTCCAGCCTCTCCCCGCCGCGGATGGCTGCAGCCCCCTCCAGCTGAGTCAGTCCTCCCTCCCCGCAGCATTGCAGCACCTCCGCAGCTCCTGCGCTCCTGCAGCACCCGCTCCGCTCCCGCCGCAGCATGGCCAGCACCGTCTCAGGTAGGACAGGCGCCTTCTGGGGGGCTTGGCATCAACGCACTCCTGAAACCATCGGGGTTTAATTTTTTTTTTTTTTTTTTTTAGTCGTTATTCAGAGGGTTTGGGTTGGGTTTTTTCGGCTTTTTTTTTTTTTTGCTTTTTTCTTTTTTCCCCCCCTCCGTGGGTTTCAGGGGAGTTCTGTGCTGAGGAGGCAGCTGGTATGGCAGCATTGTTCCCCTTCCTCCCCCATACACACACCCCTCTGATGCAAGATAGCAGGTGGGCTTTTTATTTTAATATGAATACACGTGTGATAAACTTGCCAATTTAAAACATTGCTGCCGTTACCTTGTGCCGTTAGAAGATGCTGCTACACGCCAATTAAACATTATTTCTGTAACGTGTTACAGCTTCCCTCCCCCCCAAGAAAAATTTGCATGCTCTGTAGCTGGATGTAAAGAAATCAGGAATTACATTTTGTTTTGTGGAGATCATGTATTGCCTAAAAGGGCAATGGAAAGGGAGACAGGAATAAGAGACAGTAATGCCCTAGAAAACCCCCCAGTGCCAACCAGAACAACCCGGGTGGGTTTCCGTGTATTCTCAGGGCTTCTCAGCCCTGGATTTCTTCCACAGCTCACATTTCTTGGTTAGAAGATGCTACAGGGGAGCGGTCCTTTGATGGCGTTGGGTGAAATGAGATGCTGCAAGGGAAGCCCTTCCTCCCTCCTGCAGCACTGCCGGGAATCACATCCCGGGAGCCAGGTCGGGTTTGGCTGCAGGATGGCAGCCTGCCCTGAGGATGCTGTGCTGCCTCGGTCCAGCTTCCTAAAGACCTGTTCCCTCTTTTTTTTTGGGAGGTAGGAGGTATTCAAACGGCTGAAAGTAGGAATGTGGGTGAAGGAGAAGAGCCTAAAATAGTACAGTGAATAGTGGGTGTGTTTAGGGGGTCTTTTGCTTTTAGAAAAAACAAGTTTTCTCTTGAAATGGCTCCGGATTCTGCAGCACATAAGGAGGGCCTTGGGTGGGGAAGGCGAGATCCTGGAGGGCTGGGATGGAGGGCTGAGCAGGAGCGACAGACAAAAAAAGAGCAGGCAGTGCTTTGTGCCCCCCAGGCAGGGAACCAGCCCGAAGGAGACCAGGCAAAACACTCCTTGCTGCTTTTGCTGCCCTTTGCCTGGGTCTCCTGCTATGCATTTTCTGTTCCTTTCTCCTTTTAAAAGATCAGTGGATTCAGGGGGAGAGAAGGGCAGAGAAATAGAGGGGTGAGGGGGGGGGGGCAGCGAGAGGGCACAGCTGATCCTGAGTGGGCTTTGCATGCAATTAAAGAAGCCAAGCAGCTTTGTAAAGATGTGTCGATGTGACAGAAAACCTCCAGCTATTGTGCATATTCCTGTGAGCATCCCTGTCTCAATGAACGTCTGCAGCAGTGCACTTTTGGGAGGTGCCACCCATCTCCTGCCTTCCCTGCCGAGAAGGATTGGACTCGTTTGCAGAGTGGGGGTGGGAGGGAAGGCTCAGACTTGTTTCAGACTGTCTGAAACAAGGTTGCATCGAACTTGAGATGGACGAGGACGAAACACGCGTGGGCAGAACACGCGTGTTCTGCTTGGTGCATTCTCGCCCTCCCAACCCACCACATGCCCGTAGCATATTTCATCTTCCCAAAGATGCAGTTTTACTGTCCAGGGGGGCTTGGGATCGTGAAGAAGCGTGAAACCGCGCTTCCCTGTGGCTCAGGTCAAGCAGAGAAACAATTTCAAGGGGTAAAAACTCACGGGAAAGCAGTGCTGTGGCAGGAGGGAGGAGAACAGGGCGCTGTGTGCCAAGGGATGCTCAGGGCTGAGCCTCGCCCAGCCGCCCTTGCAGGAGCAGCTCCCCATCTCTCCATCTCCCCATCGCCTGTAGCACGCACAGCAGGAACGGAGAGTAGCCTGGAAAGGCAGGAGGAAAAGGACAAGTAAATCCTTAAATTAAGGAATTAGTCCTGTTTGCTTCCATCGTTATTTCCTCCTTTATTCTCAGCAAAAGCCGATCCATGCTGAAGGCAGAGCAGCTGCCATCGTCTGCGGCTGATGCCCCGGGGGCTCATCCCCCCCCCCTCTCGGGAAGATTAAACAAACAACCAAATCCTTGGGATGAAAAGAAGCAGGGCTCGCTTCCCCCAGCCCGGCAGCCCTCTCTCTTTCCTCCCTGCCACGCCGGGCGTTTTCCCCCCCGGCCCCGGAGGTTGTTTTCGGAGCTGGAGCGGCGGGATGGGCGGCACATGCTCAGTCCTGGCTCAGCTGCGGTGCCGGCTCCGCTGCCGGGCAGCCCTTGCAGGGGCAGAGCCCTCGCACCTCCTCCCGCAGCATCCCCGCACGGCTTTGTGCTTCGGTGCGCCGCGGACGGGGGGGTCGGGCTGGGCAACTCGGGGCTCACGGGACTCCCCCCCCCTCCGCCGTTTGTAGCACCTGGGTCGGAAAAAAGGGACCCGAGATTATGAAATGATGCAGTGAGGTGGCGGCCTCGCTGGTTTTTCTCTCTGGCGTGTCTGGGAAGGTGGAGCCAAGAGGAAGCACCAGGTTGTCACGGCTGGGCATGGTGAAAGGGCCTTGGCAGACCCCAAGGTTTTCCCCTCCTGCATTGAAATGTGAGAGTTGTGTGACTTCATGTAGCTCCGGGTTGTCCTCTTTTCTGGATGGTGTTGGTGGACACCATATGGTGCTGCCCTCTCCTGACTCAGAGTCCTTTCTGTCAAGCTCTTCACCCCTCTGTTCTCAAGAAATCACCATTTTATTTTTCTTCAGGGGTCTCCATGGCTTTAGAAAAGTATGGTACTTTAACTGGGACTTAACGTTTACAAGCCAAAAGAATCTACTGTAGGCATTTATATATATTTATTATTATTATTATTATTATTTTACCAGTGTATCCAGACAAGGAATTGCGGGACTTAAATCATTGGGAAAATATTTGTTCTTTCTAAGATATAAAATATAAAAAATAATATCTTTTTTAATGGCACCATGTAGGCTCTCAGAGGATTCCTTGGACATCTCAAAAGAGCCTGTCAGTGTTTGCTCAGATTTGGTGAAGGCACTGTTTTACCAGATGAACACATTTTCCTCCTGCAAAGGGCAAGCTGGGATTCAGTGGTCAAATGTGGCAACCAGAAGGTTGTGGATAAGCCCCGTTGTGACAGCGGTGTGGGCAGCAAGGGGGATTGCAACTTCAAGCTTTATTAGGGTGAACAGGGCTGATGATTCTTGATGATTATCCCTGGAGGGACCTGAAGCTCACTGAAAATTCTATACCCCTAAATTAACTGGAAACAACATGCCTGGCTAATCCCTGCCAGTTGTCCTAGTGACGTGGGCTTTACTCTGCCAGGTGGGAGCTTATGTTTTAAAAATAAAAGGCTCTTATCCAGAGGGGAGTTAAACCAATGGCCAAATCTGTGATTTAGAAATAAAAAAAGAGCCAGAGAGCAACCAAAGATCGTGTGTTGTGGCACTTTGGCACACCCCAACTGGTAAAGAGCTGCTCAACACATTGCTGAAAAATTCTTTTGTTCTTTAAAGGCAGCTCTACATTTTTAGTGCCTTACTAGAGAATCTTATACCCTCTGAACAATACAAATAATAACGCTGTATAATGGGAGATTTCCCTGGTTATTTTCCTGGGAGCAACCCACATGTTCCAGTGCTACAGCTTGAGCGATTCGCTGATCCATTGGCCGTGGGCTGATGTGACATTCATAAGCTGCCAATAAAACCTGTGGGGGGTGGAGGGGAAGGAGCCAGGTGATGGGAAACCATCCCTGGGTGATTGTTTGGCAGGTGCCTGACAGAAGGCAGAGTAACCCTCGCATCTGCCTGTTCTCATGGATGGTCCCATGTGAGGCCATGGTAACTTCTGGGCCTGAAGTCTCTTGGTGAGCAGCTGAGATGGTGTAGGGGTGCAACTGCTGAGCTGACAAAAAAACACAATGAAAAAAAACCCAAACAAAACCCCAAACAAGCAAACAAAAATGCTACTGTTCTCTCATTGTGTGAGATCTGCTGCTGGCCTGTTTGTGAAAGCTGGGGACCAAGAAGATGGAAATGAGTTAGACTGAAGTGAAGGTCTGGCCCATGATTTTTATGACAGGATCCATAGCAGGGGAGAATATCTAGAGCCTGCTGTACTCCTCAAGGCTTATCAAGGACTGTGGTTGCTTTTGTTGTGTGTGTGGCATTGCAGTCTTTGTGCTGGAGGTCTCAGTTCCCTGCCCTCTGGCTTCTCTACCTTCTGTTTAAGCTTTGACTATGTTTATAATTGTCCTGTTCTCATTTTTTCCCCATGAGATAATACTCTTTATGGAAGCAATTTTTGCTTCTCCAAAGTTATCTTCACAAGCCAAATTATTTTCTTGTAATAACCTTCCTTTGACCTTGCTATCAGACAGAGCACATCCAGTTTCATCCGTTTAAATTGCCTGAATTCACATAAATTAGCCTTGCTGCGCCTCTGATTCATTATAAAGGTCTCCGTATCAGTGTTGTGCCTAGACGGTCTCGCTCTGTTTTGCCGGATGTCATTAAACACCAAACCAAAACCTGGTTAGGAAGCCGAGAACAAAAAGTTTTTTAGTGAATAATAGGCGTTGAGCCCCACCCTCCAGGCACATCTCGAGGGGGAAGATGGTTCCTGTTTGCTCGTGCAAAGCACCATCCCCAGCCCTTCCTCCATCGCCGGCACTGCAGCCACTCGGGGAGCAGCTGGGTAATGTCTCCGGGGGGTTGACTTGGAGATAAACACTTTGCACGGATCGATGGTGTCTACAGCTCTCCTGACCAGGCGAAGCAGAGGGGATTTGGAAATGCAGGATGTTCCCTACGGCGCTAGAGGGAGCAGAGGAAAGGAGTCGCCAGAGACAGCTGGGAGCTCCCTGAGCCTCCTGCTGCCTTGGTGAAGGCCCAGGTCATCTCTCTTCTTCTCCTTGCAACAAGGAGAAAGTAATTTTTCCCAGGCATTATATACATTTAGATGAAAAAATTTTAATAAATATTGATTGCTTCGTGGGGTGTCCGAGGGGAATACAACCAAACCAGAGTCAGCCTGTGCTGATTGCAGGGAATAAATGTTCAGGGGCACTGAGGAACTGACTGAACCTTTTTGGATTGTAGCTTAATCAGTATCCAGGGCCCTCTGAAGCAAACAAAACACGAGTTTATCCCACTTCACAGGATGGGACTCTGATATATTTTCTATTACTTCTACAGCTTAGTCACTTGTTAGTTTACACAATTCAGTTATTTGCTATGTTTCACCCCAGTTCTGACAGCAGTGCAGTGTTATGACTTAGTGTTGAAGATATACCAGACTAAATGAATTTGCTGCTGATCTTTCTACTGCAGTAGTTGCCTAAAAAGAGATGTAAAATATCAGTAATTCATACCTGAGTGAGCAGCCTGTCCTAATCCTCTACCCACCAGTGAGACAGAGCTCTTGCTGCACCTCTGAGACTGAAGTGCTGCTTTGGGATGAAGTCTCTGAGGACATGAATCAGATTAATCTATGCAGAAATGAAATATTTGTTCAGTGTAAGCTGGATTTGTTTTTGCTGACTTAGCAGAAGTAAAAATGCTAATAGGCCCTCAAATAAAAAGTTCAGCATTCCCTGTCTGATTGTTCTTAAAATATGCACATTTGTGCACTGGACACAGCCTTTCTGGGCAGGGGGCTCTGAGCTGTGGCAATGGAGCTGGGGAAGGGTCTGGAGCACAAGTGTGGTGAGGAGCAGCTGAGGGAGCTGGGGGGGCTCAGCCTAGAGAAAAGGAGGCTCTGGGGGGACCCTTCTGCTCTCTGCAACTCCCTGAAAGGAGGGTGTAGTGAGGTAGGAGTCAGTCTTTCCTCCCAAATAACAAGTGACAGGGCAGGAGGAAACGGCCTCAAGTGGAGCCAGAGAAGGTTTAGATTGGGCTTTAGGGGAAATTTTTTCACTGAAAGGGGTGTCCAGCCCCGGCACAGGCTGTCCAGGGAAGTGATGGAGTCACTGTCCTTGGAGGGATTTAAAAGCCATGTGGATGCGGCTCTTGGGGACACGGGTTGGTGGTGGGCGTGGCAGTGCTGGGGGAGCGGTTGGACTCGATGATCTCAGAGGGCTTTCCCGACGCAGGCGATTTAGTGAACCCGCGATTCTACAATTTCTTCGGGAGCCGGTCCTTCCCCCTCGTCCTGCCGAAGCCCCCGGCCCCTCTGGTGGTGCTGGGCGGACAGCTCCCGGCCCGGGGTCCCGGGGGGGGTGCCGATGGTCCTGAAGGGACAGCTCCGGGCCGGGGGCGGTGCTGCCGCACCGATGAAGGTCGCGGGCGGGGGGGACCTCGGTCCGCTGCCCCTTCCCGCTGCTTCCCCCACTCCCCCCACGGCAGCAGGGGCCTGTCGGGAGCCTTCGGGACAGTCCTCCCCGGTCCCCGGGGCCGCGGGAGCTCCGGCCCCGCTCCCCCGAGCCCTGCGCCGCTAATTGCACACGACGGCTGGCGCCGGGCTGCAGCTGCGGGATGCGGGGCGGGAGAAGGGCGCGGAGCACTTCCAGCGCTCATCACAGCCCTGCCGCAGCCCAGAGAGCTTTTGTCCTCTCCCTCCTCTTCATTTTAATTGAGAGTGGGGACGGACAATTTGCTCTACAGCGGGGAAAACGGGACAGGGAAGATCCCGATGGAATGGAGGCAGCTGTAAAACCACCACCACAAACCTCCTGAAAGGCAGGGAGTGCAGCGTGGAATCATCTGCACAGAGTGCCAGCACCGAAGCTCAAGCAATGAAACACAAAGCCCTGTGCTCTGTAACAAGTGCTGGGAGACCGTTAAATTGAATTAAATGAGCGGGTCGGGGGTGTGGCACATCTGCTTCATGTCTTGGTTTCATCCAGGACCAGACATAATGGTGGAGCAACGACCTCGTTGCCTGGTTTGTTTGTATTAAATGATGATGTCTAAATGATAATAAATGATAATGTCTCTCGTTTATTCCCGGGGAGCTTCCTCAGGGCTCTTGGCAGCACATTAGGAGATGCATTAGCTTGCTGCTGCGTGCCACGACTTCTGGCCTTTCAGAGGCTTTCCAGAGGTTTTTTTCATTTAAAACAAAATCAAAGATGTCTGGCTAGCACTGGTGATGTGAACTGTTCCTATTTGGTTTGCATTTAATAGCAGGGTGTCCAAACCAAAATGTGGAGCAAGCTAAGAAATTGTTCGATAAATATCTGAGCTTCAGGGATGGTTGGTTAGCAAAGGAGGGTGCTAATTAGGATGAAGCTCTGTACCCGGGAGAAATAATAAGTGCAGGCATAAGTTTTCCCACTCAATTAGCTCTGGAAAGGCAGAGGAGAGGACCTGAAAGATATTCCTTAGGACATGTGGTACACGGGATGCTACTTTTCTCAAAATTGTTCTGAATCTAATGCCCCTTCTTATCACAGAATTCTGAGGGTTTCCCTGTCCTGGCCCAGGGGAGGGTCTTGCTCTGAAGGCGGCACTGACAGCTGAGCTGCAGTTGCCTCTGGCTGGAGGTAAAAATGTGCGCTCAGTATAGAAGGGACAAATCAAGGCCAGAAGCACCAGGGCATGTGGGAAATGCAGAGGCAGAGCCAAGGCAGGACACCAGAGTGTCTGTGCCTGTGGCAGAGGCAGGAGCGAGGGCAGCACAAGGAGGTTCAGGGCAGGTTTGGCAGGACATGCAGCCGTGAAGACTCTGTCCCCACATGCCTGGGTGTCCCCTGAGGAGCCAGGCCAGACCTGAGCCTCAAAGCCCCTGTGAGAAAGCAACACCCACTGCTGAGCTGACCTGAGACATGGGAGTGACGCTGTGAGGGTTACACTGACGTGATCCAGAGCCTGACAGACTGACAGGGCACCTCCCTGGTTTCAAGTCTCTATTCTGAGGCCCTTTGATACAGGTGAGGATTGTCCCAGAAACAGACCTGCTGCGATCTGCCATGAGAGCAGCAGCTCGTGCCCTTGTGATCACCGAGGACTCTGCAGTGCATCCTCCAGACTGGAAATTCCCCTTCCAGTGGAGAAAGGGTGTGGGCAGCTGTCCCAACACGGTTAACTACCTGGGCTGCAGTGCCCCAGCTCCACTGGAGGGAAAATCCTGCGCAGAAACTTGTACCCCTAGATGTGGTAAATTCCTGCTGTGCGTCTTCCCATGGCATTTGCCACACTGGCATCTAATTTAGCCTGCTCTAGAGCAGACACTCCTTGGGGACCTTCTGGCAAGCCTCCACGGAAAAGCCTCCATGAAGTCTGGTGGCTGCAAAAGGGGTTCCTTGTGTGTACTTGTTTCATTTCTCCATGAGAAAAGATCTGCCACTGCCATTATAATCTCTTCTTACTGCTATTTTGAATTTTTCAGCCTACAAGGAGAAAATGAAGGAGCTGTCTCTGCTCTCCCTCATCTGCTCCTGTTTCCACACCCAGCCCCACCCCAATACCATCTACCAGTATGGAGGTAGGTAACCTGCTCCCACAGGAGCTCCAGCAGTGTTTGGATGGTGCTCCCACTGGCAATGTGGGAGCTTGTCAGAGTCAGAGTCTCTCTGCTTTGTGCCTGGGTGACATACAAGACATTAGCAGCAGTGTGGCCTTCCTCTAATTATGCTGTGACTTTAATTGCATTGACATGGGGGAGGGATGAAGGCGATCACTAATTGCAAAATTCTGGAGATAAGACAAAATCAGCCAGGTCAGGACACACAGGACCCTAATTCCTGTGTGAGGAGCTTGATGCTCTCAAGTGAACACTTTCCTGAGTGACAGGTCTGCAGAGTCACTGGTTTCTTTTCCCCACAAAGATATGGAGGTGAAGCAGCTGGATAAGAGGGCATCAGGCCAGAGCTTTGAAGTGATCCTGAAGTCCCCTTCAGATTTATCTCCCGAGAGCCCAATCCTTTCCTCCCCTCCCAAGAAGAAGGATCTGTCCCTGGAGGAGCTGCAGAGGAGGCTGGAGGCTGCAGAAGAGAGGAGGAAGGTAAGGAAATATCCTATGGAAACAGTGACTTTTTTTGTGACAGGCACTAATTGCACCAAACCCTAAAACTGGCTTAGCAGCAGAAATCTACAACAGCCGGGAAGAGCGTTCTGACACTTACTATTATATTCCACTGTAAATTGTCAGGTGAGATACCCCGGAGTGAGGTTTTGGTGCCTGATTCAGCCAGGCAATTGGACTCCATCATCATCACTGTGTGGATGTGGAACTTGGGGACACGGGTTAGTGGCGGGCTTGGCAGTGCTGGGGGAGCTGTTGGGCTCAGTGACCTCAGAGGGCTTTTCCAACCTAAACGATTCTAAGACAGCAGAAAAAAAAGGCGCCAAAACATCTTCTGAGCAGGAGCATTATGGGATGGAGGGGGGCGACAGAGCGGTTCGAGCAGAGGAGATGGTCAGAAAGTCCCTCTGGGGAGCTGAGGGCTGGAAGAGCCTCTTCAGTCACCTCCCACCTCTCCCTGGGCAGACCCAGGAGGCGCAGGTGCTGAAGCAGCTGGCGGAGAAGCGGGAGCACGAGCGGGAGGTGCTGCACAAGGCGCTGGAGGAGAACAACAACTTCAGCCGCCTGGCCGAGGAGAAGCTCAACTACAAGATGGAGCTGAGCAGGGAGATCCGCGAGGCACATCTCGCTGCCTTGAGGGAGCGGCTGCGTGAGAAGGCGAGTGCAGCGCCCCGGGGAGAGGGCTGTGGGTGCTGATCCTCGGGGAGGGGTTGGGCTCTGGTCCCTGCGGGGTCGTCCCGGTGCGAAGGGCACAGGGGAGCGGGGGTTTTGTTGCCGGTGAAAACGGGGCTGTGGAGCAGCTCTTCTCTGGAGCGGCACGAGGAGGGGGGATGTGCCCTTGAAGGTCAGTAGAGAACACAGTCTGGGTAATTCTTGATAAGTGCAAGTTCAGAGCTGCAGGATGAGGCCCACCCCATGTCCATGGGATGCATGGGCAAAGGGCTTTGCATGAGAGGGGAATCCATGGGCGCATTCACTGTGGGTTCCGTCATCTCTGGGCTCCCACAAATGATGCTTCGCTCCTCGCAGGTGTAACTCGCTGTCCTCAGGGGGTGTTGGATGGGAAACTGCTCTCTTTTTTTTATGTCTGAGGTAAATCCTGTGTGCAGGAGGGAAAGAGAGAGCACAAGAGCAGGGAGTGTTAGCCTGGTGTCATCTCTCCCATCTTTGCAGGAGCTGCACGCAGCCGAAGTCCGCAGGAACAAGGAACAGCGGGAGTAGATCTCGGGATAAAGGGCTTTTCTACACATCTAGCACCTGATTCCTGTTAACAAACCAACCAATCGACCAACCAACACATTTTATTTTGTTTGTCTAGATGCAGCATTCAGTCCTCCATCCCCATTCCCCTGGTGTTCGTCCCCCAGCTACACGCTTCTCTCTGCATCCCTAATTGTCAGTGCTTGTGGGGATTCACAGATCATAGGGATCTCTAAGCAGAATAGCGACTAGTTCACATGAAATAGAGGATCAATCAGTCTATCAGTCAATCAAACAGCTTCTTTGGAGGGTTTTGTCCTTTTTTTAAAAAAAAAATATTTCTTAAACTGATGTAAAAAAAAAAATTGAGGTATTAATAAATTCAACCAGCAGTGTCACGGAGATACAGATTTCTTATCCGGGGCTTTTCCTCCTCCTGGTTTTTGCTCCAAGCCAAAAATCAGTTTCAGAATAATGGGAAGAAAGTGATTATTTCTGTGTGTGAAGTTAAATAGGGAGCAGCCCCTTGGTAGGAAAGAGGAAGGAGAGGGATGGGTGGCTCAGGAGTCACATCATGCAGAGCCCACATCTCTTGGCTGCATCCAGGGCCAGTCCAGGCAGGCAGAGGCCCAAAGTCCTCATCTTTGGGTGGTTCTTTGAGAGCAGAGTGATCCTTTGGGAGCAGGTGGGGGTTTTCACCCCAAGCTTGGTGCCGGGTGCCCAATCCTGCACTGCCTGACACCCTGGTTACCTGAGGACTGAAGGAGCCCTCTCCCCGCCCAAGCAGGGACTGAGGTCTTGTCCGTTCAGCCCAGGAGAACCATGGGTGGTGATTGCACCCCTGGCTCTATGGGAGCCCTGGGAGAGGGCACTTGATCTGCAGGCTCTCCAGCACTCCCACAACACAGGATTTCATTCTGTTACGAAAGCAAATCCAGTCGAGACGGTGCATGGTTGTGAAATAGCCTCTTAGTGGACAGAATAATCACCCTTCCCTCTTTCCAGAGGTGGATGTGGCTCTTCGGGGCCATTACAGAGCAGACTGCTGGAGATCAAATCCCGGAGCTCTTTGCTGATCTCCCCAGAAGTCCCAGCTGGATATGGGAGGGATCTCTCAATGGCCATGTCTTGACATCAGGGGACTCTGCTCCTAAAAGGAAGGGCTACCTTACTCCCAAACCCCTCCGCCTGGGCTGGGGGCAGGACAGGGCCATTAGAAAGCTCCTGTGCTGTCAGTGACAAAACCAAAATAAGATTTAGGGCAAAGAAGGAAACTGAGGGTTGAATTTCTTACCAGTAGCTAATGATCAGTTTATAGTAGCAGCTGTCTTAGATAAGCATCTGTGTAGAGCGCGGCATCACCGCCAGCATCACCTCATCCATATAGTGGCGAGAAATTTTAAAAAGTTTAAAAAAAAAAATTTAAAAAGTAATTTAAATGAAATGTTTGTGTGTAAGAAATGGTTGAAACTGTCAAATGTCTGTGTCCCGCGTTGGTGGGATCTGAGAAGGTATCTGCGAGATATTAACCCTGTCCTACTCTCTGTGGTGCTGAGTGTTTGCTTGGTGTGTAATTCTGACCTGGAGCTTGTTGTAAATACTGTTTTTAGTACTATGATTATTATGATTATTATTATCAGAAATGTTGTACTCATGAGCAGGAGTTGAAAACAAGAGAAATGGCCATTTTCACTCTCTTCTGGGGGGCTCGGAAGGAATCGGGAGGCTGGGCCAAGTGAAGGCAGGCTGTTGGTGGGATGCTGGAGCAGGGAGCAGCTGGAAAATTATGGAATTGGGAGCTGGAGGCAGCTGAGTCCTGCAGGCAGGGCGGTGAGAGCAGGGATGGCTGCTCCTCATACTGGGAGGAGGAGGAAGGGCTGAGAGGTGAAATAGAGGTGATGCTTCAGTTTTAGCGCTTATTATTTAGTGCTGACCCAAACCTCCCCGTGTGGGGGTTCCAGGTGATTCCCTGCAGCCCCAGGGAAGCCGGAGGAGCTGCCAGGTTTGGCGTGTGCTGGAGGAGAGGTGGTCAGTGGCAGATCGTGCCAGAGTCATCCTCCCAAACAGCTCCTGAAGTCTCTGGGCTCAGTTCCTGCCTGGATCTTCCCTCTCAGTCCCTCATGCTGCCTTGCGCCTCTCTCCTCCCCCTCTCTGTAGCCCAGCTGGGTCTCAGGTGGGGACTTACTCTTGCAATATCTTTCCCTGGCAAAAAAATCCCGTGGGAAGCGCAGAACGGCCTGGCAGGTGGTGCTTGTGCAGATGTGGGCACTGGGAAACTCATTTTTCTTCCCTCCGTCGGGTCGGTGAGGTGAGGGACAGTGGGATGCGGCTGGAAGGTGTTACTGCAGGGTGAGCTCCTGCATCAGAGGAGCAGGGATGTGCAGGGGGAGTTTTGCATTGCTAACACCAGGCAGCTGCTGCTGAGACACGTTGTGCCAAGGAAACAGCCTCGTCGGTGGGGCCGGAGGCTTTAGGTGTGGCAGAGTCGTGTTTGCCTGGTGCAGATGGATGCAGGAGGGATGTTCAGGAGCTCAACACTTGTCCAGTGCCACTGGGCACTATCAGGGAAACGTGTGATTGCTTTGGCTGCGCGGTGTTGGCTGGAGGAGGGGTGTCCACCCACTGCTCCAAACCCATCGTGGCCAGGAGCCATGCCCAACTGGCAGCACGTGGCACGGGCCGGGATCGTGGTTATTCCATGCCTTTCCATATCCCTTCATGCTAATGGCTGTGTGCGGCTGCATATTTCATGCCTCAGTTGAAACTAATCAAGTACCCTCATTAACATCCTTATTGCCCCAGCCTCCCTCATTCCTGGACTGGTCCCACGTACTGCGGTCGCGGGCATGGCATGCAACTCCCAACTCCTGGGGTCACCTTCCTCCTGGAGGGGCTTGAGGTCTGTCGATTCCTGTAGGTGTGCATGAATCGAGCTCTGTACTGACGGTTTTCAGCCCCATTTTTGCAGCAGTGTAAGGACACGGGACTGTGCCCGGTAGGGAGAGCATCCTCAGGGCACACACAGCACCCCTGCCCAGACCATGAGTGTGTGAGGGAGGAAGGACAAGATGGTGACCTTGTTCCGTGCACGTATTCGCCTCCCAAAGAGCCCTCCTGGAGAAAGGCCTCTGATTTGGGCAATACCAAGGAGCTGAAGCAAAATGAGCTCCCAGCCGGCACCAACAGCTGGGCAATGGGTGAAGCTGCAGAAGAGCTGGGAAAAGTGGCCTTGTAGCCTGAATTACAGCTCTGTGCCCATGTTATCCCTCACAGCAGAGCTCAGCTCTGTCCATAAACAGGCGCTTCCAAGGATGCTGGCCCTTCCGACTTCTTCTGGACTCAGCCTGTTCCTTGTCTTATTATTTTCAAGTCATTAAAAAATCTTGCTCTAACCCAGATGTGGGGTGGCCTTTGAGCTGACCTTCCAGGGCCGGTGGGAGTTCACGATTGCATGCATCCTACCTCGGGGGTAGGTCGGTCTTGCTGCTCCCTTTTCAAAATGTAAACTTCAGCTTGCTTGCTTTAGCTTAGCCCGGCTTGGCTCTCTGGCCCTGGCTCTGCAATCCTGTCTCATGGGGTCCGTTATATCCCTCCCGTGGCATTCCCGTCCTCCTCGCAGTGGCTGTGCACTCGGCTGTGCACACGCGCACAGAAATGCATCCGTGGAAACAATATATGCACATACACTCTGATACCACTTGAAATGAGTCAGGGAATGGCTGTTTACGGTGCTAGAGATTTCTTACTCTCCATGCTAGGGACAAGATGACATAGCAAGACCAATAAACTCCACCTCTGTAGTCAATTGTCGTTCAGTAAAGCAGAAGAGGGGCACTGGCCCACGCCTACGTGTGGGTGCTCCGCGGTCCCCGGGGTGCAGGGATACAGCCTGGGGGGCGTGGGACCTGAGTGCAGGGGATCCCTGCCCCGGCATCCCCTGCGCCTCAGCTTCCCACACCCTGTGACAAGGGGACGTGGACGCTCCCTGCCCACGGGGACCGCGGGAGAGCCAAGGCCTCCACGCCTCCAAAGCGCTCTGAAATGGAAAGTACCAAAGTACCGGGTCGGAATAGGCAGCTGTGCATCCCGGCAGGAACAGCCCGGCCCGTGGCTGCAGGCAGAGGGTTGGAAGATGACTGCGTGGGCTCGGGGCTGAGCCGTGACCCCGGGGCTCAGCATCCCGGCTGCCCCCCCGGGGAAGGATCCACTCCTCCCGCCGCAGCCGGGGACGCCGCCCTTCGAGCCGGGTGGGAAGCTGGCACAGTGTCATGGAAGGACTTTCCATCCCTAACAGAGCCTTGTCCGGTTCCCTTCGGTCTACCACGTGCATTTCATTGTCAACTTGAGGTTGTTGTTGTGCAAAAGAAGTGATTATGAAAAAAAATAATAATAAAGGAAAAAAAAAAGAAATAAAGTTGGTATGAAACCGTATGTGCCCGTCTCTCCCCACAAACGGGTTGATTTAGTTCTAAGGCTTCTCTTTGTATTGTGAGAATACTAATAAATTGCATTAAACAGAAAACTGACCTAAAGATTTAACGAAATGGACTCTAAGCATCTGAATGCTCAAGGAGTACTTTGCATCCAGCATAGAAGAGGCAGAAACTGACAGTTTATGGCAACTGTCAGAGGGAAAAAGTAATAAATGCTTGAATGAGGGTCCTGCTGATAAGCCCTGTGGCTGGGAGTGAGGGTGTGCACAGAGGAAGATCGAAAAAGATATAAGTTACAAATACAATAAAGGCAGCTCTGGGAAACACATGAGCTTCTTTATTAAAAAAATCCAACACTTTCTTCATGAGCTTTTCCTGAGAAAGGATCCAGCTTGGACTGGACACAGTGGAAGGGAGCAGGGCCATGGTTACCAGGGAGAGGGGATCCCAACCCATGAGACCCTGCATGGCCAACACTCCAAAACCCATCCCTGAGGCCAGGTACACAAAAAGGCCCCAAAAGCTGCAACTGAAAACAGGAAAGTTTGTAATCCACAGGGACACGTGGGGGGAGGGTGCTTGGCCACTGCTCCAGCTGCTGGGGCAAGTATCCCCCACTTGCCTTTTTGGGGGGGGCTTTTGCCACTACAAAGTGCCCAGCATCACTGCCCGCTGCCTTCCCTGTCCTTGAAGGGATACTGAAATAGCAGCATCTTCATGGGCTGTCCCACATCCTGTGTTCCCATCAAACTAACCAATGTGGGACCCTTCCCACAGATCTCAGCAGAATCCTGTGTACAAGAAACCGAGGGAAGACAGAGGAGGTTAAATACAATTCCCAGGGCAGCGTTCTGTAAGAGCAGGGAGGACAGTGCCAGGACAGTGCTGGGGGCATCCTAGCAGTGGCAGTGGCTGAGCAGCCCATTCTTGATGCTCTTCCCATGTGTGCTCAGGAGTCTGCCTCCTGCACAAACAGGAATTCTATTTTTGCAGCGTGACCTTCCTGGTTTTGGAGATAACGACCTGACTGCACACACAGCACTGCTCACTTCTCCTCTGAGGTTTGCTACAGATCACTAATCTGGGCTCTTAAAAAATGTGGATGTAGAAAAGTAAACCTCTGCACCAGTCTTAGGAAAACAGGCGTGGTCCTTGGTGCCACACAATTCCAGATATATTAGACACCAAGCATGGCTGCCCTCTAACTAGTTAATTCAAGTCACATCCTCCATCCTCTTGTCATCTGAAGGAGGAAACTGTGGAGGGATGGGATCGGTTGGGACAGGGGGGTGGGAGGAGCAGGAGAGGCTCCCACCACCCTCCAGCCCTGCCCACCGTGCAGCCCTCCAGGGTTGGAAGGGACCTTAAGGCTCTTCTCATTCCAACCTCCTGCCATGGGCAGGGACACCTTCCACTATTCCAGTTGCTCCAAGCCCCATCCAACCCGCCTGTGGACACTTCCAGGGATGGGGCAGCCACAGCTTCTCTGGGCAACCTGTGCCAGGGCCTCACCGCCCTCACAGGGAAGAATTTCTTCCCAATATCCCATCTAACCCTTCCCTCTGGCAATGGGAAGCCATTCCCCCTTGTTCTGTCTCTTCAGGCCCTTTTCCAAAGGGCTCCAGCCCTCCTGGACCCCTTTCAAGCATTGGAAGGGGTTCTAAGTTCTCCCTGGAGCGTCCATGCCCTCATAAAACCATCTCCACACCCCTCTGCCACCCTACGAGGAGTTGTGCCCCCAAAAGCACCACAGGAATGATCAGGATTTGCTGCCCTTTCCCTGGTCCCTTGACTGCGATCTCTCCTTGATCCTATCCTCCCGTTCCTCCTCCTCCAGATGTTACCTAATATTTGGGAACAGCTGCTGCTTTGCCTGCCAGGCACACGCCACAAAAAAACTCTTCAGAAAAAGCTGGTTTAAAAATACCTGACCTTACATTTTCCCCACCAGACGGCTGAGGATAACCTGATCCCACATCCTGGGCTGTGGCACACACAGGCAGAGCTTATTCCTGACAGGATTTCCAAGGGCACAAACAGTCTTGAACAACCAGAAAATGCCTCAAAAAGGTGGGATGGTTTGGGTTTTGATTACAAGCTATTTCCACTAGAAAAAAAAAAAGCACTGTCAAAGCCTCAAACTGCTGACAGCGTGCACAGGAGCTCCTTGGGGAACAGCTGTATTCCTTGGGAAACCTGCTGTGTTCCTTGGGGAACCAGTGGCAGTGTGTTCCAAATGGGACACTGGGAGAGAGTTGATAACCTTAAAATCCCCCACATTATTGATCCAGTGGAGGTGAGAGCTGCCCTGAGCCATCTCCCAGCTCACATGGGAGCAGCAGAGAGGCTGTGTGGAAACTCCAGAGGCACAGGAAGGACCAGGACTGGGCACTTACTTGGAACATCCATGCACTCCCCATCGTGGCTCCTCTTTGGGGACGCTCCTGGGCGCTCATACTTGCAGGAAAAAGCAGAAGGAGGGTTTATAGCCACCTGATTTCCCAAGGATTAATTGCTTTGATAGGATAAATCCCAACAGGAGCCTTGATTTGGATCACGGAAGCTGTGCAACCCCTTGGGAACTCAGGTTACTTTATCTCTGGGGCTCTCAGGAACATCAGGATCGGGTGACCAGGCAGCAGCCACATGAATCCTGATTGGGATCTGAAACACAACCCCTATTACATAAACTCTCCTTTGCACTGGTATTCCAGCTGTCCACACTCCCCTTTAAAAAAAAGGTGAGATATTCCCATACATATCCACCAGCCCATTTCCTAAAGTTATCCTGCTTCCACCCTGCTCCAGAAAGGGGAATGACACAAGGGTCATAGGTAGGGGCGATGAGCAGGCCCAGACCGTCGGCCGAGGGCAGCGGATTAAGAGGCCCAACGCCTCTGTTCGCGTTGGAAAGGATTTTGGAAGCTCCTCTGCAGGAAGCTCAGCATTCCTACCACAGCTCCAGAGGCTGGCTGCACTATCCAGGCGTATTCCGGGCGGATCAAGCGCAGGCAGTTAATAGCAGCCAGGAAACAATTCCCCTGTTTCTGGAGCCCTCGGAGCGTCCGCACCTCCCTGCCCAGGCGCATGCCGTACTCAAACATCACTGTTCCAGCTAGAAACAGGGGGAAAAAAAAAAAAATCCATCAGCCAAGAGCCTGGCAAGGCCACACACCTGGCAGGGCCAGGGAGAGGGGCATCCCAGGCAGGTGGGCAGGGACAATGTGCCATCCCAGGCTTTTACCTTTCCGGTAGTTGTGCCGGTAGACATGGAAGGCGTAGAGCAGCTCGTAGTAGTTGTGAGTCATCAGATCCACTGCCCGAGCATGGGATTCGATGATCCCGACCACCTGCAGCACAAACAGGCACCCCAGGGCCCACTAATCCCTCTCCTTTAAAGGCAGTGCCCCCAGCCCCATCATCCCAGCGCAGGATTACCTCGTTGTGCAGGTTCACGTAAGGGAATTCCACCAGGTCCTGGAGCTGGGATCGCTCGCAGAGAACCACCACTAGCTGGCGCAGGCAGTCCAGCTGCCTGCGGAGGGAAGCACAGCCCTTTGGAGGAGCAGGAATAAACCCAGGAGCAGGAACACAAACGGCTCCAGGATGCAGGATTTGAGCCACAACCAGCCACTTTGCGGCCAGCTCCTGCTTTGGGATGAGCTCCGTGGGATTCTCCCTGGCTCAGAGCCAGGTTATCCCTTTAGATTTTTCCAGTGCTGGAAACAGAGATTCTCTGAAAAGGTCTTCTGAGAAGGGCAGTCTCCCTCCCTCAATCAAAGAGCATTCCTATTTCTCCTCCTTTATTCCAACACTTTTCTCTGCTAGGATGAAGCCTCCTCTACCCAGCTAACTTCCCAAGCTGAAAACTCAACTCCAAATCTTTTCTTTATTAAAGTTAATTGACTTGGCTCCCAAAACTTTGAAACGCACAATGTTGCAAACAGTCCTTCAGCCTCTTCCCAGATTTTTTTCCTTCTTTGAGACAGTCCCAATCCCAGGTGTCCTTAAAACTAACATCCAAAAATTCCCTCTGCCTTTTTAAACCCACCTTTACACATTAACTCTTTAACACAGCAGCCACACGTTGCTGTTATGTTGTAACGGTCAGTAAAGAAAAAAAATCAGAAGACATGTTCAAGGCAACATAACATCTCTCTTTATCTTTTCCCCCCACCTTTTTATATCCCTTCTATGAGAACAGCTAAGCAGAAGCAG
>JAWMRA010000050.1:7264853-7329219 GCA_035584735.1 Pseudotriccus pelzelni | reverse complement strand
GGAAGGCTATAGAATACATAGATTTAGGTTACACCTATCCAGTGATGAATTGGTCCCAGCTGTTCTAACTAGGACAGGGACCCAGCAGATTATTTTTTTATCTGCACTTGTGACTGTAGATCATAAAAGTGGGATTTAAATGATGGGGTTATGTAGCTGTAGCCCTGAACTTAAATGGCTTTGAGCTGAAAGAGGGTAGGTTTAGATTGGCTGGTGGGAAGAAATTCTTCCCTGTGAGGGTGGTAAGGCCCTGGCACAGGTTGCCCAGAGAAGTTGTGGATGCCCCATCCCTTGAAGTGTCCAAGGCCAGGTTGGACAGGGCTTTGGAGTGACCTGGGCTAGTGGAAGGTGTCCCTGCCCATGGCAGAGAGGTGTAATGAGATGAGCTTTGAGGTCATTCCCAACCCAAACCATTCTCTGATTTTATGAATTTGACCTGTAATTACAGGAAGCTCTTTTATTGGAAAGCTTTCAAATTTTGAAGTACTTCTGTATTTCGTAACAACTTTTGCTTCTGAGCATGAAGAACAGCCCCCAAAGTGCCCCACATCCCAAGCTCCTAGTGATGCCTGTGGGACAGGGTAAGCCCCTTGGCTGGCTCTCCAGAGTTCCCACAGCACCACATCCTGGTGTTGAGGTGGGGAAGGTGATGCCAATGCACGGCACAGGCTCCTCCAAGCCCTCCTGTTAAACGTGGACATCAGCTCACCGCCGGGAGACACTTCCCACACCGCTGGGCTGTGCTGGAATAACCAGAGCCCCGAGGGCTGCCGAGGAAAGGAGCAGAGTGATTGGATTTAATGGCAGCAGCTGAGCATTCCAAACACTCTGCACAGCTCCGTGGGGCTCTGGCCAGATTCCCATCCATCCCGCTCCTGCACACGGCTTGAATGACGCCGGTTCCTTGGCTCTATGGTAACGAAACCGCTGAAATTTGGCAGAGCTGGAGGGAGGGAGGGAGCCCTCCTGCATCCCTGCACAGCTGGGGGGCTGCTCTCCCCTTGGAGGCTTTAGAAACCCTCCAGACGAACGGTGGCTGGGTAAAAAGGGCTGCCAAAAAAAATCAGACTCTAAATCTGTTTGACTTCTGCCCTGAGCAGTACTGATGTGTTTGCAGGGGGAAGTGGGAAGGAAATGCTGCTCTTGAGCATGTGTTCTTGTGCTGCAAGGGTTGCAGGAGTAATCCCTGGGGATTGCACTCCAATGTGGAAAAGTAAGTACAGCTGGCACAGCAACCACTTGGGCGTCTCCCTCTGTTTAGTGCTGGGAGTTGGACTGAAACAAAAGTGATCCCATGCAATAAAAAGGAGAAGTCACGGAAATGCAGCAAAGGAGTGCTTCCCTTGGAAACAGCCCGTGAAAATACAGGGAAAAATCGGGACTTGGGAATTTTTTTTCCTTTCCTTTTTTGCTATTGGTTGCAGTGAACGGATCCCCGGCTACAATAACCATAGAAACATGTGAGGATGCCAGTGATTGGAGCACCAGCATCGGAGGTATGGCTTGAGAATCCTGCCGGGCTTCTCCCAACCGGGTGAAGGAGGTGTGGGGAGAGAGGGAAATAGGAGGGATGAGGAGAAGGAAGGGACCCTCTTGCCAGATCAGCCGTGCATGAACCTCCACTGGGATTATTCTTTTGCTGTTCACGGAGCAAAGAGCAATGGTTATATCCCACCGGTGTGTGGGTGGGCTGCAGCATCACCTGGGGAGGAAGTTGTTTCCAAGCATTAAGATGTCAAAGCCACGGCCAAATGTGGCTCTAGGAGTTAAAAAAACACCAACCAAACAAACCTATCAGAGGGGTTATAAAGCCCTTCTTTTTTCTTGGTGTGCTTTGGGCACTGGGCTTTTCTGTAGCATCAGTGTCCTGTTTGTGTGGGAAAGGGATTGGGAGAGCGTGTCCTTCTCTGGCTGCCCCTCCTTTGGGCCCTTTTCTAGGTGGGCTTTGCCCCCTACACTGACCTCCAGCCCAGCAGGACTGCACCCCTGCAAGGGATGTCCACAGGGAACCCAGAGCGGATGGCCACTAAACCCCTGCCGAGGATTTTGAGGCTCTCTTGCTTTCTCTTTCTCCAGATGACACCTTTGCTTTTTGGCAAGGTCTGAAGGACACGGGTCTGCTGGAAGAAGTGATCCACGAGTTCCACCAGGAGTTGGTGGAGACCATGAAGGGCTTGCAGCAGCGAGCACAGGATCCCCCACTGCAGCTCGGGGGTAAGGACCTTGACACGGGGCTCAGTTATCTTGGGAGAGGGGCTTGTGGGTTTTTTTCTCCTTGGGGATATCTCAGTGGCACTAGAGGGACATAGCCCATCATAAAAAAATTCCCATTTCTGGCTGCTCCCTGGGCAGGCTCTTGGCTGTGCTCAGGGACACTTCAGGTGACCTCAGTTCTCCAATTCCCTGTGCCTGGGGATTCCTCTCTGCTGGCTTTGGGTCTGGACAAACGCTTGGCTTGGGAACTGAGGTGGAATTTAGGCCATTACAGCAAGCAGCTACTGTGCCAGCAGATTTCTTATCACCCCTGCTAGGCAGGAGAGGACTGTTAACACGCTGGAGACCTCTTGCCCTTTCTCATGGCTTCTGCCTTCTCCTCTTCCCCAGCCTCTCGCGTTACCCTCCTGCAGATTTTGGCTGGCTCAGCTGGACGTGTTTGCTGTCGCGTGGCTTTTTCCAAGCCGTAAGTAGTTTGCGTGGGGAATTTTGCTTCCTCAAAGGTCTGTGTCTTGTTTTTTAAGATGCTGTTTTACTCAACAACGTAGTCCAGAACTTTGGTATGCTGGATCTGGTCAAGAAGGTCCTGGCCAGCCACAAGTGCCAGATGGATCGCTCGAGGGAGCAGTACACACGGGATTTGGCAGGTATGTCCTCAGACCGGTCATCACTGCCTTCTCTTTCGGGCTAAGAAAGTGGGGTTTGTGTTAAAGCTGGTGTTCGCTAAACCAGCCCTGGTGGGACTAGCTCCAGGCATTGCCACAGTCCCTGGGAAGCTTGTCCAGGATCCAGGCTGAGCCAAACCTCTTCTCTCTCCAGCTCTGGAGCAGCAGTGCGACGAGCACCGCAAGCGAGCGAAGGAGCTGAAGCACAAATCGCAGCATCTCAACAACGTCCTGATGACCCTCACTCCTGTCTCCGTTCCCACACCTCTGAAACGTCCCAGGCTGACCAGGGCCACCTCCGGACCAGCTGCCATCACCTCCCAGGTCCTGTCCCAGCCGGCGCAGCTCGCCGTCACCCCCGGCGTGCCAGTCTCCCAGATTGCCAACCTCCCTCTCGGCAAAGTGGTCTCGGCCCTGCCGCCCTCGGTGCTGGGGAAGAGCCCGACCCAGCCCCCCGCTGCCAGCTCCCCGGCCTCCCCCCTGCTGGGGGGGTACACGGTGCTGGCCTCCGCCGGCTCCACCTTCCCCGGCACGGTGGAGATCCACCCGGACGCTTCCAACCTGACGGTGCTGAGCACGGCCGCGGTCCAGGACGGCAGCACAGTGGTGAAGGTGGTGAGCCCCTTCCAGCTCCTGACGCTGCCAGGACTCGGCACGACCATCCAGAATGTGACACAAATAGCTCCCGGTGGGAGCACGGTCGTGACTGTCCCGTCCGGTGCCGCCGAGGCCGCCGGGGACGAGCACGCTGCCGCCGCCATCGAGGTGACCGCGGTGGCCGACGAGGCGGAGCAGAAGTGAGGGGGGGACACTTGCCTGGAGGGACGCTGGCCGTGCCACTCTGGGGGGAACTGCCTCTTCTCTGGCTGCACTGTGGGACGAGGAGTGGTGTCACGATGGGGCACGGGCTAACAAGACTCAGAGCGGCTCGTGTTGGGAGCGAAGAGGTTCAGGTCAGAGGAAAGGAGGGTGGAGGAAGGATGCCCAGAGAAGGGAAAGGCAAAAATGCTCTGCCCTGTATGGAGGAGAGAAGAAAAAAAGAGCTTATTTTTTTATGAAGCTTTCCTCCCCTGTTCTCTTGGAGTAGTTATCCTGCTCTGGCTCATCAACCCTGCCTCATAGGCAGGCTCAGCCAGAGCAGTGTCCGTTGGAGGAGTGGGCAGGAGCAAAAGGAAGAGCAAGTGAAGCTGCCAAGGGGTCTGGCATGAGGGGAGCCCCCAGGGGCTGCAGGGATGGAGAGGGACTGCCAAGAGCAGGAATTCTATGGATATGTACAATCATCGACACCAGGAAGGGCTCTGTGGCAGTGCGGGCGCAGGCCCCGGGAGGTTGGGTTCTGTGTGTGACACTGGCATTTTTGGGTGGCAGAAACAAGTGGGAGCTGTTGTGACAGCAGTTGTGTTATGGCGGTGGCCCAGGTCCACTGGGGGAAGAAGTGGGAAGAGAGCAACCCAGAGGGCCGGGAAGAGCTGTGACTTCTGAGGATTTAGGGTCCTTTTCTAGTTTTCTCAAAAAAAAAAAAAAAAAATCCATTCTTTGGGATTTTTCTTTTTAAAGCCAACGGCGATTTTTAAGCAAAGCCCTGGTTGGGAAGCTCATCCTGCACGGCAGAGCCGTACTGCTGAACGTGCAGAGCTGGGCCCAGCGGCCACGCTCCGAGGAGCTCACTCTTCCTCACGAGGGGGGACTCCCGGTGCCCCGATCCCCACATCCCGCCGGGCGCCTCATCCCGTGGGAGCCGGGCGCTGCTGTTCCCTCCCCGCTGGGTCTGAGCAGCTGTTCCATGACGGGGTGTTTAACCCCCCCCCCTTCCCCACAGGGCTCCTTCAGCCGCTCCACCCGCTGCGGCTCCCACCAGGTCCCATCCCAGGGCCCCCCCGCAGCGATGCTCACGCTGTCTCTGGCTGGAAGGAGTCGGGTGCTTTGGGGTGCTGGGGTTTCTCCAAACTTTATCTGGCAACAGCAGCAGCGACAGGTCACTTTAATGAGTTAATAAATATTTTTTTGAAAGAGCGTTGCTGGTTTATTGTGGTTCTGCGTTGGGGTGCGACAGCCGGGGTTGCAAAGCGGGGGCTAAGGCAGGGCAGGAACACTCTTTATTGGATATAAATGGACGTGTCCTCTGTGCTTTCTCTGGCTGTGGGCGTGCAAGGAGCCTGAAATGTGGCTCCAAAGTCTGGTTGTCCATGGCACGGCTGGGACTGGCTGGCTGCACCCAGCGCTGATAACCAGCAGTCCCCAAGCTGTGTTTAGAGGAGTTCTGACACGTAATCATGAGGAAAAGTGATCTATTCCTCTGAGGCATTAGATTTTCTTTCGTTTCAGCTGAGGCTGAGCCGGAGCTGCAACTGAGGAGGAGTCCTGCCTTATCAGAGGCTTTTCCCTCCCAGCTGCCTGCTGTTAAGATATCGAAGTCTTATCTGTGTACTTGGGACAGCAGTAGCAAGTCAGACCGAGGAAATATAAAGGGTTGTGATCACCCTGAGCCGCCTTTTGCCTCTTCAGCGTGAGCAGCAGTGCTGAGCCACACCTGGGGTGTGTTTCCAGCCCAAATCCCCCTGCTCCCGTGCTGCGACGGTGAGTGAAGGTTCGTCTGCACCACAGGGACAACTTTCTCCAGCAGAGCTGAGGCTGGAAAGCCATGGTGCCTTTGTGCAGTCCTGAAGAGCTGTGGGCTGAGCATCCTGCTCCAGCCATCTCTGCTTTGGACAAACTCATCCAGGTTATCCAGGGACTGCGGGAGAGGGGGCATCCAGGTGGAAAGGGGATGGCTGGAGGGACCTCCTGGCTCCTCTGTAAGGGTATCTGACAGGTGGCATCGGAGCGTGTGGTGGGACAGGATTTGGGGCAGCTCTGTGTTGGTGTGACAGTGCTGGCGATGTGGCAGCAGGCAGCAAGTGCCGGGGCAGAGCAAGCAGGAGGCAGCAGCTCTTCTTTCCCGGCTATGTGCACCTTTACCTGCCCTAGAGACTATAGATCACCTCACCGGCAAAGCATTCGCAGCGTGGGCGTACTTTGCCCTGCTAAGCGGCGCTTCCTTGGGATGTAAACAGCTCCCCAAGCAATAAAAGCTCCGCAGGCAGATTTGGGCTGGTGCAATCCTCCCCTCCCATTGAGCAGCTCTCGGAGTAGCCAGTCAGGAAGGTGCTGGTGGGGCAGCCCTATTTTTCTCGAGAGACCCACGGGGATGTTGAGGGATGCCCCGGGGATGCACTCTACTCCCGGGATGGCTGTGCTGCTCCTGGGTGTGCCGCGGTGCCTCCCCGTCCCGCCGAGGGCAGCTGGAGGCTTGCAGAATCAGCAACTCGTGGGAGGATGAGGGCTGAAAAGGAAAAGCAAAGAAGGAAGTTGTCTGCAGCAAGCTGTAAGCAGAGGTTATAAATTAGTGTCGGGATGAGTGGCCTTGTGCTGGATACGGCCGTGGGGACAGTCCCATGTGAGCGTGGCAGTAGCTCCTGGTCCTGCAGCCCTGGTTTCAGCAGGGATGGTAAAGCATCGGCCGTGGGGGACACGTCCCACCTGCGGGTCAGCTCTTCCCACAGCGCTGAGATCTGGGGCTCTGCCGGGGGGAGCCCTCAAGCCCTGCCCTCTCCAGGGGGCTGCACTCACCAGAGTGGGCTCCCAGGGCCGCAGTGAGTGTTGTGCACTCCACAACTGGATCATTGCAGTGGATCCCAGTGCGTCCAACTGCGGTGGGAGCCTGGGGTCCCTGCAGCAGGGCTGGGGCTCTCAGAACCCACCCTGCCAGCCTGGTGCTGCCAGCAGCTGCCTTGCTGGGGTCCTTGGGTCCTCAGCAGTGCTCCCCTCTCCTGCCGTTGGGAGCCCGAGGCTGCTCCACTCACAGCCGGGTGTGGAGGATTCGCATCCAGAGACAAATTACATAAGGGCTGCGGCTGACTCATGCCAAGCCCCTGTTTTTTCCTGGATTGTGTGGTGATGGAGACTCGGCTGCTTGCAGTTTCTCCTCTAGGTACCCACGGAAGCAGCCTGCAATATTTGGGGAAAAGGAGAGGCTCCCGTTTCCCGGGTATCCAACTGGCAGCGTTGGGAGCAGAGCTGTGCCACGGTCCTGCCTAGCAGACGCCTGGGGGATGCCAGGGAGTGTGGAGCTGTGAGAAATCACCAGTGTGCACTCAGTCACTGGGTCTCTCTGGGGAGGTGAGGGCTGTTACCAGTGCAGGAGATGTTCCAGCATCCTCGCGGGAAGGCTCCCCAGCTTCCCAGATTGTCCTCGGACAAGCCCTGTGCGTAAAGCACACAAAGGGCAGCGTATCTGGGGCTGGCGGGGCAGCAGCGACGACTTCGCGGAGAAACCGCTCCGTTGAGTGTCAGCCGCGCCGCCGCAGGAATGGAAACCGAAACTCAGCGCTTTCGGCTCGGTGTTTGTTTGTCTAAAATCGGCAAATCCTGGGTTTCGGTTCTTCCCCGCCCTCATGCTGTGGATGTGGTGACGCAGCTTTGCCTCCTCCCTGCTCCCGGCGGTGGCTTCCTGCGCCCCGCGGCCAGCGATGGAGGGGCAGCAGAGCGGCTTCTGCCCGCGCTGCTCCGCGGCTTTCTAGCGCCTTTGCATGTGCTGAGCAGGGCCGGAAGCTTTATGTAATAGAGTGGGAACTGCTTGTTCCTGGAGCTGGAGGGCAAATATCCCACCTGTAAAAGCGAAGCCTCAGTGCCAAGGCTGCTCCGCCTGGGCGGGCTGGGCACTGCCCGTCCTGGCTCGGGCACCTGGGGGGTGGGGGTTGTTTCAGGTATTTTGTTTGTTTTCCACTGATGCTGCTTGAGCTGTCGCACAGACCTTTGTTGTGGTTTAGAGTCAGGGCTGCAGAGGGGGACGATTTCCGCCCACAGGCAATACCAAGAGGCGACAGGCTGTATCTCTGTGGAACACCCTGATACCAGGGCTGGGCCTCGCTTGGCTCCAGGAATGCATCCTCACAGGGGAAGGGATCACTCCTTCCCAGCCAGGGATGGAGCCTGGTGCTGCCCAAACGGTAACAGTCTCATGTCAGCTGCGGGGACAAGCCTGGGAAGCCCTTTCCTGGGCAGGAACACAGAGTGGGGGCTCTGTGGGGGTCAGTTCCAGCTGCAGAGCTGAGCCACCCACTGCTCCCGACAGACAGCACACGGAGCAGAGCCTGGCCCTGTGCACGTGTCTGCCCCACCAGTGACCAGAGCATTGCTGCACAGATTGGGTGCGTTTCCCACCCGGGAATGCCCAGCTCCCACAACAGCCCACTACTCCAGTGGGATCCGTTCAGAGCCTACAGGCCTGGGCTATCCCACTCCCCTCCATTGTGGGAAAACCCCTTTCCCTCAGGGCTCCCCAGGGTGCTGCTGGACGGGAGCAGGGCGGGGATTCCCTTTGAGGCCCCCAATGGCAGCGACTGCACAAAGCTGGAAGGTCAAAAACATTGTTTCTCTTCCTCCTTCCATCTGCGTTGACAAACACGCCAGAAAACAGTCCCTGCCCCTCCTTCCTCCCTGGTCTCCTGCCTCCAGTATGACCCACGGGCTGTGTTTCCTCCTCCCACTTGTTTTGAGGAAAAACTTCTCTTTCTGTGGCTGAGGCTGTCTTTGTGTTGAGGTGGCACAACGTGCCCATCACTGACGGAGGGATCGAACAGCGTTGCTGTCAGCAGGGAGACTTTGCCTCTGCTGCCTGCTATCTTTACAGCCCCTTGTAGCTGGAGGTGTGTTAGTTTTCCCTGGTTGTTTCCAGGGCTTGCAGCTGGCTTCTGGCATGAAGATAATTCCATTAGGTGGGACTGCTGGAGCCCGACTGCAGTGCTGGGCCCAGCGCAACACCCGCTTCACAGTCCGGGGTTTTCTGAAGCCTCATACCCAGGCTGGTGAGACGATGCTGCTGTGGTGGGTTCCTGGGGCTGGAGGTGGCTTCCAGGGACTTCCTGGGGTTTTTACCTGGGTGTGTGTGTTTTGAGGGGATCTCAGGCTGCAGGGTTTGTCGGCTGTGCGTGAGTACCACCTGCAAATTCGCAGCAGCGCCAAAACACACAAGAGGAGGACGCTGCCTCAGGCTGGGATGAGGTGCTGAGCTGCTGTGGGGTGGGTTTGGTGAGGTGGCAGGGGGCAGTGCTGGGGGGCTGAGGATCCCCCGCTCCTCAGGTGCTGAGAAGCCCCACATCTCGGTGCTGAGCATCAGGTGATGGTGCTTGTGCAGTGAGATGTGCCCACAGGCCGGGATGAGGGCTCTTGGCCCCTGGCTGCGTGTTCTGCCCCACGAAGCCCGAAGAAACGAGACTCTGCTGCTGCCGGGGGTGGATTTGGGGTTTGGGTTTGGTTTTGGCCCGAGGCTGATCGCCGCAGCGTGTACAACGCGCCAGGCGGGGAAGACAACGGAAAACGAAAGTGATGAACAGAAAGGAAGGCAGCGCTCTGCCCTCACCGCCCTCCCCCCCGAGCACCATTAAAAGGCTGCCGGGGGGGGGGGCCGGGCTGGGCACTGGGGCTGCCGCTCGATAGTCGCTCATAACTCGCCGGTGTCGCCGCAATCTGCGCTGGACCGGGGCTGAGCGCGGGGATCCCCGACCCTCCGCGGGTGAGCAGTGCCTCCGGGAGCGGCCCCTTCACGCTGGGGGGAGAGAGAGAGGAGGTTACGACCCGGGTGAGACTCGGCCCCCGATGCGAGGGGATGGGCGAGTGGAGCGGGACGGGGCTGGGAGGCTGGTACTCCCAGGAGCGCAAGTCCTGTTCGCTGCGGGATGCGGGTGGTGCTGTCCCGCCGGTGCCGGTACCGGCTCCTGCTTCCCTCGGTGCCGGTGCCCGCTCCCCCCCAGGTGCCCCTTCCCCCTGGTGCCCGGTGCCGGCTCCCCCCGCCCCGCTGCCGGTCCCGGTGGGGGCTCCTTCCAGTCCCGGTGGCGGAGCCTGCTCCCCCCGGTGCCGGTGCCGGTTCCCCCCGCCCGGTGCCGGTGCCTGCTCCTGCTCCCCGCGGTGCCGGCGGGCGGGGCGGGGCGGGGCCGCCGTGATGCAATTTCCGCGAAGTCCAGCCCCGGTTTGAATGCGGGGAGGCCCCAGATACGAAACTGCCGGCGGCGGCGAGTCCCCGGGACCCCCCCGAGCCCCCCACCCCGCCGGCGGCGGCGGCGGTGGCGGCGACGGCGGCGGCGGTGAGAGCGGCGGGGGAGGCTTCGAGCGTGGGGGTGCTCCGGGGATGGGGGGGTCTGCGGAGCGCCCTGGGGGGCAGCAGGACCGAGGGTGCCCCCGGCAGCCCCTCAGCGAGCCGTGGGGTGCTGCAGGGCGTGCGAGATGCTGCAGGGCGGCCGGGGTGCGCATCCCGCTCAGCCCCCGCCCCGGCTCGCAGGGTCCCTGCCCGGGCTGGCGCGCCTTCGGGAGAGAAGGGTCATGGCCAGGGTGCAGGTCTTGGGGTGCAAAGCTCTGGATCGAGGATGGGGAGAACCCCGGGGGTGCACAGTGCCGCCTCCGGTGGGCGAACGCCGAAAGCTCCCCCGTCTGCTGCCGCCTCTGAGCTCCGAGGATCTGGGAGCTCCGCGTGAACTTCTTACAGTTGGGTAAAGCAAATGCAGCATCTCGGGGTGCCGGTGTCTGGGGGCTCTGCATGAACTGGAGGGTCCGTGCCTGCACACCCACTCGAGCAGCGGTGTCGGGGCTGTCACCACAGCAGCCAGGCAGGCGGGACGGTGCTGGCTCTTGGGTGGGATGTGGAGTGAACCGTCTGGTTGAAAAAGGCTGGGAAAGGGGGTGCCCCGAGAACTTTGGAGGCTGTTTTTGCTCTGGAGGGAGGTACCGGCGGGATGCGGTTTCGGTGCAGCCAGGAGGAGGACTGTGGGCTATGGGGTGACACCGGCCAGCATCCTCCAAGCAGCTCCTTTTCCACCGTTGCCAAAACCTCCCGGCCAGCCCGGCTGCACCAATCACTCGTGGGCTGCTGGGGATGCTGGGACAGTCTCGCACTGCTGCTCCGAATGCTTGTAGTTGAGGAAAAACTCCCGAGTGCTCAGCCGGGTCTGGTAACTGGGATGCGGGGCTGCAACGCCTCAAGGCATGCAGTCCCCTGTCCGCATCCCCTCAGAGAGCTGTCCCGGCACTCTGATCCACGTCCCTCGCTCTGATCGAGGGGCATTTGGCTTACTCCAGCCTAACGCCTTGCCTAATATCCTGTCAATAATTAACCAAGTGCGGATTCCGGGGAAGAACCGCCTTCCTCCTGGTGGGATGGGATGGGTGCGGAGCACCAGAACGCAGGAACACGATGAGCGTTTCTCTGCCACGGCCGTGCTTCCACTCGCCATTGCCGGGGAAATGTGATTATCTCTGGTCCCAGCGCTGCCCCACGAGGCGCCTGCCGGGGATGATGCTGGGACACAGCGTGGCCCGGCCCTGACCCAAAGCATCTTCCTGAGTGCGGAGGAAATGCTGTCAGCGATGCTGTGGTTTGGTTTGCTTTGTGGCAAGGCTGGACCTGTGCTGGCAGTGGGGCTGTGTCGGTGCCTGGGGAGGGTCGATGCGTTTGGGAGAGAGGCAGATACTCACCCTGATGGGGCCGTGAACCTCCATGACCTGGGGGTACAATAAACCGGCCTCTCCATCTGCCAGGGTGAGTTGTCACCAATCAGCGGCTTGTGAGTGGCTTTAAACACCGGTCTGGGCTTTTCAGGACCGGTATAAAGAAGGTTGTTTTCCTTAAAATATGCAAAAATCTGCTTGTCAAACATAGTCTGTGGCTGGCTGGTAAATGCTGTTCCCCATCAGCTCCCACTACTGTTGGGGCATTTGGATTTTGCCCCAACACACCAGCTGACATCAGTTTTATTCCCGGGGTGGGACAGCTGTCTTACAGCACACCTCCCTGAGCTTCCTCATGCTCTGAGTCTTCCCTCCACCCCAGCCTGGATTGCAAAACTTCCCCTAGTTTTTTTCTTTTTTCCTTTTTTTTTTTTTTTTCCCCTTCTTCCTGGTATAAGACTGTAGAGAGAAAAAGGCTTTAATTTGCGGGCAGTGCTGGTGCTGTGCAGAGACTTTGAGCGGGGTTTGCACTTCCCCTTCCGCTTCCCTCCCACCTCCAGACCCAGAGCATGTTCTGGCAGTTCGCTCAAAATCAAACGCTTTCTTAAAAAAATAAACAGCAAGGGAATTGACCCCCTTTAAAGGTGGAATATTCCCTCTTAGTTTTTTTCCTGCTGGGCTGCCCTGCCCGGGCATGAATTCCAGTAGCAGCCTGGCTGTCCTGCAAGATTTTTATGGGCACTTCTTAAGCTTAAGTTTAACCGGGTTTGTCGGTGCTGCGGGACCGTGTCTCCCATGGGCTCTGCGTGCTGGGAGTGCTGGGACCGGGAAGCTCGGCTCCCTCTCCGCGGAGCCGTGTGCCAGCGGTCAGATTTCCTCCTCTCCCGTGTGTGTAAGGGAGGTATTTTGGAGTTTTCAGCAGCTACAGTGTTGCACAGACGTTTCACAAAGCCTGAGCGTGAACGCCTGTCCCAGAGGGCTCGTCCGAAGGAGGAGTCTTCCAGAGGAAGGAAGGTGAAACTGCTCTCGGAGGGGTGCCAAAGTGTTCCCGAAGCTGCAGATGTCAGCTCTGATTCCGCTGGGAATGCGCTGCCCCCGCCAGCTTCGAAGGAGCTGAAAGGCTCTCGGAGGCTGAGTGTGACCTGGGTCCCGCTCCGGGCATTCCCAGTGTGGAGGTTTGGGAACAGCCTGGCGCCACCAGCCCCTTGCTGCCACCATCTCCCCTCCTGTCCCTCCTGCCCAAGCCAAATTCCCGGGACAAGCTGAGCCTGCAGCCACAGGAGTCTGTCTCTGCCATGGCATCCCAGTTAGCTTCAGCTGACCACTCAATTCCCAGGGAAAGCCGAGTGGGAATGCTCCCTCTTAGCAAACAGTCTCCCCAGGCTGGCACAGGAGGGAGCAGGTGCAGGGATTTGCCCTCCCACAGCCCATCACGGGGTCCTGCAGAGCTGTGCTCGGAGCAAACCCTGTCTCCCCAAACCACTGCCTGGATTTCCAGGGTCTGGTGGTTTTTCAGGGGCTGATGGCCCTGGAGCAGCCTCCGAGCAGATCCAGGAGTTCTGCAGCTCCTGCCAGCACTGTGCTGCTTTTGCTGTCTTGCCGGGGACCAGCAGAGCATCCCTTGATGGGATGTCCCATGCCCTGTCCCACCTTTATAGGTGCTCTCCTGTTTTTTTATTGTTTCCCAAATTATTTCATTTCCGTGGAAAGCATTTTCTCTGCATCAGTCAGCAATCAGGCAGCACCAGAACCTCTGCTGTGGCTCCAACCTTTCTTTTTTTTTTTAGTAGAACCAGAGCAAAGAAAGAACTCCCGACCCCTGGACTGCAGAAACAGTTTTAATCCAGTGGCCGTGACCTTGTTACAGGCAGAGGATGGGATATCTTGGCTCTCTGCTGGTCCCAGCCCGTTCTGGGTCAGGGCTGCTCTTCTTTCACTGCCAGCCTGCACTGAATGCTGCAAGGAAAGGTTTGGAAGTGAAGGCACAGAGATGAGTTGGGGTGATTTAGCTGTGGGTGCAGAGCTGATGCCGTGGCACGGTGACCCAAATCAAGCCAGCGCTGCCGTGGGAGTCCACCGTGGAATCCCACAGCTTTCCAAATCGGAAACCTGCAGCTCTGCCCAGTGCCAGGCTCGCTGCCAGGCCTTGAGAGATAAACTGGGCTGGTGTTTATCCACTGAGCACGTGTCCGACCTGATAGACACAGAGAAGTAGGATTAGGTGGTTCCTCCCTAGCTCGGCAGCAGGTGGGTGCTGTGACACTGGGATGGGAGGTGAGGACCTCTTTGAGGGTGAGCTGGGAGGGTGGGTGGTGCTCCGACCACTTCCAGCTCGGAGTTTGCTGCCTGCAGAAGCCATGCAAGGTTTGCTCTCCTCCTCCAACTGGACCTCAGCTGCAAATCTGGCTCTTTTCCCGGTATCACTGGAGAGCCAGTCCACGGTGGCTGCTGGTCAGGAGCCCTCAGCATGAGGCTGGTGGCTTTGCTTGGCAGCACACCCTGCCCACGGATGTGCCCGGGCATGTTTCCTTCACCCTGACCACGTGGCCCAGCCACCAAACCCTGCAGCATCATTCCCAGGGATGTTCCTGGCCTCTGGTTACCCAGGAAACTGATGGCAGATGCCGGCGCTGGTGGCCGGAGAGGGCAGTGAGCCGTGAGTTGCCTTCCTCACCGCCAGGGCTGAGCTCTCCCAGCCGGATGTTTACCGAGCTGTCAGCTGGGGAGATGCTGGCAAGTCCCTGTTCCTGCATGCCCATCTCCTGGCCTTGGGTGCTGCATCCCAGGAGCAAAGGGGGTGGTTCCTTCCTTAATTAATTCCAATTAATCTTTTGTGCCACGGGGGCAGATGGGCTGAGGGACTGGAGCTGGGTTCCTCTCACTTGTTGTGGGGCTGCCCAGCCAGCCCAGGGCAGAGAGCAGGAAAAAGAAAGTTGGCAGGAGGGAACAGAGGCGGGGAAGGTGCTGGCAGCAGGAAGAGGAAGTTGGATCGTGTAGCTGTGGTTTGAGGGGAGCTCTGTGGCCGCTGTGGGGGCCGTGTTGGGCCCTCTGGGGCAGCCTCCACTGCTTTGCCATGTTGGGTGGCAAATGCTGATGGTCTGTGGGCTGTGGCACACGGGACCAGGCTGAGCCCTACTGGGAGCCAGGACCACTCAGCAGCACGATCCCTGTGGGACATGGTCCCCTGGGACCCGGGGTGGTGGGGGAACAGAGCTGGGTGAGTGGGTGGGGGCAGACCTCAAGTGCTGTGCTGCGGAGTGTGAGGGTGTCTGGGCGGGGTTCTTGGCTGTGCCGGTGCCTCCGTGTGCACCCAGCCAGGAACCGTCTGATGTTTCCTGCTAAGTTGCTTGTTCCTTGTTCCTTTGTCAGGCTTCATGAGCTCACACCGATGGCTGGCAGGTATGTAGTGAGCTAGGACACATCCACTCGCTCCATGGCACCTCCTGCCCCCGGCATCGCCTGGTAGGACCTTCCCGACGTTCATTTTGCTCCGCTCAAGCCACCGCCAAAGATGCCGACAGCCAACGGCCCAGGGGTGCCGCTGGGCAGCCTCCAGAAGCAGCTGGAGCTGCTCCTGGTCTGCTCCAAGTGCAGTGTGAAGGAGAATGAGATCACCTACCACCCGCGGGAGGTGGAGCACAAGTGCATGTACGAGATCCTGCTGGCTCGCTGCCGCAGCCACCGGAGCAAGGCCTGGAGGAAGGTGTCCCGGCGGCCCGGCTTCCCCAACCCGGCGCGCTACGCCGTCTGCAGGTACTACGTGATGGGGCTGGGCTGCAGCCAGCACAAGAACCAGTGCACCTTTGCCTGGAGCGTGGAGGAGGCCATGGTCTGGAACTTTGAGAGGGAACACCAGCTGGAGCGCCGCTGGCTGAAGGCGGCAGTGCTGCAGGCGCAGCTGGGGGGTCACACCCCCACTGCCCCCCACCCCACTGCCAGCGCTGCCACTGAGATCACCAGCGAGTTTGGGGGACACTTCCAGGAGATCTGCAAGCGTTGTTTCTTCGGCTGCCCCCAGCGCATCTCGGTGGGCGGCCACAGGCGGCTCTGCGAGTCCCACCGCGCCTGGGACCCGCTCCTGGTGCACGTGGTGCTGGACAGCAAGAAGAAGCAGCAGTACACAGCCATCCGGCCCTGCCCCGAGTTCATCCCGACCCTCAGCTACTGCCGGTTCGTCTCCCGGGGCCAGCCCTGCAGGTACGGCCCGCACCGCTGCCAGTTCGCCCACAGTGACGTGGAGCTGGCCGTCTGGAAGGCCGAGAGGGAGGACGGCCTCCTGCGCTCCGACCTGCTGCTGCCCGCGGGCACCTGCAGCGCCAACGGCGAGCCAGAGGCACCCGCGCCGGTGCACTTCTACTGCCGGATCTGCCTGGTGACCTTCAGCTCGCAGGAGAGCTTCGAGAACCACTGCTCCTCCGTCGAGCACGTGCAGATGCTCTCGGCCGACAGCTCCGTGCAGTGGGTGCACCGCGCGCCGCCGCTCGGGCTGACCAAGTTCTCGCTGTGCAGCAGGTAAGGCGTCCGCCGGGCAAGAGGGCAGGGGCAGCAGGCAGCTGCCCGAGGCTCCCCGAGGACCCTCATGCCATCGGGCAGGAGTGGCACCTGGGACACCTCTCTCCCGACAGAGCGGAGGTGTGCGAAATGGGGAATAGCTGCACCAAGGCCCATTCCAAAGAGGAGCTGCAGGAGTGGATCCAGAGGGTGAAGGTTGCCGTGAAGAAAAAGAAGCAAGCCCTGAAGGACGGGCTGCTGTCCTACCAGGACCGGCTCATTGCAGAGTATCGGACGTGCTCCAACGAGGTGTTAATTGTGAGTGGCGGGCACGGGGTGGGAGCGCGTTGGTCCAGTGCAGGAATCTTCTGGTGTGAGAGCTTGGGAATGGAACCCACCACTCACCTTCCTAACGGGGATGCAGAAAGGGATGTGGCCTCCCCCTTCCTTCACCCCTTTCGAGACGGTAACCTGAGAGCCTGCTCGGGGTACCCGAGCTGTGCCGTAGGTCCTCTCGCTTCCCCAGGCTGCTTCCCAAGGGACGTGGAGCAGCGGTGGGTGAGGATGTACTGTTGGTCCCTCTTGGGAGGATACAGTGTAAAGGCAAAGACAGAGATGGCCCCGTGGAGGGCTCTGCAGTGTGACTCTGGGACACTGCCTTCAGTCCCTCTCGTGCCTCCCACAGATGTCTGAGCATGTCGAGGGCGTCAGAGTTGTGTGTGAGCAGCCTCTGCAAGTGCAGCTGGAGGACAGGAGGATGAAATACCAGTGGAGGTTCAAGATCCACGCTCAGGTAAGCCCAGCTCTGTGCAGGGGGAGGCTGTTTGCTGCTGGCAGTGTCTGCTGCTGGGTGCAGTCCTTGTCCTTTGGAGGGTTTTGGTTGGTGTGGGTTTTTTGTTTTTGTTTTGTTTTGGTTTGGTTTTTTTTTAATTACTATTTCTGCAAGGGGCAGAAGGACAGGGCTTTGGGGATGTCCAAGTGAGGACATGTGTTGGGTGTTCAGGAGCAGCTCAGGTGGTGCCTGCACTGGGGCTGTGTGTGAGGGGCGCAGCCGCTGTGTTTCCCATCTTCTGCAGTGGAGCTGGGACAGACTTGACTCCTCTTAACACCTCCCATGTGTCATCCCATTCAGCTGCTTTTCCGCCCAGGATTTTGTGGGTGCTGGGGACAAGAGCCTGTCTTTTCCAGCGCAGGAGATTTCCTGTTTACAGCACGCTGGCTCCATTGATATTTAACTGAAACCTGAGGTTCTGTGAGACCTTAAAATAATTGCTGAGGGGTTGCATGAGGAATAAGCTATGGTGGGTCTGACACGGCAATTCTCTAGGAAGTGCTGCTGGAGCACCTCACCAGATGCTGGGCTCTTCCCAGGGACTGCCCTCACTGTGTCCCTGTCTTTTCCTCAATGGCAGATGCCTCTGCAGCACGTGGCCCTGCTGAAGCGGGAGCCTGGGGTCAAATTCTACTTCTCGGGGAATGGCCTTTCCCAGGACCTCCAGTACCTCCGTGGGGAGCACGTGTCCTCCTCGCCCCGCACGGCGCTGGTGGAGGTCAGCATGGAGTGCTGCACGCTGGGGGTCTTCGAGCAGTGGGTGGTCTTCGACTTCGGCAAACGCCCCGTGCTCATGCAGAAGATCAGGGTGAAGGTGGGCCGGCGGGAGACCCCCCAGCATGTCCCCAGCAGCCGGGAGAGCAGCCGGCCCGTCAACTTTGAGCGCTGGGATAGAGGTAACCGGATCATCGTTCCCAGCGTGCCGAGGACTGCCGACGACGTGGCTCTGCTGGCAAAGTACAAACCTCCTGCTCTGGCGCTGGATTACCAAAGTGAGGGTGGTGCAGTGGTTACCATCACCCGGCTCAACTACCGGGACAGGATGCACAGCTTCCTATTCCGTGAGGAGGAAGCCGAGCAGGCTCTGATTGCCAAGTAAGTGCCAGGTGTGGATCCAGATGGTTCCTCTTTGCTGAGGACCATGAGCCCACGGTTAACCAATGGGGCCATGCTGCTCCTGACGTCCCTGTCCCTTACGGGTTGGGTCCTGGGGTGCCTTCCCAGAAAAATGGGAACCTGCCAAGAATGGATGGCTTGCTGGGTGGTGATAGGAGGGGAAGAGCTGGGTCTCATCCTGTGGCTGTGGATTAGTGAGAAGCACGATTTCTGTCCCTCTGTGCTTGGGGAGCTGACAGACCGTCTCTGGGTGTAGGTAGCAATCTCCCCTTCACTGGGGAGGGCTCATGAACTGCTGGGTCTGTTCTCTGCTCTTCATTCGGGTGTTCCCTCCTTCCAGACTCAACCTGCGGGTCCTCATCTCCCTGACGCCCATGCTGCAGAGCCTCTCCATGGGGATGAAGTTTGCCCTCTCTGGGGAGCTGTTTGCTGAAGTGCCTACCCCGTACAACCTCTCTCCGGACACGGACGAGGGGTACCTGCTGAGCAGGTCTGTGCCCACCGCTTTCCTGGCACCTGACCCACCCATAGACAACCGAGTTTATGAAGTTATTGTGGAGCACAAAGCCACCACGGAGAAGACCATCTGGCTGCAGATACCACACAGGTGCTGCTTGGAGCTGAACTTCAAGGCAAACACCTCCCACAGGGTGGAGATCCAGTTCCAAATCGACCAGCTACTGTTCCGGCAGTGGCACCAGGCCGTGGACCACCTGTTGGACGAGAAGCTGGTCCTGCCAGATGTTGCCAGTTGCACCATCCCCTACTCTCTTGCGTCACCACAGAGAGGGAATAGCAAGCAGAAACAAGCCATCTCCTTCATCACAGGCCAGAAGAACCCCAGCCGGCAGGTCCCACCTCTGCTCATCTATGGGCCTTTCGGTACAGGGAAGACGTTCACCTTGGCCATGGCCACCTTGGAGATCCTCAGGCAGCCCAACACACGGGTGCTGATCTGCACTCACACAAACAGGTTAGCAGGGAAGAGGCAACCAGAGCTGTGGGCAGTCAGGACCACTGCTCTCCTTGGGGCATTGAGGGGGAGCCAGGGTGTATGAGCCAGAGCTGAGCTGCCCTTTTCTCAGTGTGCACTTCAATTTTATGCTTAAATAAATTCGTTTTTACTGAATATATCTTAAACTGCTCTAGCAGTTCCTGCTAGGAAGAAGCCAGGCATGGGTGGAAGTCTTTGTGGAAACGGCAACACAGAGTCGTAGAATCCTGGAATGGTTTTGTTTGGAAGGGACCTTACAGCTCATCTTGTTCCAAACCCCCTGCCATGGGCAGGGACACCTTTCACTAGACCGTGTTGCTCCAAGCCCCATCCAACCTGGTCTTGAACACTTAGCATATTCCTGCCTCATTATAAAATGGGAATGGGGCTAGAGAGACAATTCTTTCAAGCCTTTACTGTGTACTGCAACAAGTAGGAACCCACTGCCTGACTGTGCTGGGATGATGTTGTGCTCTAGCTGCCCTTGAAGACTATTTCGCTTTGTGCACGTGCCAATTTACTGACTTTTCCGAGGAGAGTCTGGGGGAGAGGAAATGCAGATCTGGTCTGAATGCCACTGAATCTGCCTTCAGAGAAGCCAGGCCGAGACTTAAAATTAGAGCAGTCACACTGAAAAGAGTGTCCACATCCGATCCTGCAGGCTGCTATTGCCTCAGTTTTTAATGCATAATAGATGGTGGCTGCTAATCTTAGCCTGTCCCAGGCTGTTTGCTTGCACGGAAGCTTCTCCGGCAGATCTTGTCTCACCCAGGGATGGGGATGCTGTCAGAGGAGAGCTCCGCGCCACTTGGCCCTGGGCAGCAGCAGGGCCACAGGTTTTGTTGGGCACATCACATTTTTCCCATGTGGGTGTCGGGAGATGCCCTGGTCTTGAGTATCAACTCCTATTTTAAACCATACTCTCAAAAGAGGCTGGGAATTGGTGGCTACGCCAACGCTGGCTTGTTTGCCTGGCCATGAATGTCTGCTGTGACGAGCGTGGTGTCGCCAGAGCAGGGGGAGAGTTCGTGTGCGTGGTGGGGAATGATCTGAGAGCACTTTGGGATGGCAGTCACGGAATTTAGGAGCAGCACCTACAGTTCCTCGATGCTTTTCCCTTCCTGTTCCCCTCCAGTGCTGCTGACATCTACATCCGGGAGTATTTCCACAACTACGTGATCAACGGGCACCCGTGGGCTGTTCCCCTGAGGATTATATCCACCGACCGGCCCGTCAACCTGACAGACCCCACCACCCAGATGTACTGCTGCCTCTCGCCAGACCAGCGCTCCTTCCGGCACCCCACGCAGCACGAGATCGACAAGCACCACATCATTATCACCACCTCCATGTTATCCAAGAACCTGAAGGTTCCCCCGGGCTACTTCACCCACATCATGATCGACGAGGCTGCGCAGATGCTGGAGTGCGAAGCTTTGGTTCCGCTCTCCTTCGCCACCTTTGAGACCCGGATTGTCCTCGCCGGGGACCACATGCAGATAACCCCCAAGCTGTTCTGCGTTGGGGGCGGGCAGTCTGCTGATCACACCCTCCTGAACCGGCTCTTTCAGTTCTACCAGAGGGAGAGGCACGAAGTGGCCAAGAAGAGCAGGATCATCTTCAACGAGAATTACCGTTCCACTGCAGGCATCATCGAGTTTGTCTCCAAGCACTTCTACATTGGCAATGGCAACGCTATCCAAGCCAGTGGGAACATCCCACCCCATCCCGAAATCTACCCGCTCGTGTTCTGCCACGTGTCCGGTGTGGCTGAAAGGGATATCTCCATGATTTCTTGGCACAACGCCTCCGAGATATTACAAGTGATTGAGAAAGTGAAGGAGATCTATCAGAGGTGGCCAGATGAGTGGGGTGTCCGGGATCTGAAGAAGATCTGTGTGGTCTCCCATGGGATGCAGGTGTGTAGGAGAACCCCGCATTCCCCACCTGCACTGATGACTTAAACATTCCCTAATGAATGCTTTTTAATCTATTTATGATAAACCTGTCTCTTGTGCTAGTGAAAACAGGGAACCTGGGTCCTCACATGCCATCAGTGGGGTTTTTTTTGAGGCGCTATCCATTTAGGCAGCGTGTCCTGGGTGGTTGGAGCAGAGATGGGATGGCTTAGTTGAACACTGCTTTCAGCATCTTCTAAGCAGGTTAGCAACAGGGCAGTGTGAGCCCTGGCTGAAGTCAGCCCGGGATGTGTGGCTGCTGTCAAGTAACTTGAGGAACCTGCAGCCAGGCAGGGTGAGGGACCTTGGTGCTGGACGGGAGGCGTTTCCGAGCTGAGTTCAGCTGTGCCTCTTTCTTTCTTATCAGGTTTCTGCAACAAGACAGGAGCTGAGGAAAAAGCAGCTACAAGATGTGGTGGTGGAAAACTACGAAAACTTGCCAGGTGTGTGTCTTGTGCTTGGCTGCATTTTGGGGTCTTCTGCGTGCTAGTCACGGACAACTTTTGCAGTCATGCTGGTGAACAGGAGAGTCCATAGCAACTACAGCCACTGTGTAACAGGCTGGGGGAAGAGGCACTGGGGTGTTAGCAGAGGAGTTTCCAACATATTTACATTTTCCTCCCTGCTAAAATGCAAAATATTGGCTGTTATCATGGAAAAATATGTCTCTGGGAGGTGCTGCCAGGCAGAGCTCCCCTGCCCTCCCTGTGTCTCTGCCACTGCCACAGCCCACGTAACACTGAGGAGGAGGGAGTGTCTGGAAATCCTTTGGCTGATTTCCATCCCCTTCTGGTTGGCAATTCTTCGACTTCATCTTTTCCTTAGTGAATAAGCTTTCACACTGAACTAAATCTGTGCCCAGCTGTCAACTCATTTCAAATATATGGATGTTGCATTGTAGGAGGGTGAAAATTCTGTAAGTGCCATCCCAGAGACTTGGGCATGTGTGAATGATGTGAAGCCCTGAGTACCAGTGGGGGAGGCAAGTGATAGAAGGGAATTGAAACCAGGATGGCCTGTGGGTACCAATCACAGAGCAGCTCACTAGAGGAGGAGTCTGCTCCTCTGGATGATGGGAGAGGGATAAGGGCTGGTTTTGTGCTCAAGGACTTAGTTTATGACTCATCCATGTTTTTATTATTATTATCTTTTTTTTTAATGTGCAGCTGAGACTTCTCGTGGTGAGAATAACTGACCCTTGGGGGTGTTTCTGATCTCCACACCCTTTTTTTGCAGTCTCTTCCCAGCTCTGACATCACCAGGGGACCTCTTTTGGGTTGTTATTTTTTTGTGTGATCAGCAGAGCTCTTCCCGAGGGGAGGGGGATCCTTGTGAACGGTCACTGCTCTTGTTCCTGCAAGACCCTCAGTCCCTCGGGGAGTTTGGGATTCACAGCAAACCTCACCCATGTTTGGAAGGAGCTGCTGGCAGGGCTGCCGGTGGCACTGGGCACAAAGGGCTACTCCCTGGCACCCAGGGCTGCACTGCCCCAGTGCCCTGCCTTTGTCCCACCTCCACACTGCTCTTCCCTCCCTGGTGTGTGGGTGGTGGTACCTTGTGGTGTCCATCCTGGCTCGTGTCCGGAGGGTCTCACCGTCCCCAAGAGGTGCTTTACTCACATCAGGTCACTCCCGTGTTTCAGGCAAGCGGGGTTACATCAGTCCACAGCCGCGTGACACAGCATAGATGGGTGACAGCCAGGCAGGGTTTTCCCCGTTGGGTTCCTGTGAGTGACCTCTCCCTCGTCCCCTCCGTTGCAGGGCGGGAGTTTCGGGTCATCATCATCAGCACGGTCCACACCAGCGAGAGCCTGCGCGTCTCAGCCTCGCACCACCTCGAGTTCTTCAACGAGGCCAGAGTGCTCAACACCATCATGACCCGGGCTCAGTCGCTGGTGGTGGCAGTGGGGGACGCCGTGGCCTTGTGCTCCCACGGCCAGTGCAGCAAGGTGTGGAAGCGCTTCATCCAGCAGTGCATCGACAAGGGGAGCATCTTCCCGGAGAACCTGACGATGGCCCACATCAAACAGGCTGCGTGTGACAAGGAGAGCTGGAGCAGAAGCCCAGAGAGGAATGAGGAGGACAGCGACACAGATTCCTCAAGCTCTGAGGATGAGAGCATGAATCCCGATGATCCCATCCTCCAGGAGCTCCTAGATGAGAGCAAGAACATGCTGGTGACAGTGTCCGAAGAAGGGCTGCTGAATGTGAAGGCTGAGGCTTCAAACCTGCGGGCAGACAAGCAGGAATACACCAGCTTCTCTTCTCAGATGATGCAGCAGTATCTGCATATGCACCCCAATATGTACAAGAGATGCGAGCTGATCAAAGAGGGGTTCGACAGAGCTTCTGCCTTCACCCTCAATGACTCCCCTGCCATGAACATTCAGATCAAGGGCAGAGTTCACTGCGGGACGGCCTTCACTGGGGACGAGGTGCTGGTGGAAATCCTGCAAAGCAGCACGGCCGACAGCAGCAGCCACCGCCCGCAGGGGAAGGTTGTGGGCATCCTAAAGCGCGCCGAGAGAGAACGGAGCTTCATCTGCATGATGGACGAGTTTGATCCCCGGGTGATGATACCCATCGATCCCACTGTCACCAAAATATTTGTCCCGGGGCTGAAGGAGAAACCCAATGTCGTTCCCATCCGCAAGCTTGTCAATGGGAAGTACAAGGTGGTCAGCTGTGAGAAGATCAACCAGGAGACGAGGAGGTGCCAGTTCTTCTGCGTCCAGGTTATCTCCTGGCGGGAGGGGTTTTACTACCCTTTGGGAATAGTAACGGAGATCCTGCATGCAGCGCTGACTTTGGAAGAAGGCTTAAAGATCCTTGCCTTGGAGTATGGTTTGGAGAATAAATACCCAGCTGCTGTTAACAGGGAGTTAGCCAAATACAGCTCCAACCTAAACCTCACCAAGGAACCCCTGAAGGACTGTCGGAGTTACCCGACCTTCACTGTTGACCCCGAGGGTGCCAGGGATTTGGACGACGCCATCAGCGTCAGGGATCTTGGGCGTCACTATGAGATCGGGATCCACATTGCAGACGTGGCCGGCATCATTCCCAAAGGCTGTGCCTTGGACCTGGAAGCGAAGAAGCGGGGGGTCACCTACTACGCTCCCAAGCAGGAGCCTCTGTGCATGTTCCCACCCCGCATTAGCCAGGACGTCTGCAGCCTCCTGCCGCAGAAAGATCGACGGGTGATCTCCTTGTTTGTCACCGTAGAAAAGGACACTGATCAGATGTTAAAGGAAGTCTTCACCATCTCCGTGATCCGCTCGGACAGGCAGCTGTCCTATGAAGAGGCAGAGCTCTGCATTAAGGACTGCTACAGGGGAGCAGCAAACGCCCTTCGTTTTGATACCCTGGAGCACTGCATTGCTGTGGCTTATCACTTCTCCAGGATCCACAGGAAGTTTCGGCTGCAGGAGGACTGTTTCTACGACCGGCTGGATGAGGAAAGTTCCCCAGGTAAGAGGGGATCCCATCAGATGATAGAGGAGTTAATGATCATGTTCAACAGTTTCGTGGCCGAGTTCCTCACCGACAAGGAGGTGACCAGAAATGTCACTCCTCTCCGGTGTCAATGTGAGCCAAGTCTTGCACAGCTGTCACACATGAAAAACAAGTACAACCACATGGTTCCTTTGTCCATCCATCTCTTGCATCACCTGGGAGAGGTGCCTCCTGGACAAGACACCCCTAAAAATGTGGAGTTCAGCCTTCTGGCCCCCGTCTGGGAGAACCTGCAGTCGGCCGCCAAAGCCCGTGACTTCCACAAGATGCTAGACCTCGTCGTCACTGATGACATCCACCCAAAGCTGGCCCCCCTGGCCCTGGAGTTCAGGAGGCTGCTTGGCCGCTCCTATTTCTGCCGCTCCAACTCCACTGTCCAGTCCAAAGCAGGCCATTACTCCCTGCATGTTGACTCGTACACCTGGGCTTCCTCTCCCATCCGCCGATACGTGGATGTCGTGGTCCAGCGGCACCTTCATTCCGTGCTCCGCAAGAAGCCCCTCATCTATTCTGTGGATGACATTGACTTTCTCTGTCACGACTTCAACAGGAAGAATTCCCAGGCGATGATGTATGAGAAGAGAGCCCACTGCCTGCAGATGGCCACCCAGCTGAAGGGCCAAGTCCTGCAGAAGATTGCCTTCGTGGTGGATATCGAAGAGATGAGCAGGTTTTTTAAAGCCCTGTTTCCCCTGAACAACGAGAGTCTTCCGGATCCACAGAAAATTAACTACAGGTCCCTTCAGCTGATAGAGCAGCCCGTGTTCATCCAGCAGCGGGGCAGCATCAGGTTGACGTGGAAGAGGAGGATGTACTCTGCGGAGATGAAGGAGCACAGCCTGCGGGAAGGACCTCTCTGCGACCAGAGCGTCACCCTCTTCCGCACGCAGACCTGGCAAGACGTGCTTACAGCCATCAGGAAGGAGCAGTTTGAGAGGGCTGCCTCCCTCCTGCAGCAGAGCAAGGAGCTGTACCAGCGGCACGTGGGATGGGTGCGGAAGAGCTCGTGCTCGCACTACATGGAGCTGTTCCTGGAGCTGAGCGCCGGCGACGCGCTGCGGTTCCAGCTCACCACCGACGTCTGCCGGGGCTTCCTGGTGCCCTTCGTGCAGCTGTGGTGTGTGACGCCGGGTTTCGATGTCTGCCTGCAGCACACAGAGAAGCCAATTGACTGCTTCTCTGCCTACGCCACGCTGCAGTCCAAGGACAGGTACAAGAGCACGACGGAGTACAGCAAGGTGTGGATGCCGATGAACGCCATGGAGTCTGCGTCCTGTGCCGTGGCCGAGAACGACTCGATTGTCCTCCATGATGTTAAAATAAAGTGGGCAAGGCAAAGGACGAGCAAAGGGCAGCTGCAAGGGAACTTCGTGCTGAAGAAGAATTGGTTGGACGAGTGCTCCATTGAAGTGGACTTCTCCCACTGTTACCTGTGCATCCGTTTAGGGGGGCTGAAGCTTGGGAGCCTCCAAAGCGAGGAGGAAAGCCTTAGCCATGGCCTCCAGAACCTGACTTTGCTTGACAAGGGGCGGTCAGAGAACAAACTTGCGGTTGATCCCGATACCTACACGTGGGTGGCTCACGGGGTCACTGAGGAGGTCGACGATGACAAGAAGTCAGACAGGACTGGTCAGCAGACGATGAACTTTTACATCCACTACATGTCTATGGAGAACATCCCTGTGGAGATCTCACAGGCCTCTGCCAGGTTCACGGTGGAGCTCATACCAAAGATGCTGCCAGACGTGTAAGTGGGCTTAGCAGTGTGCTCTGGTTACCCTGTCCATGCAGAGCAGTGGCTTCTCATGGGGCCCCTCTGCTGCATCCCCATGGGCTTTGCTCACTGCTGTGGCTGATCCCCTGAAAAGCCTGCCCTTACCCAGCTCTTACTGGCCATGCTGTTGGGCTGTGGATCTTCGGGGGTGGGGGGGTATGGCAGCACTGCTCAGGTCTGTTCTCCGAAGGGTTTCATGCTCTTCTGGTTGTCCCTGAGACCGGGGAGATAGGGTGCTGAAATTTCCCTGGGCGTCTTTTCTTATGTTACTGAGCTGCTGCAATACATGTCATATGTGAAGCACTGGAGTGGGGTTTGTTTAGCAGAAGTGCTCCCTGATTTCCAAATCATTCCCCTTTGTTGTTGCTGCAAAGCAAGGTCTGCTCTTATTAAATCAGAGCTGATGTCTAGTTTGCCCTTCCTTGTACACAGCACAGGCTGCTACTCACCCACGATGTTGTAGCTTTCTCAGAGCAGAATGTGGTTCCTTTTGTGCCGTGAATTTTAGGAAAAACTGGAAGCTAATCTACAAAGAGGGGATGGGACATAATAAAATGAAGTTGGGACTGAAGTTGTACTCCTTGCTCTCAACATCTTTGCAGGCTCAGCTCTTCAGTCAGCTAAGAAATAGTCCCAGAAGCAGAGGAGCAGAATAAGTCTAAGTTATTTGTGGCTTAAGTTCTTTGTGGAAGGAGTCAGTGCAACACCAAAGCAGAGAGAAAGTATAAACAAGGCAGCTGTGCAAAGCTGTGTTACAACTTCTGCTGTTCTGTGCTGCATTCCATTCATTCTTATTTTTCCTTGTCTGTCAGACGGAAAGAAAAGGCACTTTGGAGGCTGAAATACGCCTCCGAGCTTGCTAAAAGCATCGCCCTTGGCCACGAACCTCCTCAGAAAGGTAAGTGCAAATATTAATCTTTCTTGCCTTGTGGCTACTTGCTTCTGGCCAGGCAGGTGCCCCGGCAGCTTCTGTGGGCCCTTGCCATAGGATTGGTGCTCCCACACCGTCAGGCCCCCCTAACAAGGGGATGAGAGGACCTGCTACGTAATTTGGGATGCCCTCCTGAGGTTGTAATCCCCAGGACTCACAGAGAAGGTTCACAGGCAGAGTATCTTGGCATGGGACAAGGATTATTTTTAGGTGGTCTTGTAATGGACCATGACTGCTCGGTACCTGCTGCTTCCTCCTGCTCAATCACTTCTGTGCTGCCCTCAGTAACCTTCCTTAAATTTGTTTTCTTGGCTCTGCTGTAACAGTGACAACATCCAGAATCCTGCAGCAAAGATCCTTTGATCTCCCTGGCAGCCACAGGAAGCTTAACCAGAGTCAGAACCAGGCGATCCTGAATGCTCTGAGAGATTCCTTCACGCTCATCCAAGGCCCACCAGGTAAGGGGGGACAGCAGGAGAACATGTGGTATGAACAGCAGGTGAGAGCTGATCTGCTGCTTCCATAGGACCCTCAGTGAGCCAGGAGAAGGGAGCATATGTTGGCATCACCCACAGCTGTGCAAGGCAGTCCCCTCTGTTCTTGATTTTATTTCATGACTGATCAGGCAGATGCTGATCCAGAGCATGGGTGTTGTGGTTGCAATGTTCTCAGCATCCTCCTTCTTATTTTAGGCACAGGGAAGACGGTTGTTGGAACTTACATTGTCTACTGGTTCCATAAGCTGAATGAGGAGAGCACTGAGAAGGACAAAACACCATGCTTGGAAACAGAAAAGCCCCCAAAGAGAAAGTGCATCTTGTACTGTGGCCCATCCAACAAGTCTGTTGATGTAGTTGCTGGTAACTATCATTTTTTAAGCCCCTGAAGTGGCTCGTAGTGGTGGGAGGGAGGACACGTGGTGTGAGCAGCGGGGGCAGCAAGTGGGGATGGTCCTTGCAGATGACCCCGCACTGCAGGGCGAGGACCAGTGAGGGTGGGATGAGGAGTGAGGGGTGGGGAATGCCTGGTGCTGTCTGAACAGACCTGTCCTCTTTCCCCAGAGATGCTGCTGAAGGTGAAGAACCTGAAACCACTGAGGGTTTACGGGGAGGCCATTGAGACGATGGAATTCCCGTACCCGGGGAGCAACCGGCACCTCTCCCGCAAATCCCTGCGGGATACAAGGCCAAAACGTGAGCTCAGGTAGGATGGCAGGGCCCCACAGGCAATGAGGGTGCTGGGGAGAGGTGGCCTCTGCACCAGTAGCCCTGAACAAACCAGAGCAAATGCAGCTTCACTCCACCACTGTGGACAAGCGCTATTAACCTGATTTGTAATTAATTTGTAATTAACTTTTTCAAGTGAAGGTGTATAGTCTAATGTAGCACTAGTCAGGAAACACAGGTTGTTTAGAAGTCCCGAAGTGTTTCCATCTCTTTGTGGAACAGCTCTAAAAGTCTCTGACTTCATTCCTGCTTGCAACTGCTAAAGGGAAGTGGTTTCATTTTCTGTCCTCGAGTGTGAACTGTTAGATCTACAACAATGGGACAACCTGGTTGTTGACTTTTTTATCTAATGGGGTTTCTCCCCCCACAGACAGGTGGTGTGGTTTGCTTACTGTAGAATAGATCACTTGGGTCTGTGCTGGGGGAAAATATTTACATATTGACTCTTTATTCAGTGAAATAATCCTGCATCACCGCATCCGGCGGCCGCCCAGCCCTTTCTGGCAGGAGATCTGTCACTTTGACACTCGGATGAGGAATGGAGAGCAGATCACAGAAGCAGAAACACAGCAGTGAGTAGGAAGAGACCCTGGTGAGAGATGTCTGACTTGGGTTGTGTGCCAGCTCTGAGGTGCAGATTAATAAACCGTGTGTTCAGAATAATGGTAAAAAGAGATGAGCTCGAGATTAGTGGTACAGTGCAGAGCCTCAGCATCACTTCTGCACTGGTGCTCTTGTCCATCTGGACCAGAAGTCCTATTATGACTTTGTGACCCTCGAATCCTCCACCCGAAGCCCCTGCCCTGTTGAGCTCAGGACAAAGTACATTTCCTACAATGTCCATCCAAAGCCCTTTCTGGGAACACCAGCTCATCCAGGGGAGGGAGCCATTGCCATTTGGGAAAGTATATAGGCTCTGCCTGGCTCCTGAAGAGGAATCTGGAGATGTTTCCCTTATGCATAACCCGGTGTCTTCTGCACTGACCACCAGGTACAAGGAGTGGCTGTCACATGGTCGCACGTATCAGCTGCAGTGTCACGATATCATCCTGTGCACGTGCTCTGCCTCATCTGCCAACATCCTGGAGCAGCTCAATGTCAGGCAGATAATCATCGATGAGTGTGCCATGTCCACGGAGCCCGAGACCCTTATCCCCTTGGTCGGCCACCGCCATGCTGAGAAGGTACGTCCCTCCCAAACACATGTCCCCGGGACAGCGGCTCGGGGCTCTTCCAAGCCTTACCACGTGTTAAGGTTTGTGCTTCTTTATGGGATCTGTCACCAAAAAGTTGTTCTGGCCCAGGTACAAAGTACTGACATGATAAGAAGCATAGAGTGGATCTGAGTAGACTTAACCACACAGTGGAGCAAGTCCAGAGGAGGCATGAAAATACTCTGAGGGCTGAAGCAGCTCTGCTGTGGAGACAGGCTGAGAGAGTTGATGCTGTTCAGCCTGGAGAGAAGGCTCTAGGGAGACCTTAGAGTGCATTCCAGTGCCTAAAGGGGCTTCAAGAGAGCTGGAGAGGGACTTTGGACAAGGATGTGGAGGGACAGAACAAGGGGCAATGGCTTCTCACTGACAGAGGGCAGGGTTAGATGGGATACTGGGAGAAATTCTTTGCTGTGAGGGTGGGGAGGCCCTGGCACAGGTTGCCCAGAGAAGCTGTGGCTGCCCCATCGCTGGAAGAGTTCAAGGCCATGTTGGATGGAGTTTGGAGCAACCTGGGATAGTGGAAGGTGTCCCTGCCCATGGCAGGAGTGTTGGAATGAGACGATCTTTAAGGTCCCTTCCAACCCAAGCTATTGTAGAATTCTATGGTTTTTTGTTTCTCTCCCATCAGATGGGAACACATCATCTGGGGCAGGATCTTTATATCATGGTCTTTGACTGAGGTTGCTGTAACCGTAACATAAATAAGGAGCAACAAATGTCTGTGTACAAACAGCCTTTCAAAGAGCTGATTTCCTTCACGAGTGCCACCACCCTCGCAGCTGAGGTGTCCGCTCTTCCTTCCAGGTTGTTTTGCTCGGGGATCACAAGCAGCTGAGGCCGGTGGTTAACAATGATGTTTGCAAGAGCCTCGGCATGGAGAGGTCTCTCTTCGAGCGCTACCAGGAACAGGCGTGGATGCTGGATACACAGTATCGCATGGTGAGGCCCTCGAGGGGGTTGTCTTTTCTCCATCACAGAAAATGTGGGTTTGCCTCAAGCATCAGATATTCTCCATTAGTGCTTTCCCTTCCTAGATATAGTATTACATTTGGGAATATACCAGGGCCAGCTACAGCACAAGGTCACAGTGGGTGAAGCCTGCCCAAAACGATGCTGCAGGCTGAGAAGTTCCTTGGGTTTTGTTCACCTGGGTTTCTCTCCTTTTCTCTGCCAGCACAAAGGCATTTGCGAGTTCCCATCCCAGGAGTTCTACGAAACGCGGCTGAAAACGTGGCCCCAGCTTCATCAGAGACCCAGCGTGCTCTACCACAGGGATAACGTCTGCTGCCCCATCATCTTCGGGCACATGGAAGGGAAGGAGCAGTCCCTCATGATTTCCACTGAGGAAGGAAACGAGAACTCCAAAGCCAACCCCGATGAAGCGGCGCAGGCGGTGAGGAGGGTCCTGGGGGATTGCTGGGGACGCAGGAAGGGAGGGCGTGGTGTCCTGGGTCACTTATGGGGTTGTGGGGGGACACAGAGGCATAAAGTTAAAGATCAGCAGGGTGCCTGGTGCCTGCCTGGTGTCTCCTGGGTCTGGAGCACACCAGGACTCCCCTGGGCAGAGGCAGGCTTAGGGCAGCCTGAGCTCAAGGCAGGCACCATCCCTGCCCCGTGGAGAGGGTGCTGGGGGGCCGTTCCCTCAGGCCCCTTTCCCAGGGTGAGCAGGACGCTGCTCTCTCTCCAGGTGAGGATAGCCAAGCAGCTGGCACTAGATGGCACCATCCGGCCAGAGAGCATCGCCATCCTGAGCCCCTACAATGCCCAGGTGTCCGAGATCAACAGGGGCCTCCTGAGGGAGGGCATCCGTGGGGTGACCGTCTGCACCATCATGAAGAGTCAAGGTGAGGGGGCAGGAGAGGGGAGGGTTGGCTCTGTCTCCTCCCGCCTTCCTTCCTCAGGAGCTGCTCACAAATACAGTCTCCGAGCAAACCCTACCACCCCAGGGTCATTTCAACCGTGGAAAATCAGATTTCTGGGTGATTTGTGATTATAATAACTCTTTTGGAAGCCTCTGGAGTGCCTGGGGAGGGTGAGGCTGTTGAAGGCAGGAGGGTGGAGGATCTCTAGGGCAAGGTTCCCTGCCCATGGCAGGGGAGTTGGAACTAGGTGGTCTTTAAGGTCCCTTCCAAACTATTCTGTGATTCTATGATTCTGTGTCTGATGGGGGTGTTGGAGAACTCCCAAAACATGTTCTCTTTGGAGAGCAATGACCAGAAGTCTGGTGGTCTCCGAAGCAGGAGAAACCCAGAGAGTGGCTGCAGTAGAGAAATGAGTGTGCTGTGGGGTGGAGGGATGACCAAATGCTTCCTTCCAAAAAACAAAAAATCTGGTTTGATTCCACTTTCTAGGAAGTGAGTGGAAATACGTGATCCTGTCGACTGTACGCTCCTGCCCCCGGTCTGAGATTGATAGGAAGCCCACGAAGAGCTGGCAGAAGAAGTACCTGGGGTTTGTTACCGACCCAAACCAGGTCAATGTGGGCATCACACGAGCTCAGGAAGGACTCTGCATCATAGGTGGGTCTCCTTGGATGGTGCACAGGCCTGCAGGGGAACAGGATGCTTGGATAAAGGGGTGGTGATCCAAACTAGTACAACCAATGGTCTTGCTTTATTCTTCTGCCCTTTTTTTTCAGTCTGTGGTTTTGAAACTGAGCAAAGCAGGGCTCGTGCATGGCTTGAGTGCAGCACGTACAGTTAGTTTTTCTCACCCTTTGGTTTGGGCCACGTTGTTTCTGTCCCTTGCATGCTGGAGCTCTCTCCTACCAAAATCAGGCCGCTTACTTTTCTCCTGATTGCACAGGCATAGGCTGTGGTGTGTAGGGAAGCTACTCACAGATACAACAGAAAAGGGAGATGGAAACGCTCCTGTGAGGGACCCAGCCCCGTTAGCTAGAGATGTTAGGCAAAAGTTTCCGTGTGACGGTATCAGCCGAGCCTCCTCCGGCCGCTAACCCGCTGGCCCCATCCCTGTGCCCGCAGGGAACCGGTACCTCCTGGAATGCAACCCTTTGTGGAAGAGACTGCTCCAGCATTACCGCCAGCGCAACTGCTGTGCTGCAGCCCAGGAGATTCGCGTCAGGAGGACCACAGCCATCCGATGAGGACGAGCCCTCTCCGCCTGCACCGCGTGACGTGTGCCTTGGGAAGGACCGGGTCTTCCCGTTATTTACTGACCTACGGAGCCAAATGCAGCGGGGGGGGAGCTGGGAGCTCCCCCTGCGCTGTGACAGCTCAGAGCTTCAGCACCTCCTTTTAGCGTTTTGGGGTGTTTTTAATCAGCGCAACCTCGGACAGGAACTTTCAGCCACAGCAAACCAAAAAAAAAAGCATTGGAGATGGATGACGGGCGTGTGACTTTATTGACGACACCACTGTTTTTGTAACTGTAAGATGCTCAGCGGAACCCCTCCCCATCCTACTTGCCACTGCAGCTGCAATTTTTGGGGGACCAAATATTTAGTCCAGCCATCGGGGTTGCGCTTTGGGGATCAAATACTCAGTCCGTTCATCAGGGTGGAATAACCACACACAGCACAGCTGCACAGCAAGATGCTGTTTACCCTGGAGGACCAAAGCTTCTGAGTAAAAAAACTCTGATTTTAAAACCAAGGGCCAGAGGGATTTTTAAGACTTCTCTTTATGTTTGTTTGTTTTTGGTTTTTTTTTAAGTGAAGGAAGAAGGCAAAGAGAGATCCATGCACCACTCTTTGTCTAGCCAAAATGTTGTTCTCTGGGCGTGTAAATATTGGAGTGCCAAGGCCAAGGTGATTTTGTAAATAGATTTACATGTTCTTTACCAAGGAGGTTGTCCTCACCAGCACAAAGGTAAAATAGGAAAGGTGGGGACTGCTCCTACCAGGAAACGCTGGGATTTGTCAGCCTATTTTAAACTGTTTATCTGAATTTATTTGAAATCTCCTGTCGAGCCCCTCTTTGCTACCCCACTTTTTTTTTTTTTTTTTTTTTTTAAAGCTGCTTCTAATTTATTAACTTTTAACTCTGTGAATTTGTTTCACAGCCTTACGGCCTGAGATTTTTAGAGCGGTGAAGGAAATTTGATAGACGTACCACGGCATATGTTGTGTATAATGTATTTTTCTATTTTCTGTAGCCAAACTGCTGTGAGCTGGGAGCTGTGATTCACTAGAGAGGCTGCCTTTGCCCGGTGTGGCTGGTGGCGATGTACCACGGTGAGGTGGTGCTCTCTGAGAATCATGGAGCTGCTCTTGGAAGCATGGTAGTTTTGAGGGAGGGTGTCTTTTATCTCGTTTCAACTCTGAATGTATGAAGTGCCTGCCTCGGCTCTCCCCAACCACGTGCTTGGCTGTCTCTAGGTGTCCATGTGGGATGGAGATGAGATGCAAACACGGTGTAGTACCAAGTCTATGCTGTGCTGGGACGCAAGTTTTCCTTGGTGTGAGTCCCCTGTGATTTCACAGCGCTGTGGGAGGATGAATTTCGTCCTGTTTGCAGCTGAAGTGCAGCGTGGCTCTTTCCAGAGTGGAGGAATGTGCAATAAGGAAGCATTGTGTCTGGAAAAGTCTGTATTTAAACGCCGCGTTTCTTCTCATGACTCTTTGTTAGACTTGGCTCAAGGGCACATGGAGAGCTTTTGTCGTTCCCTTCCAACTTTTAAACTACCTTCCTGCACATCTGCCTTTGGGGGGTTTGAGCTCTATGCCAAAGACCACCCAGGCTTGCTCTTGTCCTGCTGAAGCGTAAGAACGGGCATATGGCTGGCGATTCCATGAGGCATAAAACCCCATAGGAAGTACGTCCTGCTGGTTCTAAAGATGCTGGTAAGACGTAAAATTCGTTGCTCCTCTTTGAAGTCACCCAGGGTGGGACCTCGAAAGATTCCGCACCAGCCGGGTTTTGCAAATATTATTGCAAATCCAAAATAAGATTGTCTGGGAATCATTCAGTGGACTACTGAAACGCAGTCCTCTAGCTCCAAGATGATGTGGAGAATTGCAGGAGAGGCTGGAATTCTTGGGATGCATGGGGCCAGCATCATTCGGAAAAGGCCACCTTGGTCCCTTTAGAACCAGTGGGCCTCATTTTCGTGATCAACTGTACGTGAAGAGTTTCTCCCCTGCTGTTTTTTCCTGGTTATTTCATACATGTAACACATTGTTTCATACAGGAGGAGACTCACCCCATGTCTAGTAGCTTAGTCACTGCTCTTTGAGGGGGTTTGGCCAAGAAAGAGATCTCATAAAGCAACTCCCTTTGTCCTCAATGGGGAAAAAATGTTTATTCCTATTCCATGGAGGCAAAGCCTAGACTAAAATACTTTGCTTGGTCACCTCTGTGTTGCAAGGCAATATACATGTTATTTTTTTCCTCTGAAGGTGTATTTTGTAACTGGTGTTCAGAAAATGTACCCAAGCAGCAGTTACAGCCAGGCTGGACCCTTGTGCTTCTGGCACTGTGTGAGCAGGTTCCTGGAGAGCTGGACATGGAATAGTCAGGGATAGCAGAAAGTGCAATTAAACTTTTTATAGACTGTAGTGACAGCTGAATATCGTGTTCTTGTCCTTGTGCTCATGGAGAGAATCATAGAAATCAATAGAGGAAAAAAAGCCCAAATGAGTTTGGTTTCATTTGCACACAGAACTTTGAATTAACTCTGGAAAGAATTTTACGTTCAAGCAAATGTTCTTAAAATACCAAACCTTTGGGAATCCCAGTAGGAACACCTGGCAACGTGGTGCCCAGGGCATCTGTCCAGTCACAGGCTCTGTGTTCTCCACAGCCACAGCCAAAAGCACATGGTTGCAGGACACAAATGTCAGTTCATCCATCAGGATTAACTTAATTTCTTTGGCATTAGGTAGAGCTTGAGCACAAATTGAACAAGGGGAACCTATGCAGGGAGCCAGTGGTGTGCCTGGTGCCAGCCTGGGACAGGCCATGTGGTCCCAGGAATCCTCTCCTTGGCCAGCTGGACTGTTCCTGAGGACTTGGACAGATCTGTGTAGGACAATCAATTTACTGCAATAAATTGATGGGGTTTTTTTAAAAAAAATAGAAATGAAATGTCAAGTGTCATGAAGTGTGAATTAAGGAACTTGAAATGCAGCAGGTTTTTATCTTTTGTACGTCTGTGACTTGCATCAAACCTCAAACGACCTTTTGGATACAAATATTTTTACCTGCTTCGACCGTTTATAAGAATGAACCTCAACATTCCTTTTTTGATATTTAAGCCATAATTGTAAAAATTATCTGAATTTATTTAAATAATAAATTTTATTCCTAAAATGTGATGTTTTGATTAGAATCTGTGTGGGGTCAGCTCTGTTTGGACTGAACCAAGTGGTAAAAATGAACATTAGCTGCAGTTTGGGGCAGAGAACATAATTTTCTTCATGTTGGTTATGTGGGTGTATTACCCTTCCCTGTTTGCTGGGAGGCTTGGGCTTATTTATTGTTGGGATTTGGTTGGTTTCTTTTAATTAGAGTGATGTTTTCATGCACTATAGAGGGATGAGCGTGAAGTCATGCTAAGATACCTACAAAACACAGGTTGTAGAGGGTGAGAGGAACCAGTGATGGAGGTAAGTTCGGGTGGGTGAATTGAAGACCTCAGGGTTCGGTTCAGGTATTTTTTTAAGGCTCAGTTCAGGTATTTTGGAAGAAGGACAATAACCTGGGGTAAAAAACCCGAAACATCATTGCAAGGACCTGGCTCTAAGCATCTTGCTGTGTATGGAAAGCACCGCATGGTGGAGATGCTTCTGTCTCCTGTGCTCTGCCTCAGAGGTGTCCTGCAAGATTTCCTGCTTCGGGCTGCTCCCACCTGTCGGTCCTGGCAGTGGGAAACAAGTGCCGAGTCCCAAATGCTTCCTAAGGACGTTGCTTTGTGTGAGAAATTTGGAATGGGTTACTGTTAAACTGGAGAGATACTGTTAAACTGGGGAAGGCGCTTGTAAAATTGCTGTTGAAAACAGAACGAGGTCCATTTTCTGCAAAATGTTTAAACAATTTATTTTAATTATTCATCTTTTCCAAACCATTAAAATGAGGAAGATGTTCTGGTGAGCCGCCTCATCAAGCTGCCGTTGGTGCTGCCGTTGGTGTCTTCAACAGGGACAGTTTTTGTCTTCAATACAATGCGGTCGTGCCACTGTGAGTAGACAAGTGTGTGAGTGTCGGATCTTTTAACTCTGAATTCGTACAATCTGCCAGGCTGCAGGTGATGGATTACACACGGGTTGGAGATGACTTCCTGAATCCGACTGTATCCTGGTTCTGTCTGGCTGTCATTTGTCACTAACTTAATCTCCAGTTGCCACCGTTCGAGGTGTGACTCTTGGTTTTCATTAATCCACTTGAGCTGGGCCCAGTTCTGGGACGCAAATGACTCTCTCCGATCAAAAATCGGTGGCTTCTTTGTGTACAGAGAAAGACTAATGTGAGGGTGTACAACACCTCCAAGAATTACCTGTGACACCAAACTGTGCTTGACGTAGAGCTTTCTTGGCTCTTCCAAGGCAATGAGTTTACTGAAAAGCACAGAGAGCTTGAGCACTCTCTTTATAGTCAAGTCCCACTGGGAGAGGAAAGTTGCCACGTCACAGGTCTCCACGTAATGGCTCAGCTCCTTTCGACCTCGTTCCAACTGTTCCAACAGCTCGGTTAAAAGTGCCAGCTGGATTTCAGTCTGGTTTTTTCCCACCTTCTTAATCTTCTGGAGCTGGCAGGGGTTGGCGATTTGCAGGATGTCAGCGCAGATCATCATATTGTTCTGGTCTCTCACGCACAGGTGTCTGGGCTCAATCTTCAGGTAAAAGTAACACTTCTTCAGAAGATTAAACTTGTTCCAGTGGTACCGTAGGAGGCGAGGGTTCAGGTCATTGTGAAGGAAATCCAGAACAAGGTTTTTATTTCTCATGTACTGCTCCATGGTGGCATTGTCTTGCCGTTCTTCTCTGGGCACAGTACTCTCCGAACTGGTTTCAGTCTCATCCAAAACTTTAGCCATGCTTCGAAAGCTCGGGTGCTGTGTAGGAAAGCAGCAATAATAACATTAAGAACCAAAAGAAAAGCAGCTGTGAGGGAGTATAATCATGGCTGTGACTCCTCTGTCTTAATTAAAGCTTAGCTTATATAGATAGGAAAGAACTGCTAGACTAGATGTAGTTCCAGAGGAATTTTCCTTTATAGTTGTGTGGCTTCTCATATTTTGCATTGTCTACTTTTATATATTCCAACCATGGCGTCCTTCTATCCCTCCCCTTGAGAGATTCTACCTCTGCTTAATATATTCGCTGACAGGAACTATTCTCTTAGACACTCTGCCAAAATTTCTCCCTATCTTATTATCTTCTGTTTCATTCTAATTAGCTGCCTTTGTACTCCTGTAAGCAATTTCTTTCCATTCTTCTGCCTCTCTGGAGATGTCTATTTTTCTCTCTTTGTAATCTGCCAGGCTGTTGAGGTTTGAGACCCATCTTCTCAGCCAGTTCCTACAGCTACGTAATCACCTTGGCGATTCAAATTAACCCTCTGCCCCCACGTGAGGTGGTACACAGCAGGCAGAGCAACGCTGGGTGTCACCTCATGGCAGCTTCCAAGGGGAATGACAGCGTTTTCCTTGCACTTCCACCTTCAACAGTGGACTGGCAGTCACAACCTGACTATGTTTTCAGTGATGTACTGCTTTCCCTTCCTTTGGTTTTAGTTTGCATCATCCCAGACCATGATGCTTTCCTGTAGAACGCTCACAGTCTGTGAACAGTAAGAGAACGAAACACAGGTAAAGCAACCTGCAAACAGGTAACAGTTCGTTGTTAAGGTGTTTAGACAGGGGTTCTTTCAGCACTGTATCTGCTGGCTTAGTCTGAGCTGTTTACAAGGGCCTGGAGTGACAGAAAAAAGGGGAATGGCTTCACTCTGACAGAGGGCAGGGTTAGATTAGATATTAGGGAGAAATTCTTCCCTGTGAGAATGGTGAGGCCCTGGCACAGGTTGCCCAGAGAAGCTGCGGCTGCCACATCCCTGAAGTGTCCAAGGCCAGGTTGGATGGAGTTTGGAGCAACCTGGTCTAGTGGAAGGTGTCCCTGCCCATGGCAGAGAGTTGGAATGAGATGACCTTTTAGGTCCCTTCCAACCCGAGCCAATTTGGGATGATTTTATACTTCATTTATTGGCAAAGATGTGTTCTGGCTGGCGGTGCCCTCTGAGCCAAGGTGGAAGGTGTTTCTCTGTTGTGCTGTAGCTGAAGTACCTGTGGCTCACACAGTTTATGTACCACAAACAGCGATTAGCTAAATAAATGCCTGTGCCCCTGTTGCCAGTGATACCGTAATGAGAACCCAGCTGGACGTTCAGGTGGTATTCACAAGCTGAACACACTTCATTTGAAAATGAAGTTGATACAGATTTTTGAAAGTAAGATCTAACATGTGAGATTTTAATTCTTCCATGCCCTGCAGAAGCTAGGTTGTGATACCTGCTTGACAAACACATTTTCCTTAGCCTCATTTTCCCTGAATTCATAAAGGACCTAACAACATTTCCTCATAGGAATTCCAAGCGTTTGTAAGCCTTGCAGCTATCTGGCCCCGAGCTGCACCACCAGTTTATATACTAAGTCACTCATTTTGCAACTTTTTCTCTCCAAGAGAGCCGTCATCTAAAAAAAAAAAAAAACAACAAAACACAAGACAAGCTGTATTTCCTTTCCCCCTTTTTTTTTCTTTCCCCCAAAAACCCCCACCTAAACCAAGGCAGTGCCAGCTCCCGGGCATCCCGCAGGGAGCAGCAGTGCCAGCACACGTGCCAGGTGACATTCCCCGCTCTTGGAGGGATTTGGCTCTCCGGAGCGGTTTGTTTGCCCACAGACCGAGCTGTCATTGTGCTTGTTTTCCCTTGCTGTTTTTACACTTATATACATATATATGTTCTGTGGTGGTTGTTTTTTTTTTTCCCCTGCCAGGAAGGGCTGGCTGTATTCCCCGCAGTGTTGCTACGCTTGCAGCCTGGGTGTATGTGTGTGTGTGTGGGGGGGGTGAGGCGCAGTCACCCAAGGAGGGGGCTCTGTGCTCACCCCCAGGAGGGGTGGATGTGGCAGGCAGGGCGGGTTTCCCCCCTGAGCCCCGACCCACCTCGTCAGGCTCCCCGGAGGTGCGTGCGGGTGCCCCGGTCCCGGTGCGGCCCGGCCGGATGGCCCCGCGGCCCGGCCCGGCCCTGCCCAGCCCCGCAGGCCGCCGCCGTTGCCATGGCGACCCCTGCCCGGGCCCTGCGGCCGGAGAGGCCCAGGAACCAGCGCCCAAGTCCTTCACGCCTTCCCCCTCGGCGATCCGCAGAATCCCAGAGTGGTTCGGGGCTGGAAGAACCTTAAAGCTCATCCCCGTTCCACGCCCCCCCACCCCGCCGTAGGCGGCGATGGCAGTAAATCCCAGTAAACCTCCTTCGCAGCCGCCCGCCCGCCCACCCCGACCCCCTCGTACCTTCGCCTTCGCAGGCTGCAGGCTCGGGGACGCCGGGGGCACCGGGGACACCGGGCGTCGTGAGGAGAGCATGTCTGCTCTGTCCATTCAGCGAGAGGTGTCTGCTGTGGCTCCGAAGGCGATGACGCGGGTTGTGCGCGGCAAGGTGGCACTGGGTGCCCGCCGCTGCATCACAATGGCGTCGTGGAACCAGAGAAGCTGGAAACCTAGGGCGATGGAACCACGGAACCATAGAACGGTTCGGCTTGGAAGGGACCTTAAAGGTCATCTCATTCCAACCCCCTGCCGTGGGCAGGGACACCTTCCGCTAGCCCAGGTTGCTCCAAGCCCCGTCCAACCTGGCCTTGGACGCTTCGAAGGATGGGGCGGTCACAGCTTCTCTGGGCAACCTGTGCCAGGGCCTCGTCACTCTCACAGAAAAGAATTTCTCCCTGATATCTAATCCAAATTTCAGAAAGCAGGGATGGTTCTGGGGTATGAACAGGACCTTCTGGGCTTCATAGTGTGCTGTGAGTGAGGGCTTTTTTTGCTTTTTGAGGGCAGATCTTGCAGAGTCCATGTGAGGCCAGACACCAGCACTTTGCTCTCCACAGTGAAAATTGAGGCTGTTTCACACTATCAGGAGTTTTGTTAACTTAAACACATAATCCTTATTAAAGGGCTGCATTGAAATAGGATATAAAGTGCTCTGTTAAGTGCAGCAAACTTCCTTCTGGGGAGGAAGGGATTTTCCGTCCCTGCTTTCCTGGGGGACCCAGCCGCCCAGCCAGCTGCGTTACTGTGGAGAAGAGAGTGGCTTGTCTAGTTCACGATGGCAAGCTCCATACCACAACTGCTGAGTTCATCAGCAAACTGGACAGGCGTCCTGGGCTGAAGGTGCCCTTGTACTCCCTGCTATTAAATCTTTGGGTCAGGGCTTAGCCTTAATGCTGTCTGGTGTGCTTAGCTGGTGCATCTCTCCTGAGCTTTTTTAATTGAATGATAGGCAGGATCCATAACGCCAGCCCTGAGCTCCTGCTTGAACATCAAGGGAGGAGGCGATCTGTCATTTTAAGAAATCAATGCATCTTCTCAGGGCAGCCAGAGCTTACCATTTCATTTCACAGCTGCCAAGAGATTAACTATACAATTGTCAGGTGTGATTCGCTAACAGACGAGAGAGATAACAAACATGAGTGAAAGCAGGTTGATGGCCTTGCTTGGGGCGAGGGCCAGGGGAGATCAGCATTCGGTGATAATGCCAAATTTCTGCAGGAAATTAATGTTCATGCTCATGTCATGGATCGCGATCCTGTTGTTCAGACTGTGTGTGCTGGGAACTGGAGGAGTCCTTCTCCCTCGACCTTGGTGGTCTGAGGGTATGAGAAGAGACCTGTGCAGGTCCAGCTGACCTTGCCTCCTGTTCCAGCTGAGGGCTGTGCCAGATGCCCAAGAAGGAATCACATGAAAGGTGAAGTCCTGGGCTTTGCTTCCTCACTTTGGCAGGGTTTGGATGTCACCTGAGCACTTTCTGTGAGCACAGCACGGTGCACATTTGAAACAGGGCTTATGGCTGGAGTGGTGCAGAGACTTGCACTGAGCTTGCTTGTACTTCTCATTGCCATAAATGCTAACCTTCATCCCAAATTTAGGATGGAAAAGTGGAATCCCTTTGCCTGCCCCTACCCTGACCAGCTGGTCAAGCTGTTTTCTTGATTTTAAGAATAGGATCATAAACCCGCCTACAGTCCGCAGCTGAAATTTTAGTGTTTTCCATCATTTTGCATCAGGGATCAATTCGACTATAGGATTTTATAGCATTCTATGAATCTCTTTGAATTAATACACATAAAAATGTGTTTGAAGCATTGAACACCACGAACCCCTTTTGCCTCCCCTCTCATCAGCTGAGCTGTCTCTGTGGCAGAGCTGACAGCTGCTGTCACTCCGTTTGTCACTCTGGCTGTCCTGTCCACAGCATCAAAATAAAGAACTTGTTAGTCCTGTCTGAGATCAAGATATAAGCAGACGATTGATTTTCCTCCCTCTTCTCATTAGCGAGCTCTGACACTTAATAAAACATATATTTCCTCACTCAGGGTAAGCAAAACACCCAGATAGTGCCTGTCAGAGCGGGTTGGGAGCAGGGATTAATCTTTATGGAAAATCAATAGCTGGAACAGAAAAATTGGCAGGACCCAAATTAAAAGTCGCTGGCAATTTCTGTCTTCATATTTCACATCTGCATTTCTGAAACAGTGATTTGCTGCAAAAGGCAAAACAGGGGCAGGGATGGGGGTGAGCTCTGTGCCTGGTTCCTCTTCTGCTGTTTCCTGGCGGGTGGAGGTGGATGCCAGGTTTGGTGGAGGTGGATGCCAGGTTTGGAGCAGCTCGTTGGGCAGCACCTGGTTCAAAGTGATCCTTGTCCCAGGGCAGAGGGCCATTCCACACTGACCTTTCTGAGAGGCTGTGTCCTCACAGTAGCACTATCATTAAAGTCATCCAACATCACCACCTCCTCCAGGATTCCTGACTGTGTCCCTGCAGCCCCAAGCAGTACCCATCCCTCATCATGCTCACCTGGCTCCGTGGGAGCAGGATTCTCAGAGCAATATAAAGGCTGCAATCCCCATCATCACAAGGGTATGACTGATTTACTCACTGCTTGCTCCCAGTTTCACTGGTGCCTCAGATACCTGACATAAATTATGCATTCCAGATTTATTCCAAATCTAAATCATCGCCACACATCAGTGAACTCGTGGTGTTCGTCAGACTGTGATTCAGAGGCTCGCTTTGAGAAGGAAGAGGGATGGAAGTTTTCTAAGGAACCTGGGGTGGGGGGGAAGGGGAGGAATTGCTCTCTTGGGATGCAAAAACCCCAGCTGGACCAGGGCAAGAAGGAGTTAATTGTGTCCCTGAGGCAGCAATTATTTTCAGCTCATTACACTCACTAATGGCACCCAGGGAGGGAGCCCCAAAGCCGGGACCTGCCAGAGTTTGGGGTGGCGGTTTGCATACAGCAGGTCAATAAATTTGGGGATTTGGGGAGACTGGTTTGGGTCAAAAATCTTCCCTGGTCTGAGCGCAAACCCACAATGTGCTCCTCCAGAGCCATCATTTGTTAGCTCTCCTTTCCTCCCCTGCTGATGGATGGACAGCCTGGACAGATCTTGGCACCAAAGGGGATCCCAAGGGTGGACAGACCCTCCTTTCTCCAGTGGTGACATTAATTTAAACACCCAACACGTTTTGATGTGAGTTTGGAGCCCGTCTGAGCCGAAGGCTGCAGCAGCTCTGTTCTACTGATGATCGTGCTCAGGAAGATGGAGCAGGGTCAGGGAAGCTCCTTTATCTTGCTGGAAGCTCATCAAAAGCCCATCCAGATCCCCTTGTGCTGTGCTGCACTTTGCAAGACACACATCCTTGAGCGTAAGTTGAAGACAGGTTCGCCGCGTCCCAGCTCCCACGAGATGGCCCTTGCTGGCAGGCTCATCCCAGCAGCCAGCGTGCATCCCCCATTTTCCAGGGAAACTTCCCAAGCGGGTCATGTTTGCATGGCTGTGGGACAGAGAGCAAAGACGGGAAGTGCAAAACTTGCTGAGACTGAAACCTTGTCCCCCAGTTGTCACTTGTGGCTGGGGGGCAGCACGGCCGGGCTAATGCCTGGGGAGCTGGATGTCTGCCCTTCCCAGGGAGTGGGACTGGGACACAGCTCAAGGCTTGAGCATTCTTCCCACAGGGAAGGTGGTGCCCAGCACGGTCTCAGAGCAGGGCAGGCAGAACTGGAGCCTCTGTCCTGTGATTTATCACCCAGCTGGCTCGTGCTCCGTCACATCTCTCTGGGCTTCCATCTCACCTTTGATCCCACAACAGCCTCCAAGCAAGGGGGGGCTGCAAACCCCCAGGGCACGAGCATGGGGGATTTTATTTCTTGCCAGTGAAGGCTACAGTGACTTGGGGAACATTTGTCCATGTTCCCCAGACACAGGGCCAGTACTGGGACAAGTCTGTGTCACAAGGAGGGATTGAGGATCACGGTGAGACAACAACATGCTCGGGTCTGTGGAGAAGGGGAGGTGGACCCGTATGGCCAGTTTAGTGCCCTTACTGATTCCCAGAAGGCTTTTCAGAGGGGGCACAAGGACCTTTCATAAGACCACAGACACCAGCCCTTCCTGGGTTAAACAGGAGTGACTGTGGGGCTGGATCCATGTGGAGGGAGCAGAGATGGAGCTTGGAGCGGTGTGCCAGGCTTTGCTGCTGGCAGGGGTGCTCATCCTGGGGCCTCATCCAGCCCCAGCGCTGGGGCAGGGGCTGTGGCACCCACAGCTGTGGCCTGGGGGGCTGTTCAAGGGGGGCTGGTGGAGCCACAGCGCAGGGCCAGAGCAGGGGGGATCCTCTGGGAATCCTGACAGCCTCTGGCTCCAAGCAGCAGGACAGAAGGGTGAAATCATGCCCGTGTCATCCCATCCATCTCTGCTGCTTGCAGGCTGATCCCGGGGGAAGTGCAGGCTTTGGCAGCTCTAAGTGGGGTTGGAGGCGGATGCAATTCTGGAGAACAAGATTCCATTGCAAAACCTGTAAAAGAAAAAAATTAAAGTTCTTGGCTGAGAAGCTTGTTTAAAGATTTTATCTCTGGCAGAGGAAATAAGTTTTTAATTCCTTCCCTTGCTGCCTCCCAGCAAGTGCTGGGTCCCCAGAGGGGCACAGGCCATTAGCCTGTCAGGAAACGAGCTGGAGAAGCGGCTTTTGTTCATGGAACTGAGACTGACCCGAAGTGGCTCTGGGTGAAGCTGCTGCCTCTGCCACGTGTGGTCCCTGCTGTGGGGAGAGTCAGGTGGGGCACAGGCGAGGTGGGCACCCTGCATTCAAGGCAGATAATAGGCAGAAATTAGCTTTTCTGAAGCTGTGGTTGGAATCAGAAGGTGGCTTGGGCGATGCTGCTCCCCCTGCTCCATCCCCTGGATCTCCTGGGCAGGACTGGCATCTCCAGGGCCACCTGGGACTCTGCAGGAGGAGGGACGGGGTAGCCAGGGCAATGCCACACACACTGGGGGCTGCACTGCTCCTCATGCACTGCTCTCTCGAGCTGGTGCTGGAGACCTGTTGGGATACTGTGAACAATGGGATAAAAGGTATTTAATAAGTGACATCCTGGTGCCATCCATGGCCTTATCCGCTGTGTGGCAGAGCACCGAGGCTGGGCTGTCTCTGTGCCAAGGACTGTCCTGCCACCGAACAGGGGGACAGAGGGTGGGGAGGGTCCAGGCTCCTGCCTCTCAGTGTGCTGGCCCACGGGGAGAGCAGAGCCCCTGCTTGCTCAGCTTCGTCCCTTGTGTTCACCGTCACCTCTGCCTGCATCTGAGTCATCTCCCAGCTCAGTGGAGTGTGTGGGCTTAGTGCAGCTTTAGTTGTTCATCCTCTGCTGTGCTGGAACCTGACATGGGTAAAGTGGAGCAATTCATCAATGCAGGGATGAGGCAGATGAATGTCCTGTGCCAATACAATGGACCTTGTTCTCCTCCCACCAACTCAGGCAGCAGCTGGTGTCACTCTGGCCCAGCAAGGGCTGCTGGAGTCGCTGCTGCTTGAGGAGCTCAAGAGATCTTAAAAGAAATATGGACTTATGTTTTGGGCTGAATGACTTAGTGCTTCAGCTGTAAAACACAGTCTTTGTGGAGAGGAGGCTCTTGAAAAGCGTTCCTGTGTGCAAGCAGGGAGAGGGAGAGCAAAGCCATGGTGGCAGCATCTCACCTCTACCCTGATGTTAAATCCCTCTGGGGTGAGGTTGGTGCTGGTGCTCAGGACTGTGATTGGCCTCATGGCCATGGTGGCTGCCTTTCCCTCCCTGGCCCTGCTGCCTTGCTGTGGCCTCTCCCACGTGCAGTTCTGCACCAGCACGTGCCCCCCTGGTCCCTGAGGAGCGCGGGGCAGGCGGTGGCTGCCAGGGTACTTCTGTCAGCTGTCAAGTACTTGAAGCGCCTTTGTGGAGTTCAGCAAACCTCTTTGCATGCGAAATAGCAGGTCTCCAGAGAGCAAATCCAGAGTGAAACATCTCTCCTGGTGACTGACGCCAACTTCTCTCGCTAATGATGCTTTTTGGCTGTCGGCTGTGCAGTGTGGTCACCTGCCCTTACCAGCTCCTTGCCTGCAGCATGGCAGCACACGTGCAAGGCGACCCTGACTCCCATCCCAAGCTCCTGCTGGGGTTCAGTTTCACGCCATTTGCAAGGGATGAGCTGGGAGCCAGAGGCCATGGGGCTCATATGTGTGTGTCTGGTCACAGAGAAACGTGGGATGCCATGAACCTGGAGATTGGCAACATGATCCTCGTCACTGGTGTAGCCTAAAGAAGTCTTGGAGGTGCAGCAGCATTTGTGACAGAGATTTTGGGGGTGACTGCATTTGGTGGGGCACAGCAGTACAGCACAGCTGCTCTCTGCAGCTGCACTTGACACCAGGACAGGGACAGTCTTGAGGCGTGTTCACACCAGGGGCCAGTGTGACTGGAGCTAACATGGCCCCTTCCCTGCCTGCAGTCAGGATGCTCTTGGCAGGACTAGGGGGAGATGTTTGAGCACCCAGGGTTGCCCTTACAGCGAGTGCCATGCAGTCAATGCCTGATAGCCATCTGGAAGGCAGGGGGCGGGGGGGAAACACGGCTTTGGCCCCCCTTGCCGGCGGGTGAGCGGGGCCATCCCTCCAGCTGGGGTCGACTGGCCTCACTGCGGCCCCACCGGGCTGAGAACATCCATCTGAGGTGCCTGTCGGCAGCGATTAGGGAGCACAATGCTGACGGGTGCGCGGGGGGAGCCCAGGGCCAGGCGGCCGGCGGTGCTGGGGCTGCCGCAGGGGGAGCGGCAGGGGAGGACTGGCTGCCCTGCACGTCCCAGCGCGGGCGCTGCCGCTGCCTCGGGTCGCGCGAGGCTGCGGGGCCGTTACGCAAGGGCTGGCGAGCGGCGCCGCTTGGCCCCGTGTGCCGGGACATCGTGTGTCCCACGGGACACCGCGTGTCCCACCCGGGGCGGCCCCAAGCTGCTCAACACCTACTGGACATCACCCACAGGAAAACGGCTGCAGGGTGCGGCTCAGCCTCGCGGTGCTTTTCCCACCACGGATGTCAATCGCGGCATTGGGAGTCCCGGCTGGAAATGGGGCTACGGGGGATCCCAGCTGCTGCGGCCAGCTCGGTTTAGGTCTGTGCATCTGGGATTTGGGGGCAGACGACCTGTGCAAAGGGAGAAAGTGTGACTAAAAAAGCAGCAGTTCTGGGTGAGGGGGTGCTTATCCTCTCTGGCTCCCAAATGGGGCTGCTGGGGAAGCAGCCAGATGGGAAGGAAGGAGCAGGACAGGGAGGTGTTTTCGTGCAGGCAGAGGTTCCCTGTCCCACTAATCGCCGTGGCCTACTTGGGTGTCTGCAGCAAGAACGGGGCTAATCCTAATCCAGGGTGAGGATAAAGGGCCACAAGTGCTGCGTGCCAGAGAGCCACGTTCTGGTTGGCACTGGCCACCATGCCTTGGTTTAGTGCCCTAAGCCCTGGGGTCAGTCCAACTACCCCAGACCAGGGTTAGCTGGACCTGACCTTTGGGATGGAGTCAGAGCTTCTTCAGGGCCTTGGTCTGCCCACTGCTGCCAGCACAGCTGAAGACAAACACACAGAGCTCACGTTTCAAGTTGTGTGTGGCTTTTCAACCCCATCAAATAGCTTTATTCACACAAACGTCCCTTAATTTACAAAGCCTCTGCCATTCATACACATCAGGGGATCCACAGTGTTCAAAGAACTTAAATAGAACGTCTCATACCAACCCGAGTAAACCAAGTACAAAAAATATTTATATAAAGTTGTTCACACATAGGTCCTAGATTACCAGCTTCTGTGCAAAAAAAAAAAAAGAAAAAAAAGAAAAATACAGATCCATTTACTAATATTATCTTAGTTTAGAGTCTGGGTTTAAGCTTTCTGCTCTTGCTAGCTCAGCACAGGGGCTGTGGAGACCAGGGGGAGCCCACAGCAGGGCTGGGGCAGGGTGCCTGTCCTGGGGTCACCCAGCACCCCAGTGGTGTGGCAGTGAAGCTGCTCACCCCTGCAAAGCTGCTGTTTTGCTGGGTGAATGAACTGAAGGCCCATGGTGGGCTGGGCAGGGAAAGGTGCCAGGATGGGGACACCAAGCCTCACTGTGTGACCCATGAGCTCTTCCAGCAGCCTAGACATCACCCTTGGAGCTACAAGCACTACGGGCAGGCTACAGAGAAATAATTTGGCAGGTCACAGCTGGAAGAGAGCAGCTCCCTGTGCTTCCCTCCCAGCTGCACCCACCATGCCAGACACACTGGAGCATGAAATGCTTTTGGAGATGAAGGGCCACACTGTGGGATGTGGCTGTAACCGGCCGAGGAGCACAGGAGGCACTGGCACAGCTCTCCCCATGCCACTGACAGCTCCTGGGCGAGGCAGCCAGTGGTGCGAGCGTCGGCCACAAAAATCCTGCTACTTTCCCTATGCTGCCCCAGCTGAGGAGATGGGAAGGGCTGTCAAGAGTGGAGTAAAGCCCACAGCCTGCCGAGCCGGCACAGCCCTGAGCACCACACCCCCATCCCACGTCAGCATCACCAAAACGGGGACCAGCAGCCCCCCTTGCCCCGCGGAGCTGCAAAGTGAGGCTCGGGCAGCACAGGCCTGGGGCGAGGAAGGAAAGCAGCAACGCATTTCCCTGTTCTCCTGACCGGCAGAAAGCCCAGGGAAATGAATCCCAGTTCGTGCCCTGAAGCAGCTGCCCCAGGATGCTTGGCAGGCTTAAACCCAGACTCGTACTGCATACGGAGGAGACAGACACCGCACACAACGGAGGATTTCCACGACGATGGTAAATGCTTGTTTTACATCTTATTGCTCCAGAAAGGCTCTGGGAGCCCGTGATATGTGAAGGAGCTGGGTCCTGAGGAGTAAAGGAAGACCACAGGGCTAACTCTTATCTGTCACTAGCACTGCTGAACTCAAACACAGCAGCAAGGGGATATGGGGGAGCTAATCTAACCCCTCTAGGCTAGAGCCACCTCTGCTTTCCTCCCCATGGACCAAAGCCGGCCGGGAAATCCCCGTGACACCTGCATGATGCCAGCAGTGTCAGCCTTGCTGCAGGCTGGTGCAGATAACACGTTTCCCAATCCTCCTGAGGCTTGGTTTGTTCCCCCCACCCACCCCACATCCCTCTTGTAAACAGCAAAGTCAGAAGTAAACAGTTTCATACAGTCACTCCCCCGGCATGGACACCGGCTGGGGCCACACGAGGAGCCCAGAGGGTGACAAGGTTCTGCAACAGGGGCCTTGGCTTCCCCCCACACTGCCCAGGTACCCCCACCTGGATGCCCAGCTTGACTGCAGCCACAGGAGACAGAGCCAGCCTGGCCAGGCTGGGTAATGGGCCGCAGGCTTGGTGCTGCTTTCTTAAACTCGGGTTTTCCCAGTGGTGCATCCTAATGCCAAGAATGTCCACAGCAGAGGGTGAAGTTCAGCCCGCAGGAGCTTAGGCAGGTGAGGCCAGATACACCCACCTAGCAGGAGAAGCCGAAACATCCTCCATCCCACGGCACATGCAGGTTTGAGCTGTTCCCTGTTCCCACCTTGTTCTAGAGGGAGTGCTGGTCTGGGCCAAAGTAACTAAGAGGAGAGATGTGGGGAGCTGTAAACACAAGGCAGGTTCCTGTATAGTCTGGGGAGTTGAGCACAAACAGCAGCAAAATCATCAGGGAGAAATGCTCTTAAAAGGACAAACTAATCAGGGAAACATCCACGTTGGCCAAAGGCTAGCAGCCCTAGGACTCCTCCTGGGAAAGTGTTTGCTAAATCCTAAGTAAGGCACTACGGTCTAGCTCACTAACATCAAGCTGCTTTAAAAACACATCTGCAATTCAGAAGCTGAGGTGGAGACGTGTGGTTTGAAGATGGCCTGAAACAGCAGTGGACCAAGAGGACTGACCCTCCCAGGGCCTGCCGGGCTCATTCCTGTCCCTAGAGAGGAGCAGGAAGCTGGCAGCTGGCTGGAGGCAACGGTCTCAGGGAGCAACCCCACTCACTGCCTTCCACCTTCACCTCCTACCTTTCAGGCTTGGTATTCCTGCTGCTAGGAAGCTCCCTTCACCTGCGATGAGATGCCTGCTGAGGTGCCATTCCAGCAGGGAAAGCCCCGTGAGCAGGGCTGGGAGGACAAAGCCCTCTTACTGCACCCGTTCAGGCCAGGGTTCGGTTAGAACAGTTGTAACAGTCAGGAGCAAAGGCTCTGCCAGGTGGAGGAAGGATCAGTCCAGTGATCAGGGCACTAACACTGCACTCGTGAGCTACAGGGTTCACTCTCTCCCTCCTCAGGGATGCAACACAGAGAGCTGCAGGAGAATCCCACCTGGCTGCAGCCCACAGAGGGAGAAACACAAAAGCAGTGTGAGAACAAGGGCCTGGCACTGAATCTGTGCTGTCTGAACCTTCACAAGTCACAGACAGATGGAACCCCCTGGTCCTCCTAAGAAGGACTTGGCCTTCCTGCAGCCACAGCCTTAGCTTTGTGTCCTGGAATAGATGGAAGAGGAGAAAGAAGCCCCTCCATCTTTCCCCTGCTTTAGCTCTGCCTTAGCCCACCTGAATTTCCTCCATTTCCATTCATTCCCGTGAGGTCAGCAAAATACACTGAGGAGATACACGGAGGTGCTGCCAGTTAGGAACCTTCTGGTGATAACAGAGGGAAGCTGCAGCCTGCACACAGGCAAAGAGCAGTTCCCACAGCCAGGGGTGAGGGGTGATCCCCCCCTGCCCGTGGCCATGGCCAGCTCCAGGCTGAGCACCCCAGCAGCTTGGGAACGATGCTGGGTCAGACCAGCCCTCTCCCCAACCCACTGCTGGGTGATTTAACCTGGTGAGAAACGTTTTAGGTGGCTCAGGAGCTGCAGGGTGGAGAAGAAGTGGTGCTTTACATTGCACTTACAGTGAGCAAAGTCTAAAGATCATCAACACGGGGGCAACCTCGGAACAGGAGTTTAACTGCAGGCAAGGAAATAGAGTATTAACTGCTCAGCCTGAGGTTCCAATCTCCTTACCTGAGCTGTACTGTAACCCACCCTGAGCAGCAGCACTGCCTTTTGCTTCCTGGAGATCATTTGCTAGCAGAGAAGAGTGCCCCATGAGAGGCAAGAATCCAGCCCACAAGCCACTTAGACCAAACCTGCTCCTCTCCCCGGCATTGTTCCTAACAGCTAGAGCTCAGCATTAAATGGATCAGAGCAGTGGACTGCTTTGTGTTTCTCTTGTATGCAGATGATGTCCACCTGAAAACATTCTCAGCAGCTCCACAGTTACCTCTGTGCAGAGAGTACCAAACATCATAGTGAAATCCAGCTCAGGGAGAGCAGAGGTCTGCCCACCACAGCAGCAGATATGCCTCGCCAAAGGGCTTTCCAACTTGTTTATCCTACTCTATCCTAATGTCAACTGCTCACAGCCTGGGCAGCACTCCCCTATTCAGGAGCTGCCTGGCTGTGAAATTATTATTATTTAGCTGCTTTGCAACATGTGATCCGAGAGACTTATTCTTCCTAAAGCACTGCACTCCCAGTGCGAACCTCGCCATCACTTTGCTTCCATTTTCCCTAGGCTAAATCAATAGCTTTCAACCCAAAACTGTGCCCAGGCGGACTTAGAGCCGGTGCCTGGCAGCACACCTCAGTGCCAGGCCGTTTCCCTATGGAACCACATCTCTAGAAGCATCTGCTGAGTCAAACGGCAGCACAGGGGACACGGGGAGGGCTGGGCAAGGGCAGCTCCACTCTCTGGATCTTGTTTAAAGGTCTCATTAGTGTGACAGCTGCCAGCTTGTGCTCTTCCACAGGCCCCTGCAGCCCCCTCCCACACCCCCACAACACCCCTTCCCGACACAATAAAGTAACACCCAAAGATTTCACATTGCCAGAGATCTTCTGTATTATCATCTTCCCTTATCTTTGACTTCCTCGTTGCACGTAAATAACGGAGATTATGGGTCCCTGGTAAATAAACCTGCAAGAGAAAGCAAGAGAGGAGAAAGACAGGTCAGGTTTGTCAGTGATTTGTTCCAGTTACTACACTGTGACTCTGTTGTGGCTGCTGGATGGAAAGGGTGTAGGACACCACTCCCTCTGCCTGCCCACTGATCCCAGTTAGTCCAAACGGGTGCTGCCACATCTCTCCACTCCACAGTGCTTTTGCTATCGATCCAGATAGGAACTGGGCTCAGTTTACAGTCAGTTCTTTCCCAGAGGGACTCAGCAGTGCATGAAGCACACTGCCAAGGTCAGCACACATCCAGCAGCCCTAGCACAGGGGCTGAGCATCACCCCATCCCACAGGGCTCCCTGCAGTGACAGCCCTGCTGGAACAAGGACAAGTGTTACCATGGCAGAGCCTGGCCTTGAGCATCCACATAACGCATCCATGAGTGCTGGCTCCCTGTGCTCCACCCAGGAAAGGTGGAACAAGCTGTGGCCCTAGAGATGGCAGGCACCGCTCGCCCAGTGCGTCAGCAGCAGCTCAGGCATCTCAAGTGGCTCTGCAAGAGGTGGGTAAAATCCAGGTTGGTACAGCTGGAAGCAGAGCAGGATGTGTTCACAGCTCAGCCCACAAGGATGCTCAGTGCCAGAAATTTTAGGGAAGAGCAAGCAGGTATTTGCTGCCCCAATCCCTGCTCAGGCCAAAGCTCTGACACTCCACATTCCCCCATGGTCCTTGTAGTAGCAGGGGTGCTGGACCCGTTCATCCACAGCCCTGGCACTGCACCCTCCCATCCTCTGAGCTCAGGGATGTGGAAATGCTCAGCTCCACACATAAGCCACCAGAGTTTTCCATCCAACTCGTTTGCAACCCAGAAAATTGCCTGCAGACATCCCATGCAGCAGCAGAGCCAGACCCAGCAAATGAACAGGACACGTGCATATGATGTCACTTCTGTCCTGGAACTACATCCTTCAGGATGCCCCAAGCTCCAGAGGAAGGACCAGCAGAGCCAAGGGTTGCAGTTGTGCTGGGAAGCAGTGGTGGTGGTTTCACGGAAGTTTCACTTTGTCACCCATCATGCTGTGCATGGGTGGTAATTTTCCAAGAGTTAACATCAGTTTAATCTTTCCCCAAACTTGAGCTCTGAGCTCAGTTATATGGAAAAAAAATGAGTGCTGGATTTAGCTCCCCTCTTCAGCAGGGGCAGGTCCTCCCCCACCAGGGGTAAGACCATACACTCTGTAGAGACACTGAGGGAGCAGCAGCAGAGACCTACTGCAGAAAAAATGCCACTGCCCAGCAAATTACTCCAATCCTTTAGCCCTGGGAAATCTCATTAAAGAAATCCACGCCTGAGGAACACATTTCTAAAGGGAGAGGCTGCTCAGAGCAGAAGGCAGGGCCATGGGCACACTCCTTTTCAGGAGAGGTCAACCAAGAGATGCCATTTTTGCAGGCTGCCATCAGAAAAAAGCACGGCTGTTTGAGGAGGCAGGAGGCACCCAGACATAAGGTCAGGGGCAAACACACAGGGATTTTTCTGGAAGATTTCTCCTGTTATGCAGCTTCATTAGGAAGTAGGGCAGTGTTTCTGTTTGTGCTTCCCTGGAGTAAGAGCATTTTCAGGGAGGGCTTGTGCTTGAGTAGCCCTGAGCTCACAGCTCTGAGACAGGAGAGCTCACCCCACTGACGCACGTTGTTGCAGGGGTTTGTTCAAGAGCTTTTAATCCCTCCCCTGATGCCATTTATAGTTTTAATCAGCTCGAATGTTCATTCAGCATCAGCAGGATGTGAACCAGCAGCCCATGGAGTCCTCACCCAGCATGCAAAGGTGACACAAATGTGTGGGTCTCGCAGAGAGGGGAGGTGGCAATGGGGTCTGCAGGGCAGAGAGGACTCAGTGCAGGGGAGGGAGAGATAACCCATCACCTTCTCGTGCTAACCACGATATCTGTCCCTCTGTGGGAACACAGAGTACCAGGGAAGGGGGCTGAGAGCCTGATTTATCTCCTGAGCCCTTTCTCATGCTCTGTACCTATATTTGTGACGCATTCTTTGGGAGCAACTTAAACCCAACTGCAGCAGCATCTCCCAGAAGGCAAAGCAGGGCTGACAGTGAACAAACACATCTGGCCAGAGGTGACACGATACAATTCACCTGTGGGGCTTCATTTCACCCCAGGCAGAATCAGTACTGCCCCGAAGGGTGTCACCAGTCTTTGGGGTGGCCCTGTCATACTGCACCTGCTGCTATGGCCCAGAAGAGGAACTGACTTTGCTTTCACTGTCCCATGGCTTTTGTCCTTGCCAAGATCCACAAACCACACTGGAAACAATCCAAAGTCAAACCCAACATTGTTTCAGGAATGAAATTGCTGTCCTTAGACTGGCCAGTGGGTAAAACTTGAGCTGAGTGGTACTAACAGACAAGATCTAACTTGATGCAGCACCCCTGCTCACCTACAGCTCTCAGAGCTGCTGCCGTGTCCCCGATACCTCTCTGTCCTCCAGCTCCGAAATTCCACAGGGCAGCAGTTTATCAGCGGGACTGGCAGTAGCTGGGCACAGCACCAGGGAGCTCTGGCCAGACAGACACCCGCATGCAGGGCGAGATGAGCTTGTTCAGCATCAGCTCCCGGTGCACGTTGGAAATGCAAAGAGCAGAACAATGCAAATGCAAACAGCCACTTTCAGCCGAAACTGGAATGATCAAACCCAGTGACAGAGGAGTGCTGGAGAAAACCAGGCTGGCCTCAGCTGTCAGACACCTTCCTGTTGATGGCAGCCCCCAAGATGCTGCAGCAGCCTGCAGAGATTCCTGCCATTCATCTTGAGCATCCACACCAACATCAGACCAACTGCTTCATCCACAGTGAAAAAATCATGGAATACGATCTGCCAAAACAAGCTGCCTTCTACACTGATCACAACTATTGCAGTTTGATGTCCTGTGTGAATCAAAACTACCGAGTTTCTTAAGAGCAGAGCAGTCAGTGTCGGGCTATCACACAGCAATCAAGAGACACATTAGCAGGTACTCGGCCCAACCGAGCCACTCCCTAACTGTACCAGAAAGGCTTTTGTCCTCTTTGCCCAAAGGCTTTGGGAACAGTTATAGAGAGCTGTAGATAAACTTGGCTTTAAATAAACTTCTGCAGAAGATCTCAGGCTGTAGATAAACTTCTGCCCAAGGTGGGGAAGCACAGCATTCAAATGAGAAAGAGCAGACCTTTGTTTTCCCCAGGAAAACGTTGCCCGCCTCTGCTGGAAGTACTGCCCCAGGGCCACCGGCAGTGCTGGCGGGGGAGACCAACGAGATAAGGAATCATCTCCACCTCAGGCACCCCCGGCGTCCAGCAGAAACCAAGCCAAAACACTTTCCTCTCTGAGATCTGCCATTTCCTATCTGCATTTTGGAAGGGCAGCGGAGCGTGGGGCTGGCAGGTGCGTGCAGCATCCCTGGCTGAAGAACCGAAGGCAAAGCTGCTGAGACACGAACCGAAATCTGAAGAGGTCAGTGGCATAGCAAAGAATAAGCAAAAATCCGATTGCCTGGGTCAGGGAGGGTTACAAATTTCCAGGTTATGACATGAACCAAGGCTGTGCAGGTCTGAACTGTCCAGGGGAAGAACTCGCTGCATGACCAAGCTACGCACCAGTGGCCACAAATAAGTTGGAAGGGGTTACGTGAGTTTCTCGGTCAACTAAAATTACCTGAGAGCAGAATTCAGGCCCTGCTCTAAATCCCATTTTAAGCTTCTCAAGCAGGTTTCCAGTTTAAGATTTGCATTTAACAGCAGCCCGAGGAAGGCTGATTTGAATACACTACTACACCAGGCATTAGAAAAACCCCACAGCAAAGCCCACCAAACACTCTGGTGCCCCAAGACTGAGGCAGAGGAGCACTCTGGGCTTGCAGGGAACATATGGCTGGTGCTGGGCTCTATCTGGGCCAAGCGACCACGCTCTGTGTGCCAGGTTGGGTTATGTAAGAACATCCATCGCTGCTGCAGCTGTGTCACGACCGAGCGATCGGTGCAGCCTCACGGATGGGGAGGGGGTGGGCTGCAGGAGGCAGCTGGGATTGAGCAAACAGCCGCGGGGTAGGACTGTCCCCTCGGTGTTTGTTATCCCTTCATGTACTATTCCGCAGATCTGCGCAGGATGAATTTTCCCCGGAGGGCAGGGGCTGGTTGCATAACTCAGCAGCATCATGTCAGCACAGAGCAAGCCCAGATGGCACAGCCCGGCCTGACCCTCGGCAGAGCTGCTCCCACCCCGGACCGGCCCCACGCCTCGCCCCGGGGCACAGGGTGGAGTGGGTGTCTGCTCTTGCCCTGGGGCTGGAGCACACCCTTCTTAAGGGCTCACATTTCCGAAGATTCACTCCTCTCACACTAATCCCCAGCTTACACTTGCACTGGGACTAGTATCAAGCCTCAAGCAGCAGTGCTTGAATCACTTACCTTGGGACCTCAAGGGTGTTAAATATTTTGTGCGTTGGATGGCGCAGAGAGAGGATGGTCCGTGCACAAGTTTGGACAAACCAACAGTGACAGAACAAGACCCACCCAATGGGTCTTTCCATTTCCATATCCTTGTTTTTCTACATCCAGCACAGGGTGTACCTGGGCACAGACAGAGGGGGGACGGGCAGCATATCGCTTTCCATAAGCTCAGGAACGCTCAGGTGGGCAGCAATGAGAGGTTTTAACAAAACCTGACAAAACAGCCCCACCTTCCCCACCATCTGTTGCTGGAGGCTCCTCTTGGAGCAGGTCAGGCACACAGCCATCAGCTGAGGGCTGGTGAGTGCTGGCCAGGGAAGCCATTTCCTCCCTCTTTGTCCTCTTGTACCCACGGTCTGCTCCGGTCCAGCCGGCTCTGTGTGGTTTTGGGGTGAGGTAGGGGCTGGGGGGCAGGCTGCAATGCCAGCACCTGACACAGGCAGGCTGTCAGAGGTCTCCGGGGATCACTGAGAGGCAGGCAGCTCTGCAGGAGCCTGAGAAAGGACCTGGGCTGGGAAGAGATCAGCCTCACCCCTGGTAATCTGTAATTCTTCAGTTCCATTGAAATGTTTGGCTGGGAGAATCCCTAGTAACAGCTCCTGTTTACAGACAGCTTTTGCCATGTAGGCAACACCTCCCAGTCCTTCTGTGTCACTGGTTAATGACAGGACCAGTTACCCCACGTCCCTGGGGATCCTTCCAGACCACGTGTGACCACCCAGGTCTCAAGATCAGGACCTCTGAGCTTGAGACTATTTAGCTGGGGGAGAAGGGAGGGGACTCTGGAACAGAGCAGAGCTCAGTCTGAGCACTGCTGTTTTGTAAGCTTCCTTCCTGAGCAGACACAGGTCTACAAACACAGATGCTGGAGAGCAAAGCATCTCCCGGCTTTGGGCCACTGCAGTTCACACCAAAGGGAAGTCCTGCCCTTAACAGGGAAATGAAACAGAGCCACAAGACAGACCCACGTGCCTCGTAGGTGAAAGGAAACAGCTTTGTGCCGAGGCAGATGTGCCACTCAGTGCCTGCTGACAGAGCCAGCTGAGCCCTGAGGTGCCCTGTCCAAGTGTCACAGGAGAGGGGGATGGTGCCAGACAGTGAGGTGCCCCCAACACTGATCACAGAAATTACATCACGTAGCAGAGGCAAACTGGCAGCTCCCTGCCTGCCCCCGGCAGAGAACGATGTCCTCAAAGCCTATACCCAGCACTCACAGGTCTCTCTGCCACACCCCAGCCTATCTCAGACACTGGCCAGAACCTGTGAGGAGCAGGACTCCTTTCCAACTCCACTGGGCCTTCGGGCAGTGGCAGGCCATGCAGCTGCTAATTCTGTTTCCCACCTCTACTTTATTTTTGCAGCAGAATAGGTGAAAACAACCTCAGAAGCACCGCTGTGATGACTCACTACAGAAAGAGCTCTGGGAACATAAGACTCCTTTATGTCACTACAAAGTGCACTACAGGGCCAGTTCAGCAGACAGAGTAAGAGAAAAAGTGTGAATCACTTACCCAGCTGCAAAGCACAGCAGTGCCCTGCCCTGAATTTAAGCAGCACATGTAACCTGGTCCATTCTGGTTTCAAGCTCAAAGGCATCAGGTCGATCCTGTGGGTTAGCAGCCAACATGTCTTTCAAGAGCTGCTTGATCCCCTCAGACATAGAAGTCCTGCGTTTCTGAGGGATGTGCAGCTCCATCTTTGGGTTTTCTAGCAGCGCTTCCCCAACGGGCACAATCTCGGTCCCCTGCTTGATGTAGGTCCCCAGCAGCTCCTTCTTGGTCTCGGCGTCAATGAAAGTGATCCTCTCAATCATGGCCCAGATGATGATGCCGAGGGCAAAGATGTCAGCCTTGGCGGTGTAGTGTCCTTCCCAGACCTCGGGTGCCATGTAGAAATCAGAGCCACAGGCCGAGGACAGCCAGTACTTGTTCACATTCACATTTTTGTTCTCGTGTCCACCCTCCTTGCCCCGAGCGGTCAGGCCAGCGCAGACCTTGCTCAGCCCGAAGTCGGCCACTTTGAGCACAGGGGTGCCAGACTTCTCGGTTATCAGGATGTTGTCTGGTTTCAGGTCCCGGTGGACGATGTGGTTCTTGTGCAGGAAGGCAATGGCGCTGGTCAGCTGCAACATGAAGCTCTTGTTGGTCGCCGGGTCGGGTCTTCGGGAGAGCACGTACTGGTTGAGGTCTCCCCCTTCACAGAACTCCATGACGAACCACAGGTAACAAGGCTCCTCCGCGTAGCCCAGGATCCTCTCACCTAAGCAAGAGGGATAACAGAGTTGGTTTTTCAGGCACATTACAAAGTCCATACCAACCTAGGGCGGATAAGGAATGGGTCTGGTTTGTGTGGATACAGGAACGTGACCGGGACCTATCGCGCTGCAGGGCAGCATCAGTGGCACTGCTGCGGCTTCAAGTGCTTTGGGATCCTGTTGAGCACCACACACCAACACCCCATTTATCCAAGCCACTGCCTGGGAGCCAGCTGAGGGACCTCTTCCCAGCCAAGCACAGTGAGCGGCACTGAGAACACGTCTGCTCCAGTCCCACCATCAGGCCATTCTCCCCAGGCTGACAGCCAAAGGACACAGGCTAAAGGCACAATTAGCAGCAGGTGCATAGGAGACAAAAATCAGTTCTATGTGAACAAACACCTCCTCTCCCACTCGAGCTTTGCTGCAGGAGGCAAAGGCTGTGGCTCGTTCTGCACAGTCTGCTGGAACTGCACATGGGGAGTAACTGATAGCCCTTAACAGTGCCAGTGCAGCCTCACTAAGAGTGGTCACACCAGTGTCCAAGCCCTGCAGCCCACGGGGTGTTCCCAGGCCAAATCTGTGTGTTCAACTGCATTTGTGCTGGGGGAGCTCTGCCACTTCATCCAGCTTTCATTAAGTGCCAACAGCTCTTTAAATGAGATGAAACTGGAGGTCCAAGCAGCAAACCATGTCTGCTGAGTGTAATCTCAGCCACGCTGGTGACTGCTACTATTGCTACTACTAAATATTACACCCCAAACAGCTTCTCCCTTCACCAGACATCAAAGTGAGCTCTTCAAGCTCAGAGCATCTCCGGGTCGAGTCATTAAATCTAGGTTTTACTCCATAAATCTCCTGCCAAGCAAAGGACTCTCTTGCACGTAAATTAGATGTATGGAAACCTCAGCAAAATCATATCAGCTAATGGGGCCAGGTCTACCTCTGGTGCTCCCTGGGGATGCCAGGGTGCCCCCGGGAGCACTGGCAGACCTTGCCCTACTAGCTGATGCCAAGATACAAACCCCACTGCCAGACCCCAGATCTGCTCCAAAGAGCACCCAAGTGACAGGCAGAGCCTGCACACAACACCAGAGCATCATTTTACTCTAGAAACTACTTTTTTTTTTTTTACCCTCAAGCACCATAAGGGAGAAGCTGGAGGACATCACTCACCTCTGCCACTGTTAACAAATCCCACAGGCAAACTCCAATGTTTTGAAAGCAGGTAAGTAACTCCACCCATTTGACAAAGTTGGGTTTTGTTTGAGCAAAGCCCTAGAGAGCATCTGGAAAAGCTAAAAACTTCCAGCAGCAGGTAAAGCCAAGGACTATCAGGGACACCCAGCCCCGGGCTGCACTGGTCAGTGATCGGTGTGGGTGGGAATATCAGTTATTTGCACAAACAGTCTGTATCCATGGCTACTGCTATGGAAATGGAAAGCTGCACAATACAAGGATTTGGCTGCACCTCTCTGCCCTCAGCAATCTTCTGCTGAGATTAGGTCTGAAGGTTAGATCTGGGGATGGAAGAACAGGCTGGAGATACACAGGGCACTTAGGGGGTCTCACTTGGCTGGAGCGGGGCAAGCCCAAGGGCCAAGCAGGAGCAGCACAGGACAGGCTTGGCTCTGGAGACCAAAATGCTGACTAGGAAAAGCAGCTTCTCTGGTGCAAGCCACCCTTTGACATGACAGCATGGAAACTGCAGCAGAGGCTGCTTGTCCTGGGAGCAGAGCCCTTGGCACAGCCAGGACAGGCCCAGCTCACACAGCTGCCACCACCACCCTTTGCTAAATCCAGTGACATCACAGCAGGACACAGAGTTTGGCTTTCCTGCTCCCCTCTGCATCCAAACAGCCCCAACATAGGGAGCCGGAGGGTCTGGCTCTTCTCTGCCGGGAATCAAACCGTGACAGGGAGCATGGTGGAGCCTCACACGCATCCTCACACTCCCCTCACACATTCCAGGTGGGAGCATCCGCACAGCGCTGCCCACAGCCCCCTCCCTCAGGAACTGGCTCAGCAGCAGCCAGGACCTGTTGCCTCTGTCAAGCCAAGGTTTGTTTTTAGCACAGCAAAGGCTCTGATTTAAAACTTGGCCCCTGAACTTCAGCAAGTGTGGGGAGGACGGCGACCCAGAAGTAACTGCGAGCACCAGGCACTTAGTTTGGGTGGAGCGCTGCTAGGAGAGGCTTAAGCCAAAAGTAATATTTCCTCATTTTCTTTCTATAATCTGAAAGTGTTTTAGTTGTTAAATCATCTTCCTGCCTTCAAAACAAACAGCTTGAAACATAAAGAGCTGGCAAGCCGTTCCTAAAGATGAGATGTTGGCAAGCTGAAGCCAAGCAGCCAAGAGCTGATGACAGGCCAGACCTGTTCTCCATCACCAAACCAGCTCCCTGCCCAAACCCAGAGTGGCACACAGTCACCCCTCCATCCTCCCAGCAGCCCCCCCCACCAGCTATCCTGGGAGCTCATTAGCAGCATGCTAATTTGCTTGGCCTCAGAGGGAAAACAAAAACCTAGGGAGAGCAGAAGCAGCATCCCAGCACCTACGACCACATGTAACCTCCGACTCCCTCTGTGCAAAGAGGCTGTGCCGGAGAGATGGGAGCTGGCGGCATCGAGCCGGGTGCTTGGAATGATGGCAACACACATGAGGGATGCCAGGGCAGCCCACGAGTGAGGCTGAGTGCTGGTGGCAAGTTGGTGGCCCCACAGGTGGCACGCTAGGAAACAAGACCTTATACCTGTTCACTTAAGGCAGCTGTCACTGCTGTAGGTATTAGGAGCAAGAGGGGCACACAGTGGCCCTGGAGGTACTCCTGTGTCAGGGCTCTGAGCACATTGCACTGGTCTGTGCCTCTCCTCCAGCTCAGCGCCGGGCTTTCAGCTTCCTTTTTACTCCCTGCCCTTAAATTTAATTATTCCACGTCTCGTTAAAACGATAAAAAGGTTCGGGCTCCCGGGCTGTAGCTGAGACCCAACGTCGCCCGGGTGTCCCGACAGTTGTGCTCCCGATTCAGAAGGTCTTGGATTAATCCTCCCTGTGCCCTGAGCCCCGGCACGTTGGCACAGCATCTGCGCCGGCCCGTAAATAGCCCAGCTGCGGTCGTGCAGAATGGCACGGCAGCACAGCTCCATCCACGGCCACCGCGGCAGCCCCGGCACTGCTGCGCACCGGCAACGGGAGCAGGAGACTTGGGGAGGCTCCTCCAGCTCTGCTTTTTTGTTTTGGAAATATTTATCAGCGTCTATCGGACCCAAGGCTGGGGGAGGCAGCGAGCACAGGCTGCCCCGGCAGGACACAGCCCCCAGGGCAGGCAGGAAGAGGGCAGATGGAGGGGGGAATGTGCTCTGGGTTTGGGGAGTCAAACTGCTCCTCTTCAGCCTGGGGCTGCAGGAGGACCAGGGCAGGCAGAGCCCTCCGCACGGCTGGGAGTTCAGGGAGCTCAATCCCCACCTAGAGATGGGGGCATCTGTGGGGCTCCCTCCCCACCTGGAAATGAGGCACCTAGAGCTGCCCAAGAGCTTTCCCCAAGCCAAACTACCTCTCCTTGGGGTATGCAACATGACAGAGGGGGTGTGGGAACCCACCCCTGTACCTGCCAGAAAGAGCTTGACCTGTTACAGCTGGACACACATCTGAAGGGAAGAGCTGCCTCCTCTCCCAGGGAGCCCTGAGTCCAGGCTGCACAGGAATTCGGACACTGCCCTTCCCAGGGAGCCTCCCTTGGGTGGCTGCGTGAAGGGAGACCAGGAGCTGGGCTGCATGGGGAGAGCCAGGCAGGTCTGGACATGTCTCCCCCAGGGATACAGAGGGGACAGAGAAGGGCAGGGGCAGTCAGAGCCACAGGTTTGCTCAGAGGACGGGTCTCAGCAGCCTCACATGAACTCTGTGCCTGGCACAGGGTTTGGGGTCTGCCAATGCCGGGGGCTCAGCTGGTGGCCACTGAAGAACTGAGCCCCTGAAGAGCAGACAGGAGTCCTGGCACACAAATTTGGGGAACAGGGATTGGGGTGAGCTGGCTCTGCCCACAGCAGGCTGTGGGGCCCGAGGGGCATTGAGGGCTCCAGTATTTTTCCACGTCTTCGCAGCACGTTGGCAAAGATGGGTCTGACAAGCAGCCAAGAGAGCGGAGGGAGGGAGCATTTTGGAGATTTCACCATCACAGTCATCGGCTGTGACAGGAGAAGGTGACCCCTGACAGCCCCGTGATGCTGCTGAGGGACCCCAGGGGAAAATGGGGGTGTCAGCCCAGGCTACAAGCATTGATGCATCTGCAGGGCTGTTCCCACAGAGCCAACACTCGGGGGAAACAGGGACAGTCCCAAAGCCATGAGAGCTCGAAGGAGCAGGCAGGGCACCGTAACAGGCTGCAGCCTTGGGGTGCTCAGAGATGGGACATCAAGCAGAGATAGGGAGATGTCCCCTTGGTGTGACAGTGGCAGAGGCTGTGAAGGTCCCCAAGGGATGTGTGTGTGTGCTGTGGTAGCAGAGGGAATCCCAGGATTTGGGGTGCAAGGGAGGAGGACGAGGTCAGTGCTGGCACGGGGTGCAGGAAAGGGCTGGGGGCACCACCCAGGGATGTCCCCCAGGGCTGGGTCTGAGCCTAGAGATGGCAACAGGGTTGCTCAGAAAGAGGGGGGAAGAAGGGGCTGGGGTGCTGCAGGACCCCACGGGGCTGCATGACACAAGTGTAGGCTTAGGGAAGGGTGTCACTGGAAGCAGAACGCAGGAAAGAGTAGCGAGTACACACAGGCAGAGCCCAAGGGCAGGGCATGGGGGGACAGGGCCCAGAGCAGGGATCCTCCAGGTGTGCTCAGGGTGGGTGGCACCAAAGAGGGGCAGCAGAGAGACCTCGTGGGGGAGCCCTGCAGGGACACGTCAGAGGTGGGTGATGGGAACAGCAGGGAGCAAGCCCGGAGCAGGTACCCCAGAGGGAACCCCAGGGCTGGCAGGGCTGATGGGGTGCCCAAGGGCACAGTGGGCGAAGCCCAGGGGTGGTTATGCTGGAAAAACAGTGAGTCAAAGTGGAGGGAGGGGTGTCACGAGAGCTGGGGGGAGCTCTGGGTGCTCCTGAGAGCAGGCAATGCTATGGAGGGATTTGAGCCAGGGGATGCTGGGGAGCAAGGGAGGGCAGCAGCAGTGCCTGGGGTGGGGGCGTTGCAGCAGGGTGTCCCACGGGAAGGGGGGAAACACCAGGATGTGCTGTGCCGGTATCCCTGGGGGGGATATAACCTGGGGGTGGGGTGACACGGGGGTGGGCAGGAGGACACTGATGGCAGCAGGGAGGGGGCAAATGCAGGCGCTCAGGGAAAGGGGGGGGTGACCTGGGTGCCAGGGACAGGGGCCCCGGAGGCCCCGGGCGGTGCCCCGGGGTGGGGGTCGGTACCTTTGAGGGAGGTCTCGACGAGGCGCAGGTAGAGCTGGCTGCGCTTGTTGCCGTGGCTCATGCGCTGCCCCAGGCCGTGCCGCTGCAGCACGCACTCCTCGAACCGCACCACGTTCGGGTGCTGCCGCCGGAGGCTCGTCAGGGCCCAGAACTCGGCCAGCGCCAGCTCCACGTTCTCGGGGGCGTCGCAGCGGATCCGCTTCACCGCCAGCCGCGCGCCGCTGCGGCCCGACACCGCCTCGTACACGACGCCGTAGGCGCCGCGGCCGATCTCGGCCAGCAGGCTGTACCGCGGGCCGCCGCCGCCGCCGCCGCCGATGCCCGGCCCCACCG
>JAWMRA010000050.1:7242876-7264753 GCA_035584735.1 Pseudotriccus pelzelni | reverse complement strand
CCCCCCCCCCCCCCCTCCCCTCCCCCCGGCTCTCAGCAGCCGCGGTTTAGCGCCGCTACCCCCCCCTCCGGTGGCGAAACCAGCCCCGCCCGACCCGGGGCAGAGTTCTCCGGTCACCCCGGTGTGTGGCTGCCTTAAGGTGGGCCGGGAGGGGACCCCAGGGACCGCCCGCCAGCAGCCCCGGGGTGCCCCGTCCCGCTCCGCTGGGGCAGATAAAAGACGGTTCAGTGGCCCCAGGGCTGCGGGGAGGGGGATGGGGGTCCTCTGATGCGCCACAGACTGCCAGTGTGGCCACTGCTTCAACACGGCCACAGCTCAGCATCCCTGCACTGGGATTGGGGTGCAGGGGCACAGCCTTTGGGGGTCCCGAACACCCAGAGACCACCTGGAGCTGTGCCAGGACAGCCCGTAGCAGAGGCACAAGCAGCACACAGCCTTGGGCGTCCCAAGTGTCCAGGGACCACACTAAGGACCACCCAAGGCTGAGCCGTGAAAGCCCGTGGCAGAGGCACGGGTGGTGTTTTGCAAGAGCCACAGGGACAGGTCAGCTTGGCCCGCCAGGGTCAGAGCAAGGAGGGGACACTGGTGCAAGCACAGGCAGTTGGAGGGCGGACGGAGAGGGAGAGGAAATTCCTGCACGGCACACTGGGAGCATGGGGACATCCCCGTGATGTCCCCTCAGCAGGAGCCTGCGGCAGGGAGGGGCGAGAGCCTGAGGACAAGGCAGCTGTAATGGTAGACAGGACTGAGGAGGAGGGTGTTTTGGTGTCAGCATCCATGGGATGCGTGTCCCTGCACCGCCCTGCTTCTCCCTGTCAAAAAGTCCTTCCCAGAGGAGGCACAAGGACACATTCGCCACTGCCTGCACCTGTCACAGCTTCTACTGCCTGTGGGCACTTCAGCAAGGCCAGGACAGGTACCTGGGATGAAGATGCAATGCTGGCAGCTCCCAGCACCACCCCGCTGTCCCCTCTGCCCTCCCAGGGGAGAGGTGGACACTGTGCAGAGCAGGAGCTCCCAGCCCACCCGGCATCACCCCCAGCAGCACAGATCACACCGACCGCTCTCCCGCTCCGGGCCGGGTCCCCGAGGGCAGCACCAGGTGCCGTGCTGGGGGACCGCCTGCCGGCTCCCCCCTCCCTCCCTCTCTCCCTCTCCAGGCAGCCGCCGGGGCTGTCGGCTTTATTTAGAGCCTCGCACAAACACACAGCCGAGATATCTGAAGTGACTTGGCACCATCAATCTGCGCACGGCGTCCGCCCGCGCATCCCCGGCCCCGCCAGCCTCCCCCTCGGCCCCAGCTACGCCCACAGGGTACATCCAGCCTTAATTTAGCGCTGCTGGGAGCCAGGACCAGCTCCCCAGGCATCTGCACTCACCTCCCTCTGGGACCCACCGGCAGCTGGAGGTTGCACTCAAAGGCTGCAGCCAGCACTGCTCCCACTGGAGGAGCGTTAGTGGCCAGCGCTGCTCCTGAGCAGCCCAGTGCAACCATCATTTCCCTTCACACAGCTGGCCAGAGTGGGAGCAAGGAGCAGGGATCCAGAGGAGCCCTTGGATTTGGCCTTTTGCACAGGGGATTAATTGCCTTGCACAGGGATGGGACATGGGGACGCGTCCCCACAGTCTGCAGGTTCCCCCACAAAAGGAAGCAGAGGGGCATGTGCCGAGTTCTACTCTCTGGTGACCAGTGACAGGACCTGGGGGAATAGCATGAAGCTGTGTCAAGGGAGGTTTAGGTAGGATATTAGGAAAAGGTTCTTCATCCAGGGGATGGTAGGGCATTGGAACAGGCTCTCCAGGGAAATGGTTGCAGCACCAGCCTGACAGAGCTCAAGGGGCATTTGGACAACGCTCTCAGGCACATGGTGGGATTGTTGGATCTGCCTTGTGCAGGGCCAGAAGTTGGACTCGATCCTTGTGGGTCCCTTCCAACTGAGGATATTCCACAGGATTAGCAGCAGTTTGTGGAAACCTTGCAGCTACCTCACGACGGGCAGTGCATCCCACGGGGCCCGAGTCCAGAAGGAGGGACCCTTGGGCCAAGGGAGTTCCCAGCAGGAGGGAAAGTGATGGGGACATGCTGCAGCCATTCACAGCCACCTTTCCTGGTTATTTTTACATGGAAGTACCGTTCCCAGGGCCTGGCTGCCTTCAGCCTGCCTGGGCTGTTCTCCTGCTCGGCGTTGAAGGTTCAGACAACCTGTTTTGAGGCGATTGCAGAGCAGAGCCAGCCTGCACACAGGCAGCAGAGCACTCGGGAGGGGAAGTTAGAGCTTAAAAAAAGCTCTGCAAGAGAAGGTACGGCACGGAGCAGATGGTGCGGCGCGAGCTTCCCCGGGAAGAGCTGCTATTGCTCCCCATTAGGAAGCATATGAGCAGGCTCAGCTGCCTCCCCTCCTGCCCACGGCCCTTCCACTCGGCATTGCAAGGGGCCTGCTCCAACACAGGGGGTTTGGAGGGTGCACCCCAGTAGGGCAGCACCTGCCCCGTGTCAGCCGGGGAGCCTCAGGGAGGGGAGCGTTGAGCTCCTTGCGCGCCCGAGACGGAGGGAGAACGCTGAATTTTGGGAGTGCAACGCTGCCATCGCCATCATCCTTCTGCACCGAACACCCACGGTGAGCAGGAGGCTGTGGTGCCGCTCGGCAGGGCGGGCAGCACTGCCAGGCTCTCCGTGCTGCCAGCGGGCACACGGGCTGCGCTCGCTTTGCAGCATCTCGGTGCTCCAGCTCAAAACCACTGCTCCCACAGGGGGGATTCCGGAGACCCTGGGAGCCAGGCAGCAGCCAGCACGGGAATGGGGCAGCGTTCCAGGCGAGCTTTTCAAGAATAAGTTGATTTTCGCAGCTTTGAGGCACAGCGAGGAGAACTCGCATCACGCTGCCGGCACCCGTTTGGGGAAGGCACGTGCTCCGTGTGGTGGGGCTGGGCTGGGCTCAGCCACCCCCACAGGTTTGGGTGCTGGAGTGGGTGGCTGGGGAGGCAGAGCTCTGCTCTCCTTCCCTGCTCCCAGCTGGGACCAGGGGCTCGACGTGCTTTTGCATTCCCCCATTTCCAGCTGGGTGGCAGAAATCTGCCCCCTCCCCAGGAAAGGGTGAGGATCCTTCCCCACACAGAGACCCCCAGCCAGGGCAGCAGCACTCCTCAGCATCCAACAGGGACAATTACAGCCTCGCCAGGGTGATCCCAGTGGAAAGTCTTGCAGCACTGGTTTTGCTCAGACTGTTCTTTCATCCCTTGAGCAGCTGCCTGTCTGATCCTCTCCCGGCCCCAGTGGCCCCCGAGGGACAGCGGTGGCTCACTCAGCTGGAGGGAATTCACAGGGGATGGAGACGGAAAAGGTTCCAGTTCCTGCCCTGCAGAGCCAAACCTGGGCCTGTTAATGAGCCACATTTCACTAACGATGGAGGTGACTGCAGGTCTTTCCCTGCCTGGGAATTTCTCCCTCAGGATCCCCACTCCAGCATGGGATGGCGCAGTGGGAAGGATACCAATAGCTTGACTGACCACATCATACCAGAGCACAGCAACTGTCCCAGAGGGCTCAGTCCAGACTCAAATCCCAAACCAGATCAAGGATAAAGGGAATAAACGCCAATACTTTGGATATCAGCCTGGAAAACACCCCAAACTCAGCACCCAGCAGTGCTGTTCTGGAGCTGTGGGCACAGAGCCGTGCCCAAGCACCAGCGAGCAGCCAGCACCCATGGGAGCCCTCCATGATAATGACTCAGTGATCTTAGAGGTATTTTCCAACCTCTGTGATTCCACAATAAACACAAATTACACAGTGCACGCCCCCACCGAGGCACGTGGGGCTGCTGGGACTCACTGCCCCAGGCAAGCTCAGAGCCACCCAGCTGTATCCTGGCCCAGTCCCAGCCCAGCCCCAGCACCCTGAGAGGTGCTGCTTTCACAGCTCACCACAACAAAACACCGTGTGGGACCACATCAGAGCACCAAGCCCACATGAGGTCTGCTCTGGTACCTGCAGGCCAGCACAGCCTCCCCAGCACATGCATGGGGCTGGGCACGTTCACCCCATCCATCCTCCAGCTCCAACTCCAATTTTCAAGATGCAAGAACCAAGTGGACACATCCTACAGCCCCCCTTGCTTCTCCTCACCACCCCTCAGGCTTCAATCAGAACTCGCAGAGGGCTTTCAGCTGGGAGAAAAACAAACAAATGCCTCCTGAAGTTGGGAGCACCAATTACACTGCTGATATTTAGGGCTTCCAGCACAACAAATGGAGCTTCAGCTTCATTAGGTACCATGCCAATTTAATCCAAGACATCCAGTACAGGGGAAGCTTAAATTAGTCTATCTGATGTTAACTTATAACAAGCAATATGTTAACGTGGGGATGGAAAGAAGTGACCTGTGAGCTGTTTGCATGGACCATGACCCATGGAAGGAGCACCCAGAGCCCTCCAAACACTGATTTAAGAAGCAGGGGGGTGTATCCTACCTGTCTCCTCATACTCCTGTCACAGCACCCACCATCATGGACACCACGCAGCTGGGGAAGGGGGGCACCCAATCACCCCCTTATATGGGAGAGGCCCTGGGGAGGGTGATGAGCTGCAGGGGCTTCGTTATGGCTGTGATTGCCAGGAGAAAGGTGGGCTTGGGTTGTGGGGGATGCTGTGTGAGCAGCCTGTGCATGGGCTTTGCCCCTCACCTTTTACGGGGGGCTCATGGGAACTGCCTGCAATTCTTTTGGTCAAGCTTTTTATTGGGTGATTTAGGAGTTACAACTGAGTTATTTCAACTCTCTCAGGTCCTTGTCGGAGCTCTCAGGGCCTGTTGGTGCAAGGGAGGTGTGGGGGGCAGGTGGGAAGGAGATGAGGTGCTCCCTGGCAAGGGGGATTTTCCAGGGAGGACTCCTCTGTGCACACTGACCGGACCTGCTGCCCGTTTCTGCCTTTTCCTTAGGGATCTGAATCGTACCCCACTTAATTTGTGTCCCTCTGCCACTGAATTAATCCCCAGCACTGCTGGGATCAGCTGGTTCCCTCCGAGCCCCTGAAATGACTTTCAGAGAGGATGAGGGAGGAATGTGGCACTGCCTGCCCACGCTGGGCTTTGCTGGGGTGGAGTGATGCTCCAGGTGCCCTCATGGCATTCACATGCTGTCACCCTGGACTTCAGCAGTGGCAGCAGAGCCTGGACAGTGTCAGACCACCACCCACCATCATCAGAACATCCACCATCAGAATGCCCACCACTGTCAGATCATCCACCACTGTCTGCCAAGCAAGCAGGGAAGCCCATGGGCTGCAGCAGGGACTGTATCCACAGTGTATTTCACTCATCCCAGGGCCCTGCTGTGCTCCCAGGCTGCTCCCACCCGGCAGCAGTGCCCTGCAGGATGCTGCAAACCGGGTGACTTGGCCGGGCTTCCTTAATGGAGCCCAACACGCTCTGGGGGAATTCCTCACGGCTGTGTCAGAGCAGGAAAGGTGGTTTATATCCTGTGCCTGGCCTGGAAGCGGCCCTGGCTGACCTGGGATGAGGGGTTTGAGGGTGAAACTGCTGACAGGCTGGGAAAACCCGTCCCCGGGGTCGGCTGGGAAGGACAGAGCTGCCAGTGCCTGTGTCCAGTGAGGTGCCGTGAGCGCTGGGAGGGCTGTGCCGACCTTTGCTCACAGGCAGCGTCCTGCCCCTTGCTCTGGCGGAAGGTTTGCTCACTGTGGGTCTGCAACGTGTGTGGTGCTGCCCAGGAGGTGGCAGAGCCACCACCCCTGATAAAACACGTAGATGTGGCGCCTGGGGGCATGGCTCAGTGGTGAGCTCTGCAGTGCTGGGGGAACGGTTGGACTCAAGGATATTTTCCAGCTGTAACCCATGACCAGGGCACAAGACAGCCCCCACCCAGGGCAGCTCACTGGGGTTACAAGGTGGCCCCGGCCCTGAATCCCTTGTGCCAGGGGTTGCAAAACTCAGGGGCTGTGCAGGACCTCTGTACTGTCTGGAGGGCATGACCGAGTTCACCTCAATTCTGGTGGGGTCCAGAGCTACAGGTGCCATGGGTTGGCCTCAGGACCCTTCCCCAGCCTGGGCAGCAGTGGTGCTGTGGAGGAGAAAGTGGCAGAGAGGGGAGGGGATGGCATGCAGGGGCAAGCAGAGAGCTCCAACCATGCAGGAAACATTTCAGAGCTGGGTGTTAATCATTGATAGGTTTCTGGGAGCTTCTTTGAGCCAAAGCCTCCCTCCCTGCTCCAGAGGGGGAAGCTCTGCACTGCTCTGGCCCATGGGGATGTGGTGGCAGTGCCAGTACCTAGATCCCTCAGCACACAAGGCAGCCCCACGGGGCAATGCTGGAGAAGACCTTGGTCTCCCCTTGGCTGTACCACCAGGGCTGTGGTGGGGCAAGGAGCCCGGCCGAGGGAGGGAGGTGTGATATCATCTCGGTTTTCTTCTGCCTGGTTTTTTTTTTTGTTTGTTTTGCTTTTTTTTTTCTGTATCCTCTCCAAGTTCTCTGTTGATTGCAAATCGTTATCATGAAAGCTCATCCGAGGCTGCAGCAGCAGATAACGCTGCACTGCCGGGCCGGCGGCTGGAGCTCATCGAGGCTGCGCTGCCTGAGAGTCCTGCGGCAGCTGCGGATGGAAATAAAACTGCTAACGTGGAGGATTGATCATGTTCAGCCACCTCAGCCCATCGCTTCCTGCTCGCCAGGGGAGACGCTGAAGTCCAGGCTCAGCGGGGGAATTTGCGCTGTGGGATCTCGGCACGTTGACGCTCGTGCCACCGGAGCCGGGGGGATGCCCCACGGAGGGCTGAGACACGGCACGTGGGGCGCAGGAGAGCCGGTACAGCCCCACGTCACCTTTGCTGTTATTACCAAGGGTCTGGCAGCCGGAGCTTCCCTGGGGTCATTTGTGACAGTGCAGGATCCAGTGCCTGGCAGAGGGAATGGCAGTCACTCTGAGACGCGGGGGGGATGTGCCCCGTGAAACAGCTGGACCCAGCCCTAGAGGGGAGTGCTGACCAGTCCCCAGTGCCATCCCCAGCCCTGCTGCTGGCCTGTCCCAGCAGTGGCCGTCCCCACACTGTCCCCACAGCAGCCACAAGGCCCAGGGGCCACATGCCAGAGCTCTTGGCTCCTTATTTTGGCCCCATTGAGACCAGGCACATCCACACTGCCTGACCCAGCACTCCCATCTCCGTGGAGCTGGGGCCATTCCGGTCCTGCTGCTGGGAGCTGGGTGGAGAAAAATGCTTCTCCAAGGGATTTGTGTTGGTTTGTCCTCTTTTTTTTTTTTTTTTTTTCTGAAGTTGAAAGGCAACAAAAAGCTGGAGGATTAATTCCAGCTCTGCAGGATCTACCATGCTCGCGGTGACTGCGTCGCTCCAAGGGGCTGGCCCTGATAAGGAGCCGCAAATCCGAGCTGCCAAGTGCTGCCATCCCACCAGAGCCTCGGAGGGGGATCAGGGATTTAGAGGGTCTGTGTGATGTCTAACAGGTTTAGAAAATATTGCCTGGGATTATCCACTCACGGTGGTGACCGGAGACCTCTGAGCTGCGGCAGATGCTGGCACCAGCTGATGTCTGCTGAGGGGGGTTCTTGCGTGTGGGAAACCTGTTCTGCGTGTGTTTGCATCGGTGTGCGTGTTCACGCGTGTGCACACGCATGGATGAACGGTTCTGGGACAGGCTGGAGGTGTGGATGGGGCCGGTGGCTCAGTGACACTGCGGAGGCAGAGCCTTGCCTGGTACCCCACGGCTGCCAGCCCCGTGCCGGGTCTGGGGGGCCAGGAGGCAACCGCGGGAGAGATGCTCCAGCCTCCGCTGCGCCGCAGCCCTGTAACAGCAGCTCTGACCGCCAGAGTTAATGATATCCACCCAATTAGCCCGGCCTAGCCCCAAGGATTAGCTGATGGAATCATCATCCCAAAGCGTAAGCAGTTAACGCTGCTAATTAGTCATCGCGTGAATCCCAACCCAACCACTAACTGCGGCGGCCGCGGTAGCCGTGGGCAAGCGGTGATGCCCACTCGGCCGGGCTCTGGGAGACGGGAGCTGTTTACGGAGAATTCGCCGGGCTCGGGGATCCGTTATTTTTACACGTTGCCATAGCTACTGATACCATTATAAAATTAAGCCTGAACCATGCGGAAGAAATGGATCTGTCAGAAGGAATTATTTTCGGGAGCGCGTTGTGGGTCCGGGCGCTGCCCACCCCAGGGCCGGCGGCGAGGGGCCGAGCCCAGCGGGGTGATGGGGGTCCCCGCGTCCTGCCCACGGGCACGTCGCTGGGCTGAGGCGCCGGGCAGGCTGCGGAGCTCCGGGATCGCCTGGAGCCACCGGCGCCAGCACAGCCCCTCCGGGCTGGCAGCAGCGCTGGGCACGTCCGGGGCGAACAAAAGCCCGCTGAGAGGGAGCTTTCAGCCCGCGCCGTGCTGCCTCCCGCAGCGCCTGCTTTCCCCCTTCTCCTGCCTCTCTCAATATTTTTCCCTTTCCCTGCACTTCTCCGCAGAGGGACACTTGTGCCGGGCTCGGGGGGCTGCCAGCGCTGGGGCCACGGCCAACCACAGCCACGCTTTAAGGTCGCTCCCTGGAGCAGCGGGGAGCTCCAGGGACCCCACAACATGCTGCCCTCGGGACAGGGAGCTCCCGAAAGGTTTTCCCTACCCTGAGCACTTCTCCCCGGAGAAAGCCATCTGGAGCATCCCTAGGAGCGTGCACAGCTCGCTACGGGTACAACGTACGTGGGGCTGTTGGGGGCACCAGGACCACTCCAGTGTGCCATCAACAGCTGATCCAGCATGAAGAGCCCTTGGCACCCCAGTGCAGGCAGGAAACTCCCTCCTGCCCGCCCTGGAACCCTCACGCAGCCACTGGCAGGACCCAGCACTGCAGCTGGATCCGCCCTCCCTGTGCTGGCTCCAGAGGGTGATTGTCCCTGACCAATGTCCCGTCCAACACCGAAAGCACAAAGTGAGTCTTTCTTAAGCACTGGATGTTCCTGTTTGTCCCACGGCCCTGGAAACCCCTCTTTAATCACTGCCAGTCTTGGCCTCATGGCGTCCCGCAGTGAAGGACGGAACGGGCCAAAGGAGTGTGGGGTACAAAGGATGTGACACTTTCATTTTCACTGCCTGCCCCCTCCGCCTGTGATAGAAGAGGTGAGAAGTGGTCAGAGGGCAGCCCCCCATCCACCCCACACCCCTTCAGCTCCATGGATTAAATGAAAATGATTCCAAGTCCGGCAGAGAGGTTCCCACAATCAATAACTGCAATAGCACAACCTCCTGCTAGATACCAGAGAATCCACAGGGACAAGCAGCATCTTCCAAGCACCTCCACCTCTTCTCAACTCAGAGCTCTGGACTGCAGTCTGGGGGGCCCAGTTTGCTTTGTGGGCAGGGCCAGGCAGTGCCCAGCAGTCCACCTCCTCCCCAAACACCCTGGCTATGTAGGGTGGCTGCCCTGTAGCCTGGCTGTCACTGGGACTGTGCCTGGGGGCTGGAGCCCTGCTGGGCTGGTGAGAACCCTCACTCCATCAGGAACCCTGGAGTGGATGAGGCTGGCAGTGAGGCTGTGGCACAGAAACAGTTCCTATGACAACCCCAAATCCCAGACCTATTCATCCCCCTTTGGTGAAAATCCACAACAGCCGTGAAACTGGGGAATAAGATTCAGTAGTAAGACGTGAAATAAAGCAGGACCAGTGTAAAGCATGTCACCGTTTTACTTCGGCCTCATTCCTTTCCAAGGAAAAGCCTGAGAAACCGGGAGCTGCAAAGGGGTGAGCTAACAGGTTTGGAATTGGAGAGAGAAGGTTCTGACCCTGCAGCATTCCAGGCCTTCTCCTTCCTGTTCCAGCTCCTGGCTGGAGCCCAGCCCAGGGAAGACAGTGGGCACAAGCAAGACCCGTGGGGTGTTTCTTGGGGACCATCAAAGTGTCTCTGAGACCCTCTCCCTTCTCTCCAAACTCCTCAAGGCAGCCGGCTGCTCCTCCACCTCCTTCTGCTGCTCCCTGTCCTGGCACACCATCCCCATGGCACTGCCTGGTCCTCTTGGTAGCGTGGGGTCCCCCTGGCATCACGGGGTGCTCGTGGCATCATGTGGGCCCTGTGGGGTTCCTGTGACATCAGATGCTCTTGGACCCGTGGCTGTTTGGGGGATGCTGGTCTGCAAAGGCACCAGCCTGCCTCTTCCTGGGGATGGGCTTGTGCCCACCACGGTTTCATGGTGGAAAGGACAGGGATGGAAAGAGGGATGGGGACAGGGAGGGGGACAGCAGGGGTGCAAGGGTGTCTTGGACAGACACAGCCACAAACCAGGCCCTTGGCTGGAGCCACTGCCCTGTCAGCCACTTGAGGGGACCATTTGGAGCAATGCTGGCTCCAGGAGACACAATATCCCCTGGGCACCTATCCCTGTGACAGACACTGCCACTGTGGAGGAACTCTGCTTCTCATCATGGAGCTGGAGCATCCTGGGGCAGGGCATGAAGCATTTATCCCTGTTTCTCCCTTTTGCTTCTTGCCCAGCCCTGGCTTCAGCACAGCTAAGCATTGTTCCACTCCCCACGAGTGCAGCCAGCCCTCTCCTGTCCCCCAAGACACCAGGGAGACGCCTGCAGCCCCCTATTTCAGCCAGCCCACGCAGTAGCTGGGACCACGCTCTTCCTCAGCATTAATTAAATCATTGCTGCCCTCCCCTTGCTGCCAGGGCCAGCCCCCTCCATCAGCCACTCTCTCCAGACTAATTGCTCTCTGTCATTCCATGTTTTCTGTCACATTCCCCCTTGGCTCCTGGCACAGCCCACACCTCCCACACTGGCTCCCCAGCACAGCACAGCACAGCACACACCACCACCCTGGCAGGCCCTGCCAGCTCTCTCACACTGGCACCTCCAGGAGACAATTCCCACCTCCCAGATCAGATGCCAGAGCAGCCCCTGAGCAGCCCCTGGCTGCCCAGACACACATCCCAGTGCAGCCCAGCTCTTTTTCTTGCCTTTGCCATCCCATGAGGTCCTGGCACTGGGCTCACACACCACTCAGAGGGAAAGCCCAGCTAAACCTGGCACAACACCACCCTGGGGTGTCCATGCTTGGGGCCCAGCAGCAGGGCACAGCCCAAAACCAGTTTGGAGCTTGGTCTCCCCGCTGGGACACCAAGCCTCTCCCACCACCCATCCAGGCACCACCTCAGCTCCACACTGAAGTGAAGCCTTCGCCAGCTTCACTCGGCCCTGGCTGTGGCAGGAGAAGCCTGGTGGGTGCCAACCCCAAACCCCAGCATTGCCCTGTGCCCCCCCAGCCGTGGCAGCTCCTGACCTCCCACACCTCAAGCCTGTCTCGCTCGAGCACCCAGCAGGTCACTTAGTGGGATGTGGCAACCAGCGGCACCAGGAAAACACCACAGCGAATCCATGACCCCAGCACTGCCTGACGCTGCCCCCCACGTGAGGTGTTGCCCTCCCAAGTGAGGTGTTGCCCCCTGAGAAAGGTGCTGCCCCCCAAGTGAGGCTCTGCCCCCCGAGCGAGGTGCTCCCCAGCACGCTCCTACCTTGTGTCCGTTCTCGGGCGCTTGTTTGTGCTTTCACTGCCGGCACACCCCGGGCTGGTGGCTTAAAGGATTTTCCTTTAATAACCACCAAATCCCTCCCCTGGGCAGTAAGCCACAGACCTGGGCCCTTTCCTAGGTGCAGAGCGCTCCACCGTGCTCTGCTCGCTCCCTGCTTTGCATATGCTCCTATCAAACTGGATTTCCCCACTCCTGATCCACCCCAATGCTTAAAAAGCTCTAAATCCCCTTGAATTTCATTTCCCCTGGTCCTCGAGGTCTATCCCCGGTTTCGGTCTCACCCACATATTTTACATATTCCTGTTCACAGCCTTGATGTGAGATTTCCGCCAGTTTTGGTGCCGTCCCTGCGCAGAGCCCGGGCAACCCTTGTCCAGCTCAGAGCAGCCGCTGCCTCGGTGGGAAATGATCCGTGGCATTGTCATGGCTCCACTCAGGATCCAGCACTGGGGGAGGCTTCAGTCTGGCGCTCCCACCCCGCAGCCCTGCGCTGAGTGGGCCAGGCTGAGGACAGGCACTGGACCCCTGCCCTGGCAAACTCACCCCGCCATCACCATGCCCACAGGGTGCTGAGTGTCCCCGAGCTGTCTCTGAGAAAGAACTGACCCCAAGCTGTCCCCAGGACACGTCCCCAGAGGAGGGGACTCTTATTCAGTCATGCAAATAATTTTCCGTTGTAGCTCTTCTCCCCCCTGTGACAATTCTGTCCTCACGAGGATCTCCCTGCCAGCCACACTCCCCGGGGCTGCGCCGTCTTGTTTCACTTCTCTTTTCTGATTTCACAGGAAAAAAGTAGATAAAGCTGAAAGCTGGTGACTGCAGCAGCTTCCAAGGTCACAGGTGGCGGTGGCAGCAGGTTCCTCTGCCTGGAAAGCCCGTTTTGGCCTCAGCCCCTCCCGCCAAGGGGGTTGCTGTGGGCCTCTTGGGGTGTGGGGGGAGCTCAGCTGCCAGGGGTGGGTGGGTGAGTGTGGTGAAAGGCTGTGCTGGGTGCCCAGCACGGGGTGAGCTCCGCGCCTTCCTGCCGTTGCCACCTCTGCCCTCTGGCTTCCTGCCACCGGACTCCTTCCCCGGGAGGTGGGCACGGAGCACATGGGCACGGAGCAGGGAATGTGCGTGGGGGCAGCTGTGCACGGGGCAAGGTGGGCGAGGGCTGGGCCTCAGCCTGGAGCTGCAGTGAAGTGGCACCAGGGGCTGTTCCTGAGAGTTTCCCTTTGTGTTGCCAGGAGATGCAGGTTTTGGGGAACCAAGCAGGTGCCCTGGCTGGGGGAGCCCCCTGGGGCAGGTGGGAGGCAGGAGCTGCCCGGGGGGCTCAGCATCAGCCCAGCAGCAGCACGGGGGATGTGGGGGGCACAGATTCCCCCCTGGATCCTGCAGGACTGGCACTATTGCTCTTGCCCTGAGCACAGTAAAACTGGACAGCACAGGTTGTTTGATGGCTTTAATGATGGTGGTGACAAGATAACAGAAATTGTGGACCTGTGAGCCGGGAAAGGGTCAGTGGAGGCCCGTGCTGGTGGGCACAGGCAAGCGTGAGGCCCTCCTGGTGTCATCAGCACCAAACAGCTTGCACAAGGCAGAGGTGCTTGGCCTCGTGGTCTGAGATGGCTGCTGGGTCCTGGGAGAGCCGCTGCCCAGCCCCGGCACTGCAGGTCCAGCCCTGAGACGGGAACAAACAGGAGGAGCTCGGCTCTGAGAGTGGCGTGCTGAGCTGAGACCGCTCACAGCATAAACAGCTCCACTTCTTCTTTACTGTGCCCTGCAGAAACGTCCCTGCTTCCTCCCCACCATGGTGCCATGCGTCACTTGGCGGCTACCCTGAGGCTGGCGTACTCCGTGCGGGCCGTGCCCACGCTCCTGCCGCGCCGGGGGGCCACGGGCAGGACCTGCAGGTCGGCGTAGTGGAGGTCGTTCTCCTCCTTGCTGCTCTGCTGCAGAAGCGCACACAAGCGGGGAATGATGCCACGGGAAATAAGTGTTGCGAAAATAACCCCAACCCTATTTCACGGAATCGTAGGACATCCCCCTGGGCTGGAAGGGATCCACAAGGATCATCGAGACCGACTCCTGGCCTTGCGCGGGGCAACACCAAGAACCGGGTTCAGGCCAGGCTGGTGGTGGTACGGCTGCAGAAGTGGCCCCATGCTGGGACCACGTGCAGGCAGCTGCTGCCCACCCAATGCCCCCCCCAGCCCCAGAGCCTTGCAGAGTTCCTGCAAGCCAGGGCATCAGCATGGGATGCGCTTCCCCCTATTCACAGCTCCCTTACCTGGCTGGGCAGGTGGAAGCTATCTGCGTCCAGAATTTCGCTGAAGAGGGAAGGGCAACCATTAGAACTAAAGGAATCTGGGTCCCTTCCCACCCAGCACAGCCCTCCTCAATTCCCCTCCCGAATTTCAGCAGGATGCCCAGGCAGAGAGGGACAAAGTGCTGCCTGTGCTCCTGGGCTGGGCTCAGACACCGCAGTGAGGGGCTCTGTGGTGCTGGGTGCCCCCCACCAGGCACTCCTGTAAAACACAGAGAGAAGCAACACAGCACAGTAAAGGACCTTTTCTGGGGCAAATTACTGCTCCAGAGAGGAAAAAAAAACAACAACCTAAAGCAGGTGGATAAGGCAGGTCACCCAGCTCAGGGTGCAGAAGGAAGAGGTGGTGGGTACGAACCTGCGGGTGCTGGGGGTCCCTGCACAGCACTGCAGAGGGGTGGGTGGGAAGCTGCCCACGGCTGCCGGCCCCGCTGGGCACGGGCTGCCCACCCCTCCTTGGCGCTTCCTCCTGTACAGGCAAAGGGCGACGAGGAGGACGAGGAGGAGGAGGACGCAGAGCACCACGACTGCAGCCACCATGCCAGGAACCACGGCTGCCTCTGTGGAGACGCAGGCAGAGCGGGAGAGGGTGGTGGGTTCAGGGCAGTGCGGGAGCTCGCCGCAGGCAGGGTGGGGGCTGTGGGGTGGGGTCCCCGGGAGCAGCGTCCTGCTGGGCTGAACTCACCGAGCACAGACACCTCTGTGCCACTTCCACGCTGAAGCACCTCATTCCCACCGCTCATGGACTTGCGGAACTTCACGCAGTAATAGGTGCCGGCATCCTCGGGCTGAACATCCCTGATGTGGATGGTGAAGTCTGTGTTGGACCCGTTCATTGCTCTCGTCACACGGGGGGGAGCAGAGCCCGTGTCCTCATAGATGGTCCTGTTGTCACTGCCCCAGCCCTTCAGCCACTTCACAGGACCAAGTTCAAAGGATCCAGACACGGTGCAGTTCAGGGTGATCGTCTCCCCTGCTTTCACCGACACCTTGTCCTGGGGCTGGTGCAGCTTGAAGTCCTGACCCCCCTGGCCACCGGCACCTGGGGAAAGACCAGACTGAGTCTCAGCTGGCACTGCACGTCCAGATACCCATTGTTCTCCCAGTCTCGGGTCAGGCTGAGCACCCCTCTGCGTTAGCAGGGACCACAGGTCACAGGGCTCTGCCTGCAGTGCTCAGCAGCAGAGCCGAACGGAGCTTTGCTTGGCCAGTGCCTGCCATGCTCTGTACGGCTAAAACACGGAGCAAATCCCCGCTGCCCACGCCTCGGGTCTGCCTCCCACGGCCACCTGGCTTTGTCAGGCAGGGGAAACAAGGGCACGAAACAAGGCACTCCAAAGAGTGCCCCTCACTGGCGTGACACCGTGTTTTCTGCCCTGAATCTGTCCCATTTCTGCATGGAATCCCAGCCCTGGTGATCCCAGTGGAGCACAGCCACCCCCATCCCCAGTGCCAGCCAAGCAGGCACCGTTCCTGCCCAGCGCCAACAGCAAGGAGCGACTCCTTCAGAGCACCTCCACACCAGCACTCCCTAATCCAGCTGCCCAAGCCACACCTCCCTGCACAGACAGCACCGTCCCAGATGACCCCCACTACACATCCATGGGTTACCCAGGCGTTAATTTTATCAGTGCTTCCCATGCCAATGGAGTTATTGCAAACAAAATCAGTAAGATTTCAAAAGCGGTCGCAACGTTTTTAAGCCACGTGGGGAAACCACTTAGATCCACCTGCCGATAACAGGGCTCACCACTGCAGCCCCAGAGCTGGCAGTGGCACCCAGAACCAGTGTCATGGTCACACAGAGACTGCTGTCTTTGGGCAGCTGACACTGAGCAGTGTGGGGAGCACATGGATGAGCACCCCACACCTCTCACATCAGAATCATGGAATCACAGAATCCTATAGGTTGGAAAAGCCCTCTACAATCACTGAGTACAACCATTAATGGAGCGCTACCAAGCCCATGACTAAATCATATGCTCAAGTGCCACATCTACGTGTCTTTTAAATCCCTTCAGGGATAGTGACCCCACTACTGCTCTGGGCAGCCTGTGCTAGGGTTTGATCACCCTTTCAGTGAAGAAATTTTCTCCAGTATCCAAACTAAAGCTCCACTGGTGCAACTCAGAGCTACTTCCTCTTGAGCTGTCTGTCACTTGTTATTCAGGAGAAAAGAATGACCCCAACTTGGCTACAACCTCCTTTCAGGGAAACCCAGGGCAGTGACTCCTGCCAAAGCTGCCTTTGGGACGCAATCTCAGCTGGGTGCTCCCAGGAGGACCCACTGTAGGACAAGCTGCTCTGACCCCTCAGGTCACAGCTGGCTCCCACAGAGACCAGAGCTGATTTTTGGCAGCTGTTAATCCCTCCTGACTCCCAGCGGTATGTGCCGTACCCACAGATGTTCCTGCTGTTCCTCAGTGTGTGGAATTACTCGATCCCGACGGTCGGAATTACCATGAGCAGTATCTCCACACTCCTCCAGTTAAAGACTTTTTGCTTTCTCAGTCCACAGCATCCCGAGTCAAAATCTTCAGCCCTTGGTGTTTCCCTTCAAAGGTTCATCGGGGTTAACATGGCAGCAGCTCTTGACACCAGAACATGTTTTTCCCGTGAAACAAACACAGAAGGACGGAGCTGGTTTGTGTCATGCCCAGATGTGTCGTTCAGTCTGAGCCTTGGTCTTGCATCTAAGCAGTGGCAGTCTGGCCACCTGTGAAGTGACTGTGGGCTTCTCAAGTGACACCCAAATCGTGGGGAGCAGCCCTGGAGCAGAGGCCTCGCGTGCTCCTTGCGCTGAGCACGGCGCTGACGCAGGGCACGCACTGCCGGATCTGCTGCTGCGGGCAACTCCTGAACTTCTCCGTCTCCTCAGCTTCCCCATCGCCTGCTGCCCCCAGAGCTTCCACAAGAAGTGGTTGAGAAATGCAGGGAGGAAGTTTGAAAGCACAGAAGCACCATCACATCATCCGCCTCTCGATGAGCCGCAGGCAGGGACTGGGCTGCCACAGGCACTGGGACTGGCACCCCCACCCAACAACTGCACAGATACCCCAGCCCCTCCACGCACCCGGGGGTGGTCACAATGCCAAGTGCTCACTCCACAAGCTGAGAAAACCATCAGCAGGTAGCACTGCAGCACAGCAAGGGCCGCGTGCCCTGTGTGTGCCCACAGGAGCAGGGGGCCAGGCCCCCTCCCCACCACACGGGCTCTGTGCCCAGTGATGAACGCATTGCTCCTCTGTAAAAGCAACTTCTGGGGGGGTGGTGACCCCCCACGACCCCTTGAGGGTCCCCTGCACCAGAGGGAACTGCCTGTGCTGCCCTGTGTAGCCCAACCCGTGCGAGCTGAGTGCCTCCTCTTCATCCTCCCTCTCTCCATCTGTCCATCTCCACACAAGGCAGGCTGCGTGCCGAGTGGCTGAGCTGGGGAAGTACTTCGGGGCCCCAGAGCTGACCCCAACACCAGAGCATGGTCAGGGTGGGCGCTGCTCAACCCCAAAGCTCATTTCGTGTTTGCAGCGATGGGTCTCAGAGGAACATCCACGGGAGCGCTGGGACGCTGAGCTGAGCGTGGCCAGGTGCCCTGCCCGTGCTCTCTGCCACGCCTGGTGCGCAGCACGGGCTCCCCACTGCCTTGGCACGAGGGTCCTGCCTTCCTGAGACCACAGGGATTTATACCTGCAGGCAGCAGGCATGCCTCCCCCAGAGCCCAGATTTGCAGGAACGAGGATGATCCGTATGCGTTCCACGTCACGGAGCCCACATTCCCTCCTCGCCGGGCAGCGGCGTGCGAGCACCCTGTCTGCCTCCTGTGCCCAGGGATTAGCAGGCACAGAGCATGCTGTTGTCCACCAACAGGCTGCGAGGTGCTTTCCTGACTGCTGCTGCTCCCAGAGGAATCGGGAACAAAGGGCTTCGCGCTGCCGGCAGGGCTGCCTGCCCCTGAGGCTTCACTGGTCACAGCACAGAACACCGCGTGGCTCTCTAGCCAGCCTCTAGGACAAAAATGGGATTTTGGGGTATTTTTTCATGTGTTCTGTTCTGAGCCATCACGCTGCTTCAGGGACTCCCCCCCATCTCTGCTCAGACCACCCCGTTCAGGGTTTGCTGATCTAGGACACACGAGCTCCAGCCATGACCCCCGACAGTAACACCTCCACAGCACCCGCTCGCACCTCTCAGCCCAGGAGCAGAAATCTCCGGTCGGACCTGGCTTCTCTTCCTCCTGCCTGCACCCAACACCCTACACCAGGACCAAGCTGACCCCCTGCCTGCTCAGAACCACCTCAACCCTCTGCAGCAGCGCCCAGCAATGCCCCCACCCCCTGATGGGAAAACACAAAGGGGAAGTTGAGAGAAAACCCCAGAATATGCAAGTTAGAAAATGCAAAGTTTCCACCAAAGCTCCTTTCCTCTTTCCCCCTGAACGCAGCTTCTCCTTGCATGCAGCAGATCCCTCCCCTCCTCCTTCCCCTTTCAGGGCTCTCTCCCCAAGGGTGGTGGGACCAGGAGCTCTGCTGAGCCCCCTCCCAGCAGCTCACAACAGGCTTGTGCACTAGGAGTGGGATGCTGGGGGTCTTCATGCCACAAGCACATGGGACACCACAATTTCTCACTCTTTCAGGGCAAACCTGCCTCCCAACTGCCACCCTGTTTTCTTTGACTTGGATTTCAAACTACCTGGAAGGGGAGCACGATCCTCTCGCCTCCAAGATCATGGGGAATTTAGGTACTCTGATCCTGTAATCTGCTCTATTCTACACTCCAGAATTAGCCAAGGGTTTTAGAGCCCTGAAAAGCATCACCTGACAGTTCCCATGTAGGTGGGAGCACCCTTGCAGTGCAGACCCAGAGCACTTCCAAGCCCAGAGCAAGAGGCAGGAGCTCGATCCGGCAGAGCCTGCCTCCCTCCCGTTATCCAGTTTAATTTGGGAGCAAAATAACCCCAGTTCTCACTGCAGTGCAAGTTTTCCGTGTCGGTGACACATTTTTTCTATATTCCACCTTTTGAAGTATTCGATACTGAACAGATTGCAAGAGGCCGGGGTTTAATTCAGGAGAGGCTGCTTAGATGCTTCCTGATAAAAATAGATTTTTTTTTTTTCCTCTGAAGGAGCCGGATAAGGAGCTCCGGGATGGCTGTGTGCTCCAGAAACAACGTGCAGCTGGTCACCGGCATCCGAAGCCCCACGGTCACTCGGTGAAGGAACAGGCTGATGGTGCAAGAGAACCCCGAAATAATCCTGCTGGAATTTCACCTGCAGCACTGCTGCCAGTGGCGGAAACTAACAGGTGCTGCCTATAAAAGGCCTGGAATCTGCTGTTTAGGGAAGCCAGGGAGAGTCCCAGGGATAACTGTCAAGCCCCAAGCAGACCCTGGGGTGCTGAGGGAGGGTTGTAATAAAGGCTGTGCTTTACATCCGTGACATCAGAGGAAGCCTCAGCTCACACGCAGCCACCATCTCCAGGCTGCCCTCCTCCAGCATCAGCAGAGATTCATCCCAAGAGCCAGAGACCCAGAATTCCCCTCTGGAAGAGGCTCTGGGAAGCGCAGCTGAAACCCTCTGTGGAGACGCGGAAGGGCTCTTCAGGGCTTAGGTTTCACAACAGGACTTTGCTGCTTGGCTTCCCAGAGTCTCAATGCCTTTGCCCTACAGGAAGGTCTCCTGCAGGACCTTTCCCTTTCCCCTCTGCTTCTGCAGAAGCTGTTGGAGCAGCCGGCAGCAGGAGCCTGGGCCAGCTCTGCTGGAGTTCAGCTTAGTTTGAGCCGTGGCCCAGGAGGGATTCACCATATGGGGAGAAAAAAAAAAAGCACCCTGCTTGCTTGCACCTGAAATGAGGGATGCAAACCACCCCACAACCCAGGGCTTTCTGCCCCGGGGCGGTTCTTTTCCCATGGCTGGCTTGAAAAAAAACTGGGGTTCTTACTCCAAGACCACATTTCATTAAGCTCGGGAGCTTTGCTGGAGCCATTCTTTCGCTCGCTGGGAAGCCGCGCTCACCGCCAAAGTCTTCTTGGCTCTCAGCAGCCGGAGTTTTCAGTTTGGGGCCAACACTTCTCAGTTGTGATCAGGCGACTCAAAGCAAGGAGTGTTGTGCTGAAAGCATTTGCTTTCTGCCCAAGTTTGCATCCAACTCTTCGCTCAAGTAAAGCTTTGATGGTAAATATTTCCAATGGGCTTGGGAGAAGGTGGTTTTCCCCCCACGGAGCCTGGGCTGGGCTGTTTGTAGTGGGATCCGGCTGGGAAGGGTGGGAGTTGGACAGACCAGGCAAAAAGCTCAGCAGCAAGATGCTCCTGGAGGTATATCACTATTGCCTCAAGTTTGCCCCAAAAACCTTGTCCCTCCACTGGCAGGAAGGAAAGCGATTCCTTCGCAACTAACACCCGAAATGAAATATCCTAGAAAGGAAACATCCTTGAAAGCAGCCGCCACCACAGGGCTTCGTTCCTGGTGGGACCGGAGACTTCCCACTGCCGAGAAAGGGAAGGGAAACAGATGGGGAGCGGCACACTCGGACTGGCTGCGTCCCCAGCGTTTATGAGGGACTGGTGGAGACACGAGCCCTGGGGAGGGCTGGGGAACCCCGAGCCCGAGGTAGCCCAGGGCTGGGTGGTTCCCGTGGATGGTGCAATCCTACCGCTTCGGTGACCAACAGTTGGGTAGAGAAAGAGCCCACGGGGGGGTAGCAAGAAAAACAAGTTCCTGGCAGAGGAGACGGGCAGCACTCACCAGAGCCTCCCCATGCCTGCTCCACCACCATCTCCGAGAGGGAATTTGGGCTGCTTGCTGAGATTTGCCTCTCCCAGAGCTGGCAGGGGGTGCTCTCAAATGGGTGGGAACAACATGCCTCTTCATGCCCCTGCCGAATTCCCTGTCTTGCTGGGAAAGGGAATGTCTGCCTGCCTGCCTGCCTTGAAGTTTGGCTTGAGAGGGGCCGCCGAGCGAGGGCCCCGCGGGAGCCCCTCGGCCATCGCAGCGCTCTAGGTCATCCCAGGAAAGGTCAAACCGACCGTGCGCGGAGAGACGGCGTCATGTCGCGTACCGGAGGTGTGCGGGAGCGGGGAGAGTCGAGAACGGGGGAAAGGGAGCAAAGGGCAAGGAGAGAAGGAGGGGGACAGGGCAGAAGGGAGAGGAGCAGGGTGGGAAAACAGGGCAAAGCAGAGGAGAGGAGCAGGGTGGGAAAAGGGGAACAGGGAACAGGACAGAGCAAGGCAGCAGGGTGGGAGGGAAAGGGGGAAAACGGCAAAGCAGGGAGAGAAGCTGGGTGGCAGGGAAAGAGAGAAAACAGGGCAAAGGAGAGAGGAGCGGGGTTGAAAAAAAAAAGGGAAAACAGGAAAAAGCAGAGGAGAGGAGCAGGGTGGGAAAGGGAGGTGCAGGACAGAGCAGCGGAGCGAGGTGGGAAGGAAAAGGGGGAATAGGGCAAGGAGAGGAGCAGGGAGGCAGGCAGGAGCCATGGCTTACCGGGCAGGGCGAGCAGCAGCAGGCAGGGCAGTGCCCAGGCGGTGCGGCCAGGATCCCGGGGATGCAGCTCCATCGGTGCGGGGAGCGGAGCCCGCGGCTTCACAACGCGGCCCCGCGCCCGGCTCGGCAGCTGGATTTGATCTATAGGGAAAAAAAATTAAAGAAAAGAAAAAAAAAAAAAAAAAGAGACAACCACAGCTGGGGAAGCAAATCGCTGTTCTCAGCCCCAAAATGAGGAAGGAGGCCGGGCTCCCCCTCCTTCTCCCCCCTCCCCTCCTCCCCACGCCGCTCCGCGGCGGGCGGGCAGCGCACACGCAACGCACCGACACGGACCCCGCACCCGCGGCCCCGCCGCCGCCCGTGGGCACCGGGCCGGGCTCGGCTCCGCTGACGGGGCCGCCGCGGCGGGGCCCCGGGCGGGCGAGTGCCCCGGTGCCGCGCGGAGCCGCCTCCCCTCCGCCGCCGCGCCGCCTCCCGCCGCCGTTGCCGTGGCACCGGGGAGGGACGGGGCTGGCCCCGCTTTCGAGACCCCCCCCCCCCCCCCCCCCCCCCCCCGGC